>AP028442.1:10198074-10798074 GCA_036509395.1 Antheraea yamamai | reverse complement strand
TTACTTGGTTGGTTGGTTGGTTAGACTTGTGAAAAAGGATAACACGAACTTGCCTCGGGCGAGCGCGGTGCATTTATTAGGAAACTTTTTTAAACCAAGTATTTAATACGTATTTAACTTTTTTGTAATAACACGGCTATATTTTAACTTACAAAAATACATTACTTTGTAGTTTTTAGCGGATGCACAGAGCTCCTCTTTTAATTGATCCACTATAATAAATAGCCATTTGACATCAAAACCAGCTTGATATGATGCTTGAACCCACTATCCGTAACCTATTAATGGTCCAATGCAAACATACATAACAATTATAAATGGCTTTAGTTACAAATCTCATTAGCACCGCCATGTTCAAGTTGTTAATAAAACAATGTGACCTTTAGACCGTGGAAAATTTTAATCACAGAAAAACATTAGAGATCACAAAAACCTTATTATTCGATGTAACGTGTGTTAGTATTTCTTTATACTCTCATAAAAACAATACATTCAGAGTTTTAGTTTTAGTTACTTCTTATGCGACCTAGACGTTCACTAAGAACGGATTTTATCTATAACTAGCGGGCCCGGCAGACGTTGTCCCGCCCTGATTATAAAACAATCCTGGACAAATTATATACCAAAACGTTCCTCGTGAATCACTTTATCCATTGGTGAAAACCGCATAAAGATCCGTTCAGTAGTTTTTGAGTTTATCGCGAACATACAGACAGGCAGACGCGGTAGGGGACTTTGTTTTATACTATGTAATAATGACATATACAAAATGACTTTTTCGCCTATAATAATATAATTCTCTAACTGACCCCAACATCCAGTGACAAATAGCATTGCTATGGTAACCACTAAATATTATATCCGTTGCCATGGTAAGATGGTAAGTTTCCATCGCAAACATTTTGGCAATTGGTGAGTTTCTATTCAAAAAGAATATATTACCATAATTTTGTTTCCAATTTTTGATTTGCAATCTATTACATATAATAAAAATGAAGTGTCTGTATGTCATATTAAAATAACAACTTAAGATAATAAAAATATTCTTGGTCTGTCTGTTTGTTTGTTCCGGGTAATCTCTGAAACTGCTTGACCTATTTTGACGGGACTTGCAGTGATACATAACTAACCTCATAAAAAGTGAATTAGGTTTTTTATTTTAAAGTAGCTGTTACCCGCGATTTCGTCTGCAGTGGTATATCCGAAATGCTTGACCTGATTTTCACGGGATTTTCACTGGCAGACAACATACCTTATAATGAGTAACTAGGACTATTTTGTTTTGTTACCTGCGACTTCGTCCGTAGTGCTATCTCCACAAGGGTTGGACTGATTTTCACTGGTCTTTTAGTAGTAGATAGCTGACTTCATAAGAATTAAGTTTTTATCTTAGATTAGATGCTACCCGCGCCTTTGTTCTCTGTGGAATATCCGAAATGCCTGGACTGATTTTCACAGGATTTTTACTGGCAGATAACTGACCTTATAAGGAGTAACTCACGACTATTTTCTGTTGTTATAGTGCTATCCTCAAAACGGTTACACCGAATTTCGCAGGACTTTCACTGGCAGATAATTAACTAATGAGCTATTTTATTCTAAACTAATCGTTACCCGTGAATTCGTCCATGTGAAATTTTGCAAAAATATGTTGTTTACTTATATATGTAAAAACGCGCGTGAGGCGTGCGCTGTACTGGACTCTAAAAATAAATATAATTGAAAGTCATATGTTTGTATATAATTTGAATGATATTGTAATATGGGCATATTATATCTATGTAATAACATTGTTAAGATATGTTGTATCATTAATTCCTTACATAGTGAAAGTTAGCACTGAGATAGTTATATAGTGGGTTAACGTTCGTAATATATTGCTAATGGTAAATCTCATCCAATCCGTTAGTGGTATCCGCCGCAAATTATGAACCGTTCCGAACGCCCCGTATTACAAAAAACGTTCGCGAAATATTTTTACCGGTCCTCCCTATGATATAACGGTTGCAAACGATCATTACCTGCCTGTTTCTTCAAACAAAGCGTGTTCACGCTCACGCCTGCGTAACCACAGATCACGCCGCCGTAGTCTGGAGGTAAATTTCGCTCCCGCACACCAGACTAGGCCCTCCTCGGCGGCGGCTTAAGCCTAGGTCCGTTCCATCAGCGTGGAACCCTTGAGTATGCTGCTCGTGCGAATACAGTGACAAAAAATTTTTCATCACTGCAACAACACATATCACCTCCACACACGTGCACGCACACACGCTTACACATGAAAGTGGAAGGGTCTTATTCTTTCCCCTTATCGAACTAAAATAGTTTAGAAAATTTATCCGAAACAAAATACATATAGGATTTATTGAGGTATATAGGTACCTACCAACCATACATGCTTGGTACACATATATGTTTAAATAACTCATACAAGTATGGATATGTAGCTTAGCTTAGGTTAGCTCAAATAGGTCGCGAATCGCATGAATCAGGCAACAGCCCAAGCCGGAGTGTGCCGTGCACCCTTGAGCTAGTTGTCAAAATTAAATCGGCTGAGTGCCTTAAGCGCTCGCCTTAGTAGTCCGGTGAATAGCTTTTAAGGCCTTACTAGGGCAATAACGTAGTCAGTTCGAAAAAAAAAAATTTCATGCGGCACAGTGTTAGTAAATAAATATCTAATATGCACCTTACATGTTACAGTAGGTGGCCTGCATATTGTACTTACAAATGTTATTGAAAGAGCAATTTCGTAATTTTACAATGTACATCTTCTCATAATTTTACATTTATTTAATAAGATTTATAAAAAGGCGTGCGGAGCCGCGGGCAACAGCTAGTATTATATATATTTATTAAACAGATAAACCAGATCGAGTTTCTTGCCGGTTCTTCTCGATGATTGGGTTGTTTTCAGGACCGGTAGTAGTTTTGACGTTCATAAGTGCCTTCTTAGGGCCTAAATTGAATAAAGTGTTTTTGATTTGGTTTGAATCCAATGGAATTTTCCCAGAACTATTAGAAAATGTCGGTACTTATTTTCATAGTGCATAAAGTACATGTATGAAACTGTAATTAAATCCTTTATTTAGTAGATTAAGATACTATGATTGTGTTCAAGAGAGTTTCTAAGAGACGTATGTTTTATATATTGTTATTTCGTAGGTCATCTGGAGTTATTTAAACTGATTGTCGTCCAGTAGTTGAATTTTCTCTATTTTTAAGTGCCAGTTTTATTGAAGTCTTCTTTGTTCAAAAGAGTACAAATATTGTGAAACTAGTCGACGTAAAGGCAGTCCGGTGAAGCTGTTAAGACCTTGCAAGGTCAATAGAGTAGTCAGTTCGAGGGAAAAAAAAAGTCGACGTAAAGAGACCTATAAATAAATGATACGACTTTTCGATGGCAAGAACAAAAAGCGATCTCAATACAACGTTCTTATTGATAACATTAAAACTCGTTAATAGCTATTAAAGAAATAAATAAAATCAGTTAATAAACAGAGGACACAAAAGTACTGAACTACTTTATCTTCGCCTAATGATTTAGATTTTTAAATACTTAGAGGTCGTAATTTTTCTTGTATTAGATTACATGGAAACATTTTAATTATTCATCAATCATTTTCGAATATCGTACGTTGTGTCGTGTGATCGTCACGCCGCCTGGACGCAGTAGACGTAAGTACGGACAACGTGAAAGAAAGAAAGCCAGAAGAGCGTACGCCTCACTGTTACCCGTCAATACCCGAAAGCAAACGAGACGCTGCTCCCACTTGATCTGACACAGTGTTAACCCTCATCACTTCACATCATACACAAGGGATGCGGATCAGAATTTCACTTCAAAAAACTATTCCCAAAACTTTTTTCTTGGTAACACAAAAGCTCATCATTATCTACAGAATAAAATAAAAAAATTAAGAAAATCCGTTGAGAAACAACAGAGAAAGTTGTACTTAACAGTTTTATCTTTGTCTATATATGTATATAGAAGAGTACTCGTAAAGTGGTCGGAATTGGATCGTACTTCATTAATCTTTCAAATATTAGTATTAAGAAGAAAAAAAACTTTTTTTTATTGATATCATTAAAATTTGTTAAAATCTACTAAAAAAAAGAATAAAAACATCGGTTGAGAAAGAGGGGAAAATGTTCTTAACTGCTTCTCTCTGCCTATTCATACATTAATAATTTTAAAAAGTCCTATTCTCAAATGAGTTATGAGTCCTATTCTCAAATGAGTTATAAGTCCTATTCTCAAATGAGTTAAAAGTCCTATTCTCAAATGAGTTATAAGTCCTATTCTCAAATGAGTTAAAAGTACTGACTTATCGACGAATCCAGAATAATTACGTAGACATTTCTACAACCTGGACGGTAATATTTTTAGTACTTTACCATCAAGAGCAAAGTAACGACGAGTAAAAATATGTTAACACATGTGTGGCCATACTTTGATGCACGCGTTAGCAGCACACTTGCTATAAATTACAAAAATTAACATTAGGTCCATAGTACAACTTCAATGAGTTTATACAGTAACCGCACGTCATTATTACGTTAAATATCACGATTTAGGTTGTAACTCGATCACAAAACACGGCACGGTTTGTCACAAAGTATAATTAATGCACATAGGGTTTGCGCGTGATCCGAACAGTAATTAAATTGACGTAATAAATAGAACGAAACGGTATGACTGTACGGAATATGTTTTCATAGAAGACGTGTAAGCAAATTGGTCTGCATAACTGCTTTTATACTTTGTAGGTATTAGCATTTGACCACAATTTTATCATATTAAGTGACGACGTGGCCTAAGATTTACGATTCTAAAGATAGGGATGGACTCGACCCCAAGTACTGTTATCAGAACATCTCTATAGGTGATTGGCGATACATTTTAAACTTGAGGGTGGTAACTAGCCAAGCGGAAATTAAAAAAGCACTACCTACCATCATTAAAACATTCTATAGTCGAGGTGGTTTTTAGAGGTGATAAAGCCACGCTGAAGCTATTAATGGTTTCAGCATGAATGGGTCGGCTCGCTCGAGGTAGTACCACCCGACCCACAGAAAACCGACGTGAAGTAAGAGTGCTTGCATTGTTGCGTTTCGTTCGGCCAGTGAGAGCGCCGGATAACCCACCCCCTTCCCACTTCCCCCGTTCCCCTCCCCCAAACACAGGGTGGCGACGCACTTGCTACTCTTCTGGTGTTGTTAGTGCCTATGGATGGCGGTGATCACTTAACATCAGATGACCCAGCTGTTCGTTTGCCTCCTATGATAAAAAAAAATTAGTGCGTGTAACCGTCACACGCGATTGAAGTAAAACTTCTTTGGCGTTATAAGAGATGGCGATGAAGTTAAAAATAAATACATCATATGAGAATTTAAAAAGGAATTTTTTTAAAGGCAATTTATTGATGATGTAACAACACTAGTAATATATACATTTATTACCGTCGACAATTATACATTTTAAAACAACAATTTAATTACTATCGTACTTGAAATATGATATGATTGGTTTGTGATAACTGAAATGAGAAACATAAATTCTTTCCTATATTTTATTTACATTATAACAAAGATTATACCTTACATTATATTATAACATAACATAATACCTTACATTATAACTTACTTACATTGAAATCAGATGGCAGAACAGTCGCCCATATATACATAAGTAATTCTATTGTATGATATTTATTATTAATCAATTTAATAGTTTTTATTTATCTTTTTTTCGATTTTTTTTATTGATTTCTTTATAAACTATTTATTGGCAAAATCAAAAATATTAAAAAACCGGATGGTACAGTAACGTGACGCTATATTGCCGTAACGGACTTCCGTTACATTGTCGTCCAGTTACCTCCTAGTCGCGCCTAAAGAAGTTTTACTTCAAAAAATTTATTTTGGTCAAAATATAATGTAGGTAACGTAGCCACTGCTTTTTAGTTATAATAGCATTGCATAGGATTGTATTAAGACAGTTAAATAAGGAGATCGCAATCTGCTTTGTAGAAAGGCCTTATATGACATTTACATTATTTTAGCTAAGCATTAGTTTAAGATATTGTATGACTTGGTAATGATATCTTATCAACAATTCTGCTGATGAACCTAGAAGGAATGAGGAACAATGGGGCTGTTATGTTCATTGGAATAAAAGCTCGTAAATGTAAATGAAATGAAAAAAAAAAACATTAGTTGCATTTCAAATAACCATACACCAATTTTAACACTATTTGATGAGTTTTAAAATTTAATCATATCAAAGATAAGTTCGTCCCAGCCTCCTATGAGTATATGCTACATACTAATGAAGAAATAATGTAAAAGTAAGAATATAAAATGTGAACTGTACAACTGAACATCAACTTGTCTAGTCTATCAACATTTTTGAAAATCTTCCTACTGGCTTCTCTAATTCCTACTGTGGTGTAAGCACACATACTCACACACTTTTTTTATATGGAAACTTTTTAATTTACATTTTCACCTTCTTACATAAATTTATTGCATACAAACCTTATCTTGAAAATTATATACACAGCGCAAAAAGAATTAGCTAAATAGTTGCAGACGTTCGGAAGTGATACGCGATATTTTTTTTTCTCGAACTGACTACGCTATTGACCTAGCAAGGTCTTAACAGCTTCACCGGACTACTAAGGCGAGCGCTTAAGGCACTCAGCCGATTTTTGTTTGGGCAACTAGCTCAAGGGTGCACGGCACACCTCGGCTTGGCTGTTGCCTGATTCATGCAATTCGCGACCTATCTCCCCCCGCTTCACCGGACTACTAAGGCGAGCGCTTAAGGCACTCAGCCGATTTTTGTTTGGGCAACTAGCTCAAGGGTGCACGGCACACCTCGGCTTGGCTGTTGCCTGATTCATGCAATTCGCGACCTATCTTAGCTAACCTAAGTTAAGCTAAACTATTCATACATATATGAGTTGTTGAAACATATATGTGTACCAGGCATGCATGTCTCAACAACTCTTATGTGTATTTTGTATCGGAAAATTTCTGAACTATTTCAATTCGATAAGGGAAAAAAAAGTAAAACCCTTCCACTTTTATATGTAAGCGTGTATGCGTGAACGTGTGTGGAGGTGATATGTGTAGTGTTGTTGCAATGATGTAAATTTTGTGTCACTGTATCGCGCGTGCAGCGCACTCAAGGGCTCCACGCCGAGGGAACAGACTTAGGCTTGAGCCGCTGCCGAGGGGGGCCTAATCTGGTGGGTACGCGATATATTTAGTAATTGATTTTTATCTATATGCCTATATATATACAGATATACCTATAACATTTACATATTTAGTAAATAAAAAACGAGCTTAAGTGCAATTAATAGGAATATAACATGGCATTTTAACACAGAGTGCTACCTATTGAGTTGTTGCTATGTTTATTACATTTGCGAACAATCGAACCTTATGATCAACCAACAATATTGAAGGTTAGTATACGGTTGTTGCATTAGATCTGCAATCATTCTTTCAGCTGTCATAGATTGCGCATGTATTTGTCAAGTAATCGTAAAGTATAAACTTGTTTTTGTAATAAATAATTTAAGTTTCTTTATTTTTTATTCTAACTTATTTAGGAACAACCGTAAACCTGTCGTGGGTATCTACCGTCTACGCAGTATTCAAAAATTTAACGGGCTATGTTGAAATTACATTATTCTGAAACCCACATTCCCACATTCTTCCAAAAATCTCGGGAAGTACCAACCCTACGAGAAAGGTCACGGGAAATTTTATTCGTTAACTTTTCTCAAACAGATTTCGTTCTTCTTAATTTTATCCAGGCTCTCGACCTCTTTTCCAAAGTATCTTTATAGAGGTTTCCATTTTTTAGCCTTTGTGATTATTCCAGTAAATCTATGTATAATTGAAGATGGTAGCGAACGTTTAAACTCTAAATTGAATTTAAAATTTAAGTGGTTTAAGTTTTGTTCTTTTACTATCGTTATAAAAAAATTACATTACATGATAACACAACCAATAAAAACAACAATACAAAAACAAGAACAACAAATAAGAAATAACAAAACCTGCATATCTACTTCGGTCCCAGGTAATAAAGCAAATCAACTTTGTCATTGCAAATATGTACCCTTAAATAACATCCAAATTAACAAAACTTAAAACCAGTTCGAGATATTTTATGTTTTAATTGTAATACTGTACAGCCTTATGTCCGTGGTTCTGCCAGCGTATAAGTACATACATTCACTTAATTACTACTTTCATGTTGTGTGCCTTTTATTACAATAACTTCAACATCTACCACATTAAATGTAGGAGTACTTAAATGTAGGTCAGCAGCAAACAATAAAATATAATTATAACTAAACTGAATTGTATTTTAATAACACATGTTGTTAAGACTTTAGGACACAGTGCGAAGATCAGATAAGAAACAAAAAAAATATTATTAATCTACGTACGTAACTTCAAGGATACTGTCGTGTGAAACGGAAGAATATCTGAGGCTGTTTCCCCTAAAAATAACGATGTATATATATACAGGCTGTGTTTCATGGATAATATAATTAATTCATCAAAAATTAAATCATACTGCTATTTACACGCATTTCGATGAGTGCAAGCTAAATGGGCTTCCATATAAAAATCGTCTTTTTTCTTTATTTAATTTGCCCGAAGACATTTCTGATAGGTAAGTAAATATAAACTTACCACTTAATACTATATTGACGATCTCCTATACAAATACTATAGTGTACACTAATAAATCAGAGAATAGTCGTTATAAAAACTGAATTACTCAGGCAATAATTTTAACAGACTGACTTGAGTCAAAGGTCAAGAAATAATAAAAGAAAACAAATGAATAGATTTCTGAAAGATCATAAGAACCATTAGATATCTAGTTACTATTTATTATCTTTTATAAATAACTAGCGGGCCCGGCAGACGTTGTCCCGCCCTGATTATGAAAAAATCCTTGACAAATTATATACTAAAATGTTCCTCATGAATCACTTTATCCACCGCTAGAAACATCCGAACCGAACTACCGAACATCCGTTCGGTAGTTTTTGAGTTTATCGCGAACAAACAGACAGACAGACGCGGTATGGGACTTTGTTTTATACTATGTAATATAATCACCTGCGGGGGTTTTCACTCGCGACTAACTTTGCCGCTTTCTTCTTTAACCTGTGCCAAGCTACACGGCACGGCCGCAATATTATTGGCTTCTTTGTTAACGTACTTTCTTATTTAAAAGCTATATGGTAATTATTCTGTTTTGATGGGGTGTAGAGTAAAATTAAATTAAAACTTTTCTCAGTTAATTCCAGTTAGTATGGATAAAAGCGAAATGTGAGTTCATTTGTTTGTCACGCTTACAGGACTTAGGGGTACAGACGAGAACTTTTGACGTGATAACGTCTTATAAATCGATGAACGCCGGCTGCACGCACGAAAATTGTCACGTTCCGCCTGAGTCAAGCGTGCAAGCGAGAGCGCGGAACAAGCGATAGAGCGACGCGATCGGCCTAAGCGTTCGGCTTGTGACGCATCTATCTGTCTTCCACTCCATCGGCCGATGAGTCCGATTAAAATTATCGCCCGTAAACCGGCTTTACAGACATCCAATTTTTGATATAAAAAAGTACTGTACCTGACGTCTAGGACATATCTACATTAATGCGAGCGAAGCCGCGGGCAAAGATACTCAGCTATAAAATATTAAGAGGGCTTTATTTAGTGGAAATTTATATTAAATTTTTTATTTTATGTTTTTTGCTACATAACACAAAACAATTAAACAAAATACTGGTTAAATTCAATGAAATAACATAAAATCTAAATATAGATGGCATTCAAATATATTCCATCGAACAAAATAGGTACGTGTACATCAAGGAAGTAATTATTATAATCAATTTGGCCTTTATATAGTAATATAGTGTATATTTTATTTTAGTCGTAGACTTTTTTGTAATCCCTTACGTAGTTTAAAACGCCGCTTTTCTTTCTCATTATGTATGTTTTTTTTTTTCTTTTTTCTGCTGACTCTTGGTCCGCACATTTTTTTTTGCTGTCGTTAATTTTGTCGTTAATTAAAAAATCGTTATGCATGTGAGCAACTGTTGTTTACATATTTTACATTTAATTTTTTTTATGTATTTGAAAGATAAATATAAAATATAATATACCGCCAATATGTGTAATTCTCTCTATAACCCAATTAAGGGAGGGCGCGGGGCGACTCAGATGAAGCATGAAATATGAATATGGAAATAAACCTTTCTTGATAACTTGTAATGGAAATAAAAGCATATAAATACTGCCTAAACAGTTTCTAGAGACGTCATAATAATAATTTATACGTACGTAATTAAGGAAACGTAGGCTTGCTCAATGCCCCTTATTGGACTCTGTGTGTACATCCGTAAAACCAACAAACTGTACCTATGTATTTTAAATTATTACTGATTATTTTCTAACCTTCCTTTTGCATGCATATCCAAAAACTGGAAACAGCTTAGTAGTAGTTATTAAATGATTCAAGCGTAAACAATTTATATGTATATTTTTGTCTGTGTGCTTTTTTGTGCATTTTAATTTGGAGAATACATTCGTTTTTTCCACGTACATCAGTTTCTGGAATGAACTACCAGCGGCAGCGTTTTCGGACCGTAACTATTTGAAATCTTTCAAGAAACGAGCCTGCTCCTTTCTCAAGGGCCGGCAACGCATCTGTGATTCTCCCAGGTGTCCATGGGCGGTGGTGATCACTTACCATCAGGTGACCCGCATGCTCGTTTGCCACCAATGGTATAAAAAAACAGAGATTAATTTAATGTATCATGCAGTTGTCTAACATATTAGTGGATAGTGTATTTTCTGCTAAGTGTTGAGTATTCAACCCATTATTGCCCTCTACTGACCACAAACCTATATGCTTGCACGCCACTCTTCCAACGTGGGGAAATCCTCTTGGCCACACCACACACCCTAGGAAGAGAGTGGGTAGTATGAGGCTTTTACTTCCTAAAACCCCACGATTGTACCGTTTGCGCGCTGGTGGGACGACACGGGACCATTCTTGCAAACAACCATGCCACCCCGTTGTTAGACGTTCGGGCATCGTCCTAATAGGGAGGCAACTGGATACACACCAGCTGCAGTACTTGGCGACAAATTTTTAACTCAAGATAGCTATCCAAATTGGCTTAGAAGAAGGCATGCCACCATAATATGGTTTTATCGCAATGGTTTCTATCACCGTAAGCTTCGACTCTTTTATAAGGACACGAAAATACGTAAATCTAAGTCAAGCTAATCACTGAGTCATCCTTGCTCAAATTAGCTTCAATTTAGCTTACCATAACGTACAGTACAGTCACTAGGCACAGGCACTTAAAATAACGAATATGAAGTAAATATTTCCTTCCTTATCAACCGATAAAATTTAATAAAATTTAGCAACGAGAAAAAGACCCCGCTCGCGTATGTAAAATTGCGACAGCTGTTTCTCGATCACGCATAATAAGCTCCAGAGTTATTTTATGGTTGCTTATTTCAAAACTGATCAGTTGTTATTGTCCAATGTACATTTATAAGGAGATACCTGTAATCATTTTTAATCTATTTGAAAATGTAATAACGGTATGCCGTTGCGACCGTAAAACTGAACGATATTGATTTAACTTTATTCTTCTATATCTAATCGCTTATCCGTGTTTAAGTTTTCTTTTACTCGGTAAAATATTGCCAAAAATGTATTTATATTTGTAAAGAACGCCAAATAATAATCAACCAGATTAACGTAATCATTTAACAATTTGAAATTACATTTGGCATTGAAAATTATATACAAGATTTTTTTTTTATAATTTTATTCGGAGCATCCTGTGTTAAAAACGCTGTTTTTATGCATCGAAGACAAATGAAATAAAGAACCACGGCCAAATTAGATGTTTTAAACGCGGCTTCCACTACTATAAATACTGGTATGCTATTATCCAAATCATCAAAAGTCACTGACGGACGCTGCTGACAACTACTTCGCGACTCTCAAGCTGATAGGTAAAAATCCACATACGGTTTTTTATTTAACCATCAGGGTTTCAAACTTAATTGTAAATGTTTATGAGGAAAACAACTTGTTTATGAATCGGGTCAAGGTGTCAACAAATATTCTAAATACTAAGTTTAATGCACAATTTTCCAAACTTTTTGTGTATGTAAGAGGTGTATATTTATTTAGTTAACAGTTTACGTTTTCTTTAGACCGTGTTCGAAAGTGTTTTTGAGAAGTGCAGCGTTCTTTATTTGACCTTTGTCATGAACTTGTTTTTAATAATAACAAGCGTTGTTCACACCCACAACAAACTAATTATATGGTGAGCAAATAAAGTATTTAGTTTATTAAGTGTACTCTTAATTAATTATTTATTATTTTATTTATTAATTAATTATTTCATTAATTTAATTAATTAATTAAATACAAGTTAGTTTATTGTTGAAAAGATTTTAAGAGTGTGTGTTAATTCATGTTAAACTCATCAGTGACAGTGACATCGTTCTCGAGGCGATTGTTTTAGTTGGGAGCTATGTGTTTGTCAGGGATTGCCTTTCTTTTATTTCAATCTATAGCCGATTTTACGATATACCTATTAAAGTTTACCATTACTACTTAGTCTTATGGCAAAGCGTAATGATATTAGACTAGAATATTTTACAAATTGTTCCATCCGAAGTAGAAATTGCGTCAAAACTAGTTTTAATGATTTTGGAGATTCGAGCAAACAACAGTCACATTCGTTAACGTTCATGATGCATTGAAAACCTAGTATAGACAATTTATTCTTTATATATTTGTGGAATATGTACATTTGCATTTGATAACAAGAATTTTATCTTTCTATACGAACTTTGCTGAAACTTGCGTTAATGGAAAAAATTATGAGTACATTATATATTTCTTCAGCAAATATTGTGTATCTTCATGACATATTTCGTGTCATTTTTACGCTTTACCCTATAGGGGATATATAATAAATTTACATAAAGTTTGATAAATTGAATTCGTAATTTTACAACGTACACAAAACCTGCTAGTAAAAAGTTAGTGACAAATAATAAATTCATGGGCTAATCTAATGTCATTTTAGTATAATTTTTTTTAATTTTTTTTTGGTTTTTTTTGGATTGATTTTTAATAAAAATATATTATATTATTTTTTTTTTTTTTTTTGTCTCTCTGTCTTCTTCTCTCTCTCTCTCTCTCTCTCTCTCTCTCTTTCACCCCTCTCTCCATTATTCTTATCTTTTTACATATTTTTCACAATGTTATATATTTTTATAAAATTTTTTTTAATTTTTTTTTTTTTCTTTTTATCAAAATTTTCCCATACCTCCCCCTTTTTCTTCCCTTTTTCCCTCTCCCCCTCAATTCAAATTTTTTTAATTTTTTTGGAATTTTGTAAATATTATATATATTTTTATAAATTTTTTTTTTTTTTTATATCAAAATTTCTGCATTATACGGATAAAAGACAAATTTTTATTTTTATTTTTTTTTTATTTTTTTTTGGTTTTTTTTTTTTTTCTTTTTTTTATATATAGATTAGATAATATATTAAATTATATTTTCTTTTTCTTTTTAAAAAAAAAAAAAAAAAAAAAAAAAAAAAACTCCCAATTCTCCCCCCCCCGCCCCCTAATATCCATTAATTTTTTTTAATTTTTACCTATCTACCATTTTTTATATTTTTATTTTAATTTTTACTATATTATATATATACAAATATCTATATTTTTTTTTTTTTTTTTTTTTTTTTTTTATTTTATTTTTAATTTTTAAATAAAAAAAGATTTTTTTTTTTTTTATAAAAAATATATTTATTTTATTTTTTTTTTTAATTTTAATATATAATTTTATTTTATATTTTTTTGTTTTTTTTTTTTTTTTTTTATTTTTATTTTTTTTTTTTTTTTTGTTTTTTTGTATTTTTGTTTTTGGGTTTTTGTTTTTGAATTTTAAATATATATATTTATGTTTTTGTGTTTTTTTTTTTTTTTTTTTTTTCTCCCCCCTTTTTTTCCTTTC
Source organism: Antheraea yamamai (assembly GCA_036509395.1). NCBI lineage: Eukaryota > Metazoa > Arthropoda > Insecta > Lepidoptera > Saturniidae > Antheraea > Antheraea yamamai. The sequence continues at coordinate 10,783,967 of AP028442.1, read as the reverse complement.
ATATTTTTAACTTCTTCCCCCTCCCCCTTTTTCCTTTTTTTTTTTTTTTTTTTTTTTTTTTTTTATTTTTTTGTTAATTTTTTTTTTTTGTTTTTTGTTTGTTTCTTTCTTCCTCCCTTTTTCAATTTTTCTTTCTTTTTTAGATATATATTTTTTCTTTTTTCTTTTTCTATTTAAAAAAAATGTTTTTTTTTTTAAAAAAAAAAAATTTATTAAATAAAATTAATTTTAATTTTTTTTTCTTTTTTTTTTTATTTTTTTTTAAAAAAAAAAAAAAAAAAAAAAAAAAAATTTTATTTTTAAAAATTTTCTTTTTTTTTTTTTTTTTTATTTTTGATTTTTAAGGGGTTTTGGGAAAAATTTTTTCGCAATTTTTTTTTTTTTTTTTTTTTTTTCCCTTTTTTTACCCTTTTTTTGTTTTTTTTCCAAAAAAAGTTTGGCTTTTTTTTAAAATTTTCCCCCATTCCCACTGGGTTTTTTTTTGAGTGACCCCCTGGATTTTTTGGTTTCACGTTTGGAAGTGCTGGATAACCTGCTATAGGGTTTTAGGTTTTTTTAAGATTATTTGCGTTTAAAAATACAATTGAAACCGGTAATAACCGATTTGGTGCAGACGAAGTTGCACGGGTCAGCTAGTATATAAATAAAATTATTATAGTTCAGAATTCTGGTCATGATTCGTTCCTGTCTTACAGCCCCGGTGCTTGGGTGGGAGGGGGAAAACCGGGGTACGTGCTCGAGGCGGTAATTTCAGGGGATGTCGAACTCATAATATTATCAAAATATATCAAAGCGCGTAACATAAAAAAACCTGATTGATTCACCATCGACTTGTAAGAAAAAGGCGCAACACATGCCTACACCACAAGTGATTTGCGTATCTGTGCTCAAGGTTCCGATTTCGGATTTGCCATGTCAACAATTGACTGAAATTGAGTGATTTTTTTTACACTAATTTATCTCAAACGCTGGAAACAGGGGTGTTACTATCAAGTTTCTGCTCCGGTTCTGAAAAATCGTAGATTCGAGGCTGTTTATACAAATTTAATGTTCAGATGTGATTTTATTGAAAAAATATTTTATTTAATGAAAATAAGAGTTATAATTCTGTGTTCTTCTTTACAGAAACATGAAGTACCTTATTGTCCTGGCGTGTGTGCTTGTTGGGGTGCTAGCCGCTGATAAATATACGGACAAGTATGATAACTTTAATCTTAAGGAAGCTTTGGAAAACGACCGTTTGCTCAGGGCTTATATCGATTGCACCCTGTATGACGGAAAATGCACCCCTGAAGGACAAACTTTAAAAGGTAACAATTAATTTTCATTTTGATTACTTTTTCCAAGAGCGTAAGTACAAAATCCGAATAATCTTAGTATTATTATAATAAAGCATAATTCACAAAACTATAAAGTAAGTTTATATAACATTTAAAATGAAACATTACTTGAACTTACTCCAAATGTCACTTTTAAATTAATTACTTTGTAATTGTGTACAAAATCACTTGGGTGATGAAGTTTTATGAATATATTTAATTACAAAAGACAGGAATTCACGATTGTTCACTCACCCTGGTCTAAGCAGTTAAAGTTTTAAACACTTTAAAAGGCGTAGCGAAAAGGGAGCGAGGTGTTTTTTACCGATTCCCCCGATAAAATAAAGACAGCATTGACAGCAAACGATCAGTACCTGGCACAGAACGTGTGCGCGCCCACGCCCGCGTAACCACAGATCACACCGCCGTGGTCTGGAGGTAAATTTTGCTCCCACACACTTGCCACTGACCACATAATGACACAAGGCACAACAGAAATAGGTGTTTGGTGCTATTACAGTCGTACTTAGCGTAGGTTATTAACTAAAACTAAACAACATATACTTTTTTGCTTCTAGAAAACCTCAAAGAGGGCCTGGAAACCGGTTGCGCAAAGTGTACAGAGAAACAGGAGGAAGGAGTTGCCACAGCAGTCGAGTATCTAATTGAGTCCAAACCTGAAATATGGGAAGAAGTGACTAAGGTGTTAGACCCTACTGGCAAATATAGGAAGAAGTACGAAGATCGCGCAGCAGCCAAAGGCATTAAGATCCCTCCTTATTAAAATATACGTTTATAATATTATTATCCTCCACTAATTCTTCATAAAGAAATCAGCACCTACATTTATATTAATATCTATTCGTTTCATGTTCCACAGCAAACAATAAATAAATATCTGGAAATACCACAAATTCTGTATACTATCTTGCTTATATTTGCCTATAATAAATTAAACTTTTGACCTTCTATTTTTTGTTTTCTTTATGTGTGTACACAGTGTTACAAAGGTCCTAATTATCTTTGCGCAATTAAAACTTCAGATTGCTACATTCATAATGAAGTCGCGAGTATCTAGTAGTATATAAACGGGGATAAACATTTGTGGACATTTTTTTTATGTCAAAAGCAGGCAAACGAACAGGTCGGTCACCTGATGTTAAGTGATCACCACCGTCCATAGAAACTAGCAACACCAGGGGAGTCGCAAGTGCGTTGCCAGCCTGTGTATGGGAAGGGGTAGCGAAAAGAGAAAGGGGAAGGGAAAGGAGGAAAGGCGGTGAGTCTCCGGCGCTCTCACTGACCGAACGAAACGCAACAATGCAAGCACTGTTACTTCACGTCGGTGTTCTGTGAGAGGGTGGTACTGCCCCGGGCGAGCCGACCCATTCATGCTGAAACTAATAATAGCTACAGCGTGGCTCTGCCACCTTCTCAAACTTATGACATGACAATACACTTATATGGTTGTCTTTACTGAAAAGAATTTACAACTACCTCAACATATTTAATTATTTTGACTATAATATTTATTGAAGAGATCATTCCAAACAATCATCTTAATGAGAATACTCTCCATGACACTCAATAACAACCCTCCCGATGAAATAACGGCAGTGAACGATCAGTACCAGCCTGTCTCTCTAAACAGTGCGTGCTCACGCCCACGCCCGCGTAACCACAGATCACGCCGCCGTAGTTTGGGGGTAAATTTCGCTCCCGCACACCAGAATAGGCCCCCCTTGGCAGCGGCTCAAGCCTAGATCCGTTTCCTCGGCGTGGAGCCCTTGAGTACGCTGCTCGCGCGATACAGTGACACAAAATCTTACAACACTGCAACAACATTACACGTATCACCTCCACACACGTGTACGCATACATGCTTACACATAAAAGAGAAAGGGTTTAATTTTTCCCTTATACTGAAATAGTTTAGAAAAATTATCCGAAACAAAATACATATAAGAGTTGTCGAGGTATGTATGCTTGCTACACATATAGGTTTCAACAACTCATATAAGTATGAATATGTAGCTTAGCTTAGCTTAGCTCAGATAGGGGAGGGGAGGGGGGGGGGGCGCCGGGCCACAAGGGCCACACCCCCCGACAGGGCAAATTAGGGGGTGGGCCAGGGGGGCCGAAAAGGGCCTCGGGGGACCGGGCCCAAGGGAGGGCCCCAAAGGGGGGGACAAAAGGAAAAATTTGGGTCCCCGAAGGGGGGTGAACTGGGGTCGGACCGAATCTGGGGGGGCCACTCGCCGGTACTCAACATAGAGGGGGGCCCGGGTCGCCTCGAATTGCAAAAAAAAAAAAAAAAAAAAAAAAAGGAACCCTGTATCAGCAGGACCGGCGGACCAGCCCAAGCCGAGGGGTGCCGTGTACTCACCGCCTTGTTGGTGGTACTGCCCGGTAGAGAATTCCGTTGGCCTGTCAAATAAAATCGGTTGAGAGCCTTCTGGCGGCGGCGGAGGAGCGGCTCGCGGGCTCGGCCATCTTGGCAGCGATAGTCTGGTGAAGCTCCAAGAAGAAGGAGGCGGGGAAAGGCCCCGAGGCACCCCTAGGCCCGAGGATTGGCGGGGGGGCGCTTCGCCCAAGACCTCCTGATACCCCGATGTCCCACCCCCTCACACCCCACAGCACCGCTTACCCCCCCCACGGTCAACTCCGCCGGGTGGACCGTGGGGGGCCAGTTTGTTCGAAAAAACTATCCAATTGCCGCCCCCACAATTTAACTGTCAGTACACGTGGGGTTTTCCCACCCCCCCCCCCCCCCCCCCGGGGGGGGAACATCAAAAAGAAACCCCCCCCCAAAAAAAAAAAAAAAAAAAAAAAATAGATAGGTCGCGAATTGCATGTATCAGGCAACAGCCCAAGCCGAGGGGTGCCGTGCACCCTTGAGCTAGTTGCCCAAATACATAAAATATTTAATTCTTTTTAATTAACTGATATGCATGGAAATGATGCATATAGAAAAATATTATATAATTGTGTTTTTTATTTAGGTAACAAATCAATGTATTATTTCACAGTAATAATATTCTTTAATTTTTTAGTAGATTAGGCTTCCCACTACACCCTTTGTTAATGATTCTAATTTTACATATTACTCCTGGCACAACAGAAGCTAATCATGAAGAAAAGCATACAAAGGCTGAAATATTTATGAAAAATGCTTCTAAAAGACAAAAGAACCAATAACAATGTTTGAAACTAGCAGTTCTTCATTGTGAGCGGTTAAAATATGGCAGAATGAATTCAGGCTTGTGCCCTACATAAAATGCTGGTTATATTTGGCATTATAGTACCATAGGAAGAACGATGTGACCCTGATCATGAAATTATTTCTACTCTTACGGAGACAGTAACCACCTCATATCTAATTGCCTGAAGATTATTAAGGGATCTATTATTATGTAGAGTGGAACGTCAATAAAATCTCATTATTAAAAAAAAGTATTATATAATGTCATGATAAATAAAATAAAACTAGTTTTTACTGATAATTTCTATAATATACCTATGTTGTTTCTAATAAATCTAAGGAACTCAGTCTTATCCCGTTAAATAGTTTAATAGTTAGTTAGTTTAATAGTAAATAGTTAGTTAGTTTAATAGTAAAAAATAGTTATAGAACTAGAGCTTCGAAGTATATGTTATGTACTCATCGGCATACTACCACCTCATTTCGGGGTAGTTTTAGATTCGCTGCTACTAGGTGCTGGAATGACCTGCCCCCTCCAATGCGCAATCTCAACGCGGTACTTACATTTAAAATTCATTTTAAAAAGTTTCTATTAGTATCACAACGTTTCTAATTTATGTTGGATATATATTTGAGTCATGCCTGCAATTGCTTCTCTTATATGTTGTTTTATGTATCGTACTAATTTTATTTATTTCCCCTGTATACAATATTATTTTTTACTTTACTTGTTTTTCCTATATATATCATTACATAGTATAAAACAAAGTCCCCTACCGCGTCTGTCTGTCTGTCTGTTCGCGATAAACTCAAAAACTACTGAAGGGATTTTCATGCGGTTTTCACCGGTGGATAGAGTGATTAATGAGGAACGTTTTAGTATTTGTCAAGGATTTTTTCATAATCAGGGCGGGACAACGTCTGCCGGGCCCGCTAGTATATTATATTTCATAATTTTAATTGATATTGCTCTGTGACTTGCATTGGATCCAGCTGAAAATCAGCGCTAAGTGTTTCCAATAACACTTTGGCATATGCTGAGCTGGATTCCATTTCGTAATGCTGCGACGTGCATATTTTTATCCACTCTAGTATATTTGTAAACAATGCATTATGAATAAAATGTTCCTTTCTTTCTTGTGTTTGCACCATTAATTTTTTAATTCCATCTTATCACAACCTCATTTTCATATAATCATGACATCATTGCATTAAAGTCACAACTGCTCTTTTCATTTTTCATTTTTTTCAAGTCTTGTTTTCTCTCGCCGTTTTGTTCAATTTAACTCTACAAGTTAAAGAAGCCAACTTTCCCTGTGTCTTAAAGTCGCTGGGTTGTAATGAGATTTCCTTGTCTAAAATATATAAATAGCACTATAATTACACCACAAATTCAATAAAAAAAATAATTTTTACGTCAAATGTCATGTCAAATGTCAAAAACATACTATTTCATATAATTGATCATAATTTCGAGGTGTCACTGATTAATTTACATTTTATGTAACAAAAATACCACATTTTGTCCAAAAAGTATAGGTTATAGATAATTGTAAAGAAATGTAACATTCACGAATTTAACAAGTAAATAAACAAATCTGCGTTTGCATAACCCGCCTAAATTGACACGTAGCCAGTTTTGTTAACGAATATATAGTTTATAGAAACTTATAAAATTGGTCGGGATATCATATGACGTTTAACATTGCCCACATAATAAAAAGAGACTAATCATTGTATACGGTGAGTTAACGTCAATAGAATCGCCAACACAAAATGAGCTCACACTCTCATGTACTCAGGTCTCCGTACATTTCCCGTAACCGTAGTGATCGCCATAGTAAAGTTATTCGATATATTTTTGCAAACTCACACTAGGGGCACTGGACGGATTACGGCGGCCTCGAGTGAGCATCTACTAATTAAGAGGGGAATCTTCCAGGGTGATTGCTTGAGTCCACTTTGGTTTTGCCTAGCCCTGAACCCATTAGGTACACTACTAGAAAAATCAGGAACAGGATTTTAGTTTCAGAGAGGAAGTAATCATGTATCTCATCTTTTATATATGGACGATCTAAAGTTGCTAGCCCCAAATGCTTCACGCTTGGGGCATTTACTACAGATTACTTGACATTTTAGTGAATCCATCAACATGGAACCAGGAATTGATAAGTGTGCGGGGCTGCACGTAGAGAGAAACAAAATTGTACACCGACCACACTCACTACATTCCAACAAATCTAAGATAAGATCTCACTGTGAATGAAACATATCGGTACTTGGGCATGGCACAGAATGCCCCACAAATTAAGACGATTTACTGTATATAGAACAAGTTATAAGTTTCAAAGTAAATTAAGTCAGCACAACATAACTATCATTACGTTATAAGAAACCTTTAAATATTAGCCATTATAATATAGCAGATAACTATACCAGGTGTTAGATCAGTCGCTTACAGTATTCTAAGAGATGATAGTCCATGGTCACATTTAATATATAGAATAATAATAATATCAAAACAAATACTAATAAACAACAAAGAGAACCTAAGTTAAAGTTTGTTCTAAGACTTTCAAAAGTATAAACACAAATATAATAAACCTAGGTGCAATGACTGGTGCCGGAAGCTGTAAGAAGCGATCCGCAGTTCCTTCAATAATTAGATTCCTTATTAACGTTCAATAATAAGACGGACAGTAAACCCTTTTGATTTGTTCATACCACGTTCACTTTCAAGTGAAAGTGAAATCACTTGACGATCATTGACACTATACTTTGACATAGATGCGTATGACTTTTGTATTTTTCTAGATAATTAGGTAAAATATTAAGCACTAATTTTTTAATTGATTTAGAATGAGAATCGAGTGCAGAGTATCCTCCATAAATATTGCTACTGTCTAGATTTCAGCTTGTATACAAAAGATTTCATTTTAAACATTTGATAGAATCACCAAGAAGATGTCGAGTCTATCGTGTTGCAGGGAGACGAGTACCGAACGGTGCTTAGGGCTTGTGATCCAAATATTTATACATTTTACTACAATACTATATATTTTAATATAAAATTAATTAAGGAAACCATTTAATACTATGAAATTAAATTGGATATTGTAAATTATATACAAGATTTTTTTAATAATTTTATTCGTAGCGTCCTCTGTTAAAAACGTTGTTTTTATGCATCGAAGACAAATTAAATAATGAACCACGGCCTAATTAGATGTTTTAAACGCGGCTTCCACTATTATAAATACTGGTATGCTATTATCCAAATCATCAAAAGTCACTGACGGACGCTGCTGGCAACTACTTTACGACTCTCGAGCTGGTAAGTAAAAATCCACATATGATTTTTTATTTAACCGTCGCTGTTTTAAACTTATTTGTAAGTGTGCATGAGGAATACAACTTGTTTATGTATCGGGTCAGGGTGTCAAATATCGCCCCTCCCCGGCGCCGCGCCTCCTTCCCCCTTCCCTGGGGGCCCCTCTCTTCCGTCCCCCCCCCCCCCCCGGAATCCAAATACTAAGTTCAATGAAAATTTCCAAATTTGATAACGGCAGTATTATTTACTTGACCTTTGCCACGAACTAGTTTTTATACAATCACCAGCGTTGTTCATACCCATAACAAACGAATTTTATGGTAAGAAAATAAAGTATTAGGCAACAGAAAGTAGAAAATTAGGAATTCTTTTATGCGTTAACCCTACTATAAATTTATTCATAAAAACTATACCAACGCCTTGACGCAAGTGTATTCTATGTATTTAAGTAAGTTTATTGTTGAAAGGAGTGTGTATTAATTTATTTTAAACTAGTCAGAGACAGTGACATCGTTCTCGTGGCGATTGTTTTAGTTGGGTGCTATGTGTTTTATATGGATTATGTCTTTTCTTTTTCATTTATTTTAATCTATATCCGATTTTACGATATACCTTTCAAAGTTTATCACTACTAATTAGCCTTATGGCAAAGCGTAACTATCTTAGACTAGAATAATTTACAAATTCTTCTATCCGAAATAGAAATTCCGCCAAAATTAATTCAATGATTATGGAAATTCAAGCAAACAAAATTCAAATTCGTTAACATTCACGATGCATTGAAAACCTCGTATAGGGAATCCATTCTTTATATACCTATTCGTAAAATATGTACATCTGCATATGATAACAAGAAATGTATCTACTTGTACGAGCTTTGCTGAAGCTTGCGTTAATGAGAAAAATTATGAGTACATTCGTTCCTGTCTTACAGCCCCGGTACTTGGGGGGTGAGGGGCAAACCGGGGCACACGCTCTAGGCGGCATTTTCCGGGGATGCCAAACTGGTAATATATGTCAAAATATATCAAAGCGCGTAGCATACGAAAGCTTGGTTGATTCGCCATTGACTTGTAAGAAAAAGGCGCGACACTTGCCTACACCACAAGTGAATTTGTGGACTCGAAGTACCGATTTCAGATTTGCCGTGTCAACAATTCAACAATTGACTGAAATTGAGTGATTTTTCAAAGCAATTTATCTCAAACGCTGGAGATAGGGGCGTCACTATCAAGTTCCTGTTCCGGTTCTGAACAATCGTAGATTCGAGGCTATTTATACAAATTTAATGTTCAGAAATGATTTTATTGAAAATATATTTGATTTAATGAAAATAAGAGTTATAATTCTGTGTTCTTTCTTACAGAAACATGAAGTACCTTATTGTCCTGGCGTGTGTGCTTGTTGGGGTGCTAGCCGCTGATAAATATACGGACAAGTACGATAACTTTAATCTTAAGGAAGCTTTGGAAAACGACCGTTTGCTCAGGGCTTATATCGATTGCACCCTGTATAACGGAAAATGCACCCCTGAAGGACAAACTTTAAAAGGTAACAATTAATTTTCATTTTGATTACTTTTTCCAAGAGCGTAAGTACAAAATCCGAATAATCTTAGTACTTATAATAAAGCATAATTCACAATACTATAAAGTAAGTTTATATAACACTTTTAAAATGAAACTGTGTTTGGACTTACTCCGTGTGTCATCTTTAAATTAATTACTTAGTAATTGTGTACAAAATCACTAGGGTAATGAAATTTTATAAGAAAGGAATTAATGATAGTTCACTCACACTTGTGTATCTTATATAAATAAAGCAATAGAGGTCTGTGGTTGTGCGCTCATCACTTAAAAACTGCGGGATAAATTTCAAACATTTTTTTTTAGTTTAATTCTTAGACCGTTAGCCTTTATCTAAATAAGAGTATCACGATATCTTTATTTAATATAAAAGTTTTAAGAAGCCCCGATTTTTATATGAAATACGTATTCAGAGATGTATGTTTCCTTGTCGTGGAGAAATGGGATAAGCGGTGTGGTCCTCATTTTTTTCCTTTGTACGTAAAAAATATATTGATAAGTTAATAAAGGTCACAGGCGAAGTAACGAGTATCAACTAATTGAATAATGAAGATATGCACATTAATTAGAAATAATTTCAATAATAGGTATGAAATATAAGATTTAATACTTAAAATTACAAGAAAATGAATAAATGATAAATATATCATGTATGTAAAAAATTACGTAATTTACAATTAATAAATACTACTTAAAAAGTATACAAAATATTACAGATGCTTTAAAGTAACTAGGTAACAATATATAAAGTGACATATTTTAATAAACATTTAGTTATCATGACAGATTGGGAACAATTAATTATGTAATAAGTACAAATACTGTATATAAATTACCTAAACTGTATTCACAATACCAAATTTAACGACCATATTTCTGTAGCCCGTACTTCTTATTTTTGTAGATCTATTTATAATTGACTTTTTCGCTCGTGGCTTTGCTCTCCTTAGACCTTTGACCTATGCCTCGGGAGCAGGACTTTTTATCTGGATGAAAATACCCTACATCTTTTGCTGTACCCGTGCCAACATGTATGCAAAGTTACTCGTTTTTCGGTTGAGTAGTAACAGCGTAAAAGCTTAACACATAAACAAACTGTCATTTCAAATATTAGTAAGGATTATTCCAAATGCTACGTGATACTTTTTATAATGTATATGCCACAGTAGAAACATATATGTAATTGCAAAAATGCCCGTTCTACTGTAAAATAGTATTTGTACTGACATACATGTTACGCGCTACCCTCTAATACGAATCAAGCCTATAAAGGTCTGCCTGGCTAACAGAATAGTCAGTTCGAAAAAAAAGAAGTAGGTTGAACGATCCTTCCGATAAAAAAAAAGATAGCAAACCGCCAGTCTCTTTAAACAGAGCGTGTGCGTAACACAGATCACGCCGCCATGGTCTGCGGGTAATTTTGCTCCCGCACACTTCCCACAGAACATACAATAACACAAGGCACAACGGAAATAGGTGTTTGGTTTTTTTTTTATGTCAGAGACGGCAAACGAACAGGCGGGTTACCTGATATTAAGTGATCACCGCCGTCCATAGACACTAGCAATACCAGGGGAGTTGCAAGTGCGTTGCCAACCTGTGTTTGGGAGGAAGGGGGAGAACGGGTTGGGGGAGTGGAGAGGGGAGAAGAGAGGGAAGAGGAGATGGGCCTCAAGCGCTCTCACTGACCGAACGAAACGCAACAATGCAAGCACTTCACGTCGGTGTTCTGTGAGAAAGTATAGGTGGTAGTACCCCAGGCGAGCCGACTCATTCATGTTGAAACCAGTAATAGCTTCAGTGTGGTGCTATCACAGTTGAACTTTGCATAGGTTGTAACTAAAACTACACATCATATTTTTTTTGCTTCTAGAGAACCTCAAAGATGGCCTAGAAAACGGTTGCGAAAAGTGTACAGAGAAACAAGAGGAAGGAGTTGACACAACAGTCGAGTTCCTAATTGTGTCCAAACCTGAAATATGGGAAGAAGTGACTAAGGTTTTAGACCCTACTGGCAAATATAGAAAGAAGTACGAAGATCGCGCAAGAGAGAAAGGCATTAAGATCCCTCCCTATTAAAATATATGTTTATAATAATATTATACTCCACTAATTCCTCATATAAAAAATAGGCACCTTGATTTATATGAATATATATTCGTTTCATATTTTAGAGCAAAAAGAAATAAATATGTGGAAATACCACGAATTCTGTATACTATCACGCTTATATTTGTCTATAATATATACTTTTGACCTTCAATTTTGCGTTTTATTTATCTTTATACTACACAGTTTTACAAAGAGCCTAATTAAAATTATTTTGCAATTAAAACTTCAGATTGCTACATTTATAAATAAGTCTTATATTAATTATACTATTTTTTTTTCAATTGAAAAAATTTAGTGCTCAGTAAATTTAATATCAGAATATATGAGCTTAACATAATCTGTTTATTTAATAAGCATATTTATTTTTTTAACTAACGTCATACCTTCTCAATATCTATCTTCTCTCATATATTTATCTGTATCTATATATAAATTGGCGGTGGGTAAGCAGTTAAGACTATCTCCCTTCTCTGTTTCTCCGCTAATTTTCTTCATTCCTTTTCTATTAAGTAACTATTGACGAGCTTTAGTGTTTTTATCAATAAAAAATTTGATAGTTATTTTTTTCTCTATGGTCCAAGTTCGACCACGGAGGAGCACTCAAGTGAATAAAATGACACCTGTCTGCCATTGTGCGCACATCACTCAAAAGCTACTAGATAGGCTTCCATCAATTTTTGTTAAGTTTCATTTCTTAGATACTTCGTCCTTACTTAATAAAGGAATTATACTGTTCTTTTTAAGATAAGTTAATTAAATTAAAAAAAAAACACACGATTTTTATAAGCGCTACGAATTCAGCGATGTGTGATTCCTGACCGTAGTGAAGTGGAGCAAGCGGTGTGGTGTTATTTTTTTTCCTCTGTACATACTGTTAAGATAATACACAACGCAGACTGTAGTCCGGTGAAGCTGTTAAGACCTTGCTAGGTCAATCGCGTAATCAGTTCGAAAAAAAAAACACAACGGAGTAGAAAAAAACTTTTGTTGATAATTCCTCATTCTAAAAGAGAACATGTTAATTTGTATCTTTATAACCATTATTCATAAAACTCAGAGGCAAGTCGTAACATTTTACAACATGCCCCGAGGTTCTGTTACAACTAATCCCTTTTCATTATTTTTAAGAAAAAATACACAACATTAGGTAGACATAAATAAGAATATAAATAAAACACAGAAAGATTTAATTTACTCGGTAACGTCAACCTCGGATTTAAGACAATATAATTTTACATGACGTACGCGCATACATCTACGTACTGGGCCATTTGGTGTGACATTGATTATGATCACAAACAGGGCGCGATATAAAAGTATCATTAGGTATATGAAAGACACAAGTTTAAATTTTGTTACTACTTACCTCAGTTAGAATAAGCCCCTAGCCCCCAGTTAGTTAGTTAGCCCCTAGTAGGGGAGCCCCTGCGTTTCTATTTTATGGGTTTTTATTACACGATACTAGTATTATATTTGCATTTAGTGTGAAAACAATAGTCTCCTATACTCCAGAATTAGATGTCGCATTAAATTATAACGAGGTTAATTAATACATCATTTTAACATCTCATGGCAAACCGCTACTACAGTAACCGCGTGCACAAAAAGTAGCAACAATGCGTATAGACTCCAGGAACACAAACTCTGAGTGCTTGTTACATTTAATGTTTATCCTGTTTTAGATTTTAGTAAGCTTACGTACTAATTTGCTATAACAAACAAATATTTCTTTTACATATAATAAAATGTAATGTATACCTGCCTGTCTGTTTGTTAGTATGCTTATAACTATTAAAGCATACGACCGATTGAGATAGTTATATTTGAAAATTGAAGGTGTATTCTTCGGCTAAGTTTTACTATATTCTTCAAGTGAAACTTCTTATGGTACGGTAGGGAAAAAATTGCGTTACGCGATATACGTAAGATAAGTATGTATTTATGTATGTATATTAATAAATAAAAAGAACAATCAGGCTCCTTTTATGAGAAATATTTGGTCCCAACCTGTGGTGGTGGTCATACACCAGGAAGGCCCTTGGAGGGTAGTAGTTTGGGAAGCATACATATTGACATTTACTCCAATAAACCTTATAACTATCACTGTCGATGACGTAACTCTTGCCTTAAACAAAGCACCTAACTGGAAGACACCAGGTTGCGACGGGCTGCATCCATACTGGTTTAAAGGATTCACATCATATCATGCTACTCTGGCGCACCAATCTCAAAAGGCTTTCGAGACACATGACTTGCCAATGTTCATGACTACCTGGATTACTTACTTAGCTCCAAAATCCACCAGCACTTCGAGACCATCTGACTATGGACCCCTTACATGTCTTACAACCACATACAAGACACTCACATCCATTTTGAAAATAAATCTGAAAAGTCATATAGTGAATAATCATATTATTTGTCCATATCAGAATGGATGCCGAGGGGGTGATCGCGGAACCAAAGAGCTACTTCTAATTGACGCGGTCATAGGCCAGCTTATTAAACATAGACGGCGAAATTTCGCTGCAGCTTGGATAGACTATAACAAAGCTTTTGGCTCGGTGCCTCATTCGTGGTTATTAAGAGTCTTTGAGTTATACAACGTTGATGATACTTCAAAAGACTTCCTTGCGGTACGTATGGGGCAATGGAGTGCGATTCTTTGTATATCTGGGCGTATTATGGCGGCCCTGAGTGACCATCTACTAATTAAGAAGGGAATCTTCCAGGGTGATTGCTTGAGTCCACTTTGGTTTTGCCTAGCTCTGAACCCTTTAGCTACACTATTAAAGAAATCAGGAACAGGATTTTAGTTTCAGAGAGGAAGTCGTTATGTATCTCATCTTTTATATATGGACGATCTAAAGTTGCTAGCCCCAAATGCTTCACGCTTGGGGCACTTACTACAGATTACTTGCAATTTTAGTGAATCCATCAACATGGAGCTAGGAATTGATAAGTGTGCGAGGCTGCACGTAGAGAGGAATAAAGTAGTACACTGACCACACTGACTACATTCCAACAAATCTAAGATCTCTCACTTAGAATGAAACATATCGGTACTTGGGCATGGCACAGAATGCCCCACAAATTAAGACGATTTACTGTAGATAGAACAAGTTATAAGTTTAAAAGTAAATTAAGTCAGCACAACATAACTATCATTACGTTATAAGAAACCTTTAAATATTAGCCAGTATAATATAGCAGATAACTATACCAGGTGTTAGGTTAGTCGCTTACAGTATTCTAAGAGATGATAGTTCATGGTCACATTTAACATATAAAATAATAATATCAAAACACATACTAATAAACAACAAAGAGAACCTAAGTTAAAGTTTGTTCTAAGACTTTCAAAAGTATAAACACAAATGTAATAAACCTAGGTGCAATGACTGGTGCCGGAAACTGTAAGAAGCGACCCGGAGCTAATAACCTTCATTAATAAAACGGACAGTAAACCATTTTGTTTTGTTCATGCCACGTTCACTTTCAAGTGGAAGTGAAATCACTTGACGGTCATTGACACTATACTTTGACATAGATGCGTATGATTTTTGTATTTTTCTAGATAATTAGGTCAAATATTAAGCACCAATTTTTTTAATTGATTTAGAACCAGAATCGAGTGCAGAGTATCCTCCAAAAAAATTACTACTGTCTAATCTTTCAGCTTGTAGACAAAAGTTTACATTTTTAACATTCGATAGAATCACTATGGAGATGCCGAGTCTATCGTGTTGCAGGGAGACGAGCACAGAACGGCGCTTAGGGTTTGTGATCCAAATACATGTTTATGGAACCGGCGTACCTCTCTTCCTGCATTGCCAAATCTGGTAAAAATCTACCAGGGCCGCTATAGAGATACCTTCCAAAACGAGTTTTAGCATTGCTCTTTACAGACCAAGATATTTTAGTATATAGGCAATTTGCTGATATATCCCACAATGCCATTTACACTTAATATAATATAATCTGACCTCATAACCATTGGTAAGATCATAATATTTATTAACTTCCGCTATGTGGTCTTTCGGGATGTTCAACTCTCAAGGTACAGCGAGCTCTAGCTGTAATGCATGTTTTAATTCGACTTTGTATAGTAATATATTCGGACCACAAGTCAAAACACCAACACTTATAAGATTATTTTTTCCTCCTTTCATGTCCAATGTCCAAAATACAACTACATAAATATTGAACTCAAAGACAGCTTCAGCTATTTTCCTGAAATTAATAAGCTATAAAACCGATCAATGAAACAATATTAAAGAAATCGAATAAACATAATTTAAAAAAAAGATTCTCAACGCATTTTGATGAAATTTTACACTATTCATTGTTGAGTGTAAGAATCTATATATATATATATATATAAGAGATTTCCACGTATATAATCACTCATCACGATATCGCTGGAACCATTAGAGCTAAAGACTTCAAATTTGGTAGGAATATTCTTTTTACCGAGTAGAGGTCAGCTAAGAACGGATTTTACTAAATTCAACCCCCAAGAGGGGTTGCGGGGGCGTTAATTAAAAAAAATCACATTTTAAAACTACAGCTCTTATAGGTATGAAACTTAGTCAGGATATTCTTTTTGGCATGTTTGAATTTACTAAAAAATAATTTTATGATATTCCACCCCCAGAGGGATGTGCGGGGGCGTTGAAAATTAAAAAAAAATTGTTTTTTCCAATCTATAGCTTTTGGAACTCTGAAACTTGGCCAGAATATTTCTTTTGGCATGTTTAAATTTACTAAGAACTAATTTTATGATATTTAATCCCAAGAGGGTTGTGCAGGAGCGTTAAAAATTAAAAAAAAATGTTTTTTCCAATCTATAGCTTTTGAAACTCTGAAACTTGGCCAGAATATTTCTTTTGGTATGTTTGAATTTACTAAGAAATAATTTTATGATATTCAACTCTAAGAGAGTTGTGCGGGGGCGTTAAAAATATTAAAAATTTGTATCTTCCACTCTATTGCTATTAGAACTTTGAAACTTCGCCAAAATATATTTTTTGGTATGTATGAGTTTATCAAGAACTAATTTTATGATATGCAACTCCAAGAGGGTTGTGCGGGGGCGTTAAAAATTAAAAAAAATTGTATCTTTTAATCTGTAGATTTAAAACTTAGAAACTTGACCAGAATATTTTTTTTGGTATGTTTGAATTTACTAAAAACGAATTTTATGATATTTTACCCCCAGAGGGCTGTGCGAGGGCGTTAAAATTAAAAAAAAATGTGTATTCCAATCTATAGCTTTTAGAACTGTGAAACTAGGCTGGAATAGAGTTCGGGAATAATGCCCTTAGAAAAAATGCAGGGTGTAAAATAAAAAAATAAAAAAGTCAAAATATTTAATTAATAGCTGCAATAGATTCAAAACTTGAAACGATTTTTTATTCGTCCTGTTAAACAACCAAGAACAAATACTTCGAAATGTATACTTTAAAGTTCCAGATATGTTGCTGATGATAAATCCCGTCCCATTCGATATACTATTCGTATTCACATATCTAATGTACACGTTACATGTTTACAGTAGATGGCGTAATGTAAGATTGTAAGTAGGTGTGTAAATTAAAGAAATGCTTTTTCAATAACATTTGTAACTATGACACCATAGTTATTTAATACATTTTAAAAAACGCGTGCGGAGCCGCGGGGCACAGTTAGTTGTCAATAAATAATACATTTAGAAGTAGGTGATTATACAATTTTTTACTTGAAAATAGGTCATTCAAAAATACAAAGGCTAAAAATTTATAGAATATATAAATTATTATTTATATATTTAGAAATATATCAGAAAATTTAAGACGAAATGACACCACTTGGAATCAAAGAAAACAAAAGAGAATTACTTAATTAACTGAAGTGCACTTATATAGATACGATGTGGACGATTTATTTATATATATGAAATTAAATTCAAATGATTCGTTACATTTTATTTTAGTTTTTACTTTTTTTACTCCCCGCCTTGAAAACTTTAGACCTTACAAAGAAAATGATTACCTACACTATTAGGAAGCTATCAGTGAAGTGTTGTGAAGTTTTATAAGTATAGCTGTGTGAAATATATAAGAGAACGGTTGACAGTAGTTTGAAACGTTCTTTCTTTATTTAAAAAAATCAATGTTTGTATGTTTGTCCTCTATGCATGCCAAAACTACTGATCAGATTTTGATAATAATTTTGTAGCGTATTCTGGGGACGTCCGAGAGTGTTTCTGGCTTAGAAAATCTATATATATAAATGTTTTTTTTAAATATATTAATGAAATTGTTTGCCTTCAAGAAATAAAGGGATTTTTCTTCTTATTGAAACTTTTTACACTACATTTGATATTGTTTTGACATGTTTGACATATTTCAATGAAACATCAGTTATCACGATTAATCAATTCCGTTTGTATCAATGTCATTGTTTAGGAATTTATATCGTTCTGGCATGGATACGAGGACATAGTGGGATGCAGGGTACTGAAGCTGTTGATCTTATATAGACATGTGCTCTCCAGTCCACCTCGCAAAGCTCAGAAGCAAAGACAACTCAATATGTGAATGTGGGTTGTATGAAGACACTCTAGAACACATTTTTTTCATTTTCCCCAATTTACTATTTTATTATATGATATTTTACCTAACAATATACTACGTCCGTCTGATTAAAAAAAAGGCACAAACGTGTGTATTGTCTCCTTTTGTCAATAATCTGTCTAATTTTATGTGTTTTAACAAAATTAAACTTTAATATAACACAATAACTAAGAATAATTATTATGTAAATATATATTTATTTAAGGCATGATGTCTGTAAGTGTTGTGTCTATCTTTCTGTATCTCAGTGGCCTAATCTGGAAGTACTAAATTTAATACTATCTATAAAGTGACTCTCCCATGACTGACTTGACAATGGTCAAAGTTGTATCTATGAAACTCCAATATTAAAAAGTTGAAGGTGAAGTTTGTGAGTTTGAATATTCGGGTTAACCTCTGGTACAACTAATGTGATTTTGAAAATCCTTACGCTTGTTAATTGATGGATTTGGTTAGAACATAAATGCAAAGATAGTTAGTGGGGCGTGGAGGTGAGGGCCAGAGGAGCAACCCAGGAGATACCTGGAAGACATTTGTTGCCAATATATAATTATATATATATAATATATATATATATATATATGATAGTTTGGAATCACAATTGAACCCGGCTGGTGTCGCTATAATCGGGTTCTAGGTTTTGTAAGATTTTTCGCATCTGGAAATAAAATCGAAACAGATAATAACCGATTTGGCGCATTGGCGCACACAAAGTTGCGCAGGTCAGTTAGTTTATTATAAAATTAATAGCCGTGCTCATCTAATACGTATGCCTACTATATCACTGGATCAAGACCCTAGAGAGTACGTGAATACGAAAAACTAATTCATAGAATGTAAATAGCAATATTTGTATTATAAACAAGTGTAAGAAATACATTACCTATTATATTATAAACGTGCTTTATATTACAGGCGTATTTGATTTTTATAATTCAAAGTAAGAATATCTATGAAAATTACAAAATCTAGAGGGATCTTTATAAAGTCCTTCTGAGTAGCACAATTTTACAATGACCACTTATAAGACACTATTAAAGAAATACCTACGAAAATACCGTATTATCTTACTTAATAAGTTATAAAATCAACCATTAGTAACTTACAAGTTCACCTTACTCAGTAGTTATACCGTGCAATTACTACAAATGAAAATTGAAATCGTTTATTTTTTCTATATTCGAGTTTGCCATTAAATTTGGAACTGGCATTATGTAGATCGCAATTATATCGCACCTGAGACGATCATTTTATTAAAATAATTCGAAATTGCCTTTAGATTTGTCTAATCATTTACATCTACGATACAATTCACAACATTATTATCTCATATGAAAAGATAACTTTATATAAAACAACTAAAAATATATTACTTGTAAATTTATTTACCAATTTGGACTTGTCACATAGTAAAAGACCAACATAATTTAAATACTAGAAACAGCAATAAATTTGTAAATCCATATTTAAGGCTAATTAAGACTAAAAACAGTTTTTGAGGTAATAAGTGTTAAGTTTTTGGACACCAAGATCGAAGTTCAAATTTTGGCTTTCATAAAGCTTTTAGTTTTTTTATGAGCTTCATATTTCACATGTACAATATTTGAAGGTCTTGGAAAATAACGTAAAATATTACGAACAGCTAAAATTGTATTTAGCTTATTTGAAATGTAACAACTCAAATCATTACATAGTATAAAACAAAGTCCCCTACCGCGTCTGTCTGTCTGTCTGTTCGCGATAAACTCAAAAACTACTGAACGGATCTTTGTGCGGTTTTCACCAGTGGATAAAGTGATTCACGGGGAACGTTTTGGTATATAATTTGTCCAGGATTTTTTTTATAAAATTATTATATATTGCAAATATAATATAAATATTAAGAAAAGTATATAATTAATTAAAATTAGTTGCGGATTTACGTGTAATTTATTATTTAACTAACGGTATGCGTTGCAGTGAGACGTAATAACGGCCAATCAACTCCAGGCGGAAGCGCAAAGTAACATCCACCCAAATATTGAATTATGGATTTCCACAAGGTAGCACCTTCCAGCCAGACACCTCTCACCACAGCCCTCTCCCGCGCAGCGGCTAGGTGGAATCCCCGGAGTAGAGCCATCGAGCACGCTGCTACCGCGAGAGACAGTGACACTGAACATTTTCAATCACTAGTTGAACAGCACAACACAGATCACCCCCAACTACGTGTACACATACACAAAGGTACACATATGGTGGAAGGGTTTATTTTTTCCCTTATTTTCGGACTAGGTTTGTTAAGATTAGCCAAATCATTAGACACAAAATACTCGTTTGAATTCGTGAGGCTCACATACGGGTACTTATGTGTGTTGCAGGAATTCTCATATGTATGAATAGCTAGCTTAGTTCAGCTTAGACAGACTCGCGAAGTTGTATCCAAGGCAACAGACCAAGCCGAGGTTCGGTCACTCTGGTTCCCTTGAACTTGTTGCCAAGGGGCGAAGTGCCTTAAGTGCTCGCCTTAGTCCGGTGAAGCTGTGAAGGCACGTCAGGCCAATAGCGTAGTCAGATTGAAAAAAATAATCTTCATCGATCAGACACCGACATAGAGTATCTTTCATCCAGAAAAAAGGACTGTCCCCGAGGGATAGGTCAAATCTATACAAACAAAAGGGAAGTTGCGGGCAAAAGCTAAGCGTTTTTAAAGATACTCATTCTGATTGTTCCGACCGGTTTCGGCCATGGCACCACTTTGACCCCTAAACTTAGAAATGGCGCTGGTGTGCTCGAGGTTGGTTCGTCCGGGGTAGTACCACCCTCTCATAGAAAGCCGACGTGAAGTAACGGTGCTTGCATTGTTGCGTTTCGTTCGGTCAGTGAGAGCGCCAGAAGCCCAACTCCCCTCTCTCCCCTTCCCCTCCCCCTACTCCCTATCCTATCCCCCTCCCCCCAAACGCAGGTTGGCAACGCACTTGCGACTCTCCTGGTGTTGCTAGTGCCCATGGACGGCGGTGATCACTTAACATCAGGTGACCCGCCTGTACGCTTGCCTCCAATGACATAAAAAAAAGATGGCTTATGTAGCTTATCTTCGCGGCGAAACTTCGTGAACATTGAGGGCACGTGAGTACGCCGTTCTCATGATGTTATGTTTTAAGATATACAATTCCGTAGTACTTTAATTTGATCCATCTCATGTGGTTTAGCTAGCGTTTGCGAATTAAGCGCACAAAAATGTATGTTTGTTACGATAACACATTACAAATCTTTGAACCTTCCTCTTTAATCACTCTATCTATTGCTGAAAATTGTATTAAAATCCGTTGAATAGATTAAAAGATCTAAGGGAGCGGACAGCGGATACGACTTCATTTTATACTATGTAAAGATGTTTGACATTAAAATATGGCCACCTTGCACTCCGCTAGCGCAAATTATTAAGCAATGTTCAAGAGTTATATTGAATAATGAAAGAGTGGAGGTTATTAATAATTGCTTAGCCCATCATGTTTGCAACCGCGATGTATTTTTTTTAAACGAATTTTGTTGTATACTAAATTTTGACGATGGAAAAGCTGAATAACTTTTATAAATAGTTTCTTCGACGCATAGTAGATAAGATAGTAATAAGAGTAGTCTGAGTTCACACGCGGTAGAAGTGAAACTCAGTACTCGGATTAATTTTTAAGAGAACGAGATGAATGCATTATGGAGATGGTAAACGTTAGTTTTCGGCATTATTTTGTGATATTGTAATCTATACATACAATAACTATGTAAATCTAATGTGTCTGTACTTTTCCGATTTTAATAAGAAATAAAATACATTTCAATCATGTTCAGTAATGTCTGTCTGTCTGTTTGTATGAACACGCATCACTGCTAAAGTACTGGGTTCACAATAGAACCACGAGTGCAACTTAGTATTTGTTTCATTAAAATTGGTCCACTCTTTCAAAAGATATTGTAATTTTATTGACGACGCGGCTTAAATGCGAGAGAAAAGTAGATAAGTAAATGGACTTAATACATTCGGATGATTTTATTAGTCACTGTTTTTTTACATTAGGTTCCATGCGGACGGAGTCTCGGGCACAGCTAGTATATACTAAGAATGTTAATAATACACAACACAGAATATTTTTTAATCCTGAGCGATAGTCGCTACGATCGAACAGAACATAATATGCTATAGATTCAACGTTTCTCTCTGTATCTCTTTGTAAATATTTCGAGGACAGGAAAACTATACAGAAACGCATTCTATATCATTCTCTTACAGGTTAAAACATATATAGTAATATATATATTTATATATATGTCTTAAAATATAAATAAAAAAGTAGCAACAAGAAACAAACATCCCGCTAGCGTATTTAAAGTTACGAAAACTGTTTCTCGATTATGCATAATAAGCTCCGGAGTTACTTTATGCTTGCTTATTTCAAAACTGACCTGTTCTTACTGTCTTATGTGCATTTTTAAGGAGATATCTGTAATCATTTTTAATTTATTTTAAAATGTAATAGCGGTATATGATCATTTGGTGTTGTAACTCTAAAACTGAACTTTATTGGTTTAACTTTATTCTTCCATACCTAATCGCTTATCCATGTTAAAGTGTTCTTGTACTTTGTCATAGATTGCCAAAAATGTAATTATATTCGTAAAGAACGCCAAATAATAATTATAGAGAGATTTCTAAGGACGATGATACAATATCTACAGAATAAAAAAAATATTATTTATACAAACAATACTGTATTTTACCACAATACTATTAAATTCATTATTGAAAACATTTAACATTATGAAATTAAATTTCACATTGTAAATGATATCAAAGATTTCTTTGTAATAATTTTATTTGGAGTATCCTGTTTTGAAATCCATGTTTTTATGCATCGAAGACAAATGAAATAATGAACCAGCGGAAAATTACATGTTTTAAACGCGGCTTCCACTACTATAAATACTGGTAGGCTATTATCCAAATCATCATAAGCCACTGACGGACGCTGCTGGCAACTACTTCGCGACTTTCGAGCTGATAGGTAAAAATCCACATATGTTTTTATTTAACCATCGGGGTTTCAAACTTATTTGTAGTAAATGTTTATGAGGAAAACAACTTGTTTATGAATCGGGTCAGGGTCTCATATATTCTAAATAGTAAACGAAATGCAAAATTTTCCAATGTGTAAACTTTCTATGTATATAAGAGGTGCATATTTATTCGATCAACAGTATGCGTTTTGTTTCTACCGTGTTCGGAAGTGTCTCTGAGAAGTGCAGTGCTATTTACTTGACCTTTATCACAAACTTGTTTTAAACAATCACCAGCGTTGAGCACACCCACAGCAAGCTAATTGTGTGGTAAGCAGATAAAGTATTAAGCAACAGAAAGAAGAAAATTTGGAAAAAATTGATTCATTAAGCCTATCATAAATTTATTCATTAATACTAAATCAAGTTTTGTTGGAAGTGTATTCTATGTATTTAAGTTAGCTTAATGTTGAAAGGATGTTAGGAGTGTGTATTAATTTATTTTAAATTAGTCAGTGACAGTGGCATCGTTTTCGTGACGATTGTTTTAGTTGGGTGTTATGTGTGTTATAGGGATTATGTCTTTCTTTTATTTAAATTCATATCCGATTTTACGATATACCTTTTAAAGTGTATCTCTAGTACTTAGCCTTATGACAAAGCGTAATGATATTAGATTAATTGCGCTAAAATCAGTTTAATAGTTTTGGAGATTCAAGCAAACAACAGTAACTTCAATGTAATTTTTATGTAAGCATTAGAGCAAGCATATAATTATATGGAATATATTGCAGGAAATATATTAATTGAACATTGTGTTGATTAGAATTGCTAGCGATACCTTAAAGGGAAAACGAAGGCTGCAATGTCATACCGCGTCGTTAACATTCACGACTCATTGAAAACCTCGTATAGACAATTAATTCTTTATATATTAGATGAAATAGGTACATTTGAATGAGAGTTTTGTCTATTTACTTATACGAGCTTTGATTAAACTTGCGTTGACGGAAAAAAACTTGCATTATATTATATTTCCTCAACGGATGTGGTGTATATTCATTATATAATTTTTGTCCTTGTTCCGATTTGTCCTATAGGGGATAATAAAAGTACGTAAAGTTTGATAAATTAGGAAAAACGTATGTATGTAATTTTTTTACAACGAAGGCAAAACCTGCTAGTAAAAAGTTAGTGACAAATAATAAATTCATGGGCTAATCTAATATAATTTTAGTATATGTAAATAAAATTATTACAGTTCAGAACTCTGGTAATGATTCGTTCCTGGCTCACAGCTCCAGACTTAGGGGGAGGGGGCATATCAGGGCACGCGCTCTAGGCGGCAGCTCCAGGAGATGTCAAATTCATAATATCATTACATAGTATAAAACAAAGTCCCCAACCGCGTCTGTCTGTCTGTCTGTTCGCGATAAACTCAAAAACTACTGAACGGATTTTCAAGCGGTTTTCACAAGTGGATAAAGTGGAATCACTTTTGAATGAATCATGGGGGACGTTTTGGTATATAATTTTTCAAGGACTTTTTTATAATTAGGGCGGGACAACCTCTGCCGGGCCCGCTAGTTATTCAAATATATCAAAGCGCATAGCATACGGAAGCTTGATTGATTCACAATCTTATTATAAGGAAAAGTCGTAACACATGCCTACATTATTAGTGAATTGGTGTACCTGTGCACTAGTGAAGTTATTGGACTCGAGGTGCTGATTCCAGATTTGCCGTGACAACAATTGACTGAAATTGAGTTACTTTTTTAAAGTAATTATTATCTCTAACTCTGGAGACCAAATGGCACCACTATCAAATTTCTGCCCTGGTTCGAAAAAATCGTAGATTCACGGGCTGTTTATACGAATTTTATGTTCAGATATGATTTTGTTGAAAATACATTTATTGAATGAATATAAGAGTTATAATTCTGTGTTCTTTTTAACAGAAACATGAAGTACCTTATTGTCTTGGCGTGTGTGCTTGTTGGGGTGCTAGCCGCTGATAAATATACGGACAAGTACGATAACATTAATCTTAAGGAAATTTATGGCAACAAACGTTTACTCAAGGCTTATGTCGATTGTATCCTGGACAAGGGAAAATGTACCCCTGAAGGACAAGCTTTAAAAGGTATAAATTAACTTTTATTTTGATTACTTTTTTCAAGAGCGTACGTACAAAATCCGAATAATCTTAGTATTTCTAACAAAACATAATTCATTGCACCATAAAGTAAGTTTACATAACATTTTTAAAATGAAACTTTACTTAGATTTACTCCATATGTCACTTTTAAATCAATCACTTTGTAATTGTGGCAAAATCACTCGGGTAATGAAGTTTTATGAATATATTCAACTAGCTGTCCCCCGCGGCTCCGCACGGGTTTTTTTTAAATGTATTAAAGAAATGTAAAATTGTAATTAGGTGTGTACATTACAGAGATGCTTTTTCAAAAACATTTGTAACTACGACACGCACGCCATCTACTGTATTATGTTACGTGTACATTAGATATGTGAATACGAATAGTATATCGAATGGGATGGGATTTATCATCAGCAGTATACCTGGAACTTTAACCTACTATATACCACCCTCGATGCTCACTAACACTATATAAGAAAGTAGGTAATGAAAATTTTAAACTATACATTATCGAACAATTTGTGTTAAATTGTTTATTATATAGATATAACATGACCATATTGTCAATATAATTGTGTTATTCTTATACGTTGCTATAATCACTGAGTTATGTATAGTAGTTCGATGAAGCCGTAAATGCCGCAAAGCTAATAGCATAGTCAGTTCGAGAAAAAAAAACTGAGTTATGTAGGTGCAAACGCGGTAAATAAAACAAAATGGCCGCCAAATTGACCAAAATTATAATATAATTCAAATTACATACATTTATTCTTGGAGTCCAGTACAGCGCACGTCTCACGCGCTTGTTTACAGTAGACAAATTATTTTTGATCAATTTCACACGAACGAATGCACAGGTACCAGTTCATCACTTCATAGTGTAAAACAAAGTCCTCTGGTCTGTCTGTTTATCTGTTCGCGATAAAGTCAAAAACTACAGAACGGATTTTCATGCCGTTTTCACCAGTAGGTAGAACGGTTCATGGGGAAGGTTTAGGTATAATTTGTCAAGGTTTTCTTTTTATTATCGGAGCGGGACAACGTCTGCCGAGCCCACTACCTTAAAATAAAATAACTCATTAGTTAGTTGTCTGCCAGTGAAAGTCCCGTGAAAATTAATTCAAGCATTTCGGATATTCCACTGCGGCTGAAAAAAACCTAAATTACTTTTTATGAGGTCTGCAATCTACCAGTGAATATCCCGTGAAAATCGGTCCAACCATTTTGGAAATAGCAATGCGGACGAAGCCGCGGACAAATAAAATAGAATATGTCAACCGCTATAATTTCGGCTTTCTGGCAGTAAAAAGTAAAATTCCCGTTAAAATAGATCCAGCCGTTTTGGAGATTACTCGGAACAAACAGACAACATATAATAATTTAAAAATATAGACAAAGTATAAAAAAAATTTTTTTTGGTCATTTGTAGCCATATCCATTCATCAAAAAGTTGTTATTTTAATTGTACATACACAAACTTTATTTTTATAATACGTAATAGAGAACAAATAAAAAATTGGAAATAAAAGTAGTATAAACTTTTTGCATAGGAAAACAAAATAAACTTTGATAATGTTTGCGATAGAAATTTACCACGTTACCATGGCAACGTATATAACACTAACGCTAACTAAATCTCTCGAAAGGAAAAAAGTGCCCGATTTTGAAACATTTTTCATTGGTGCTCTTAGTCTTTCTATTAGTCTTAGCGTGATGATATAGAGCCTAAAGCCTTCCTCGATAAGTGAGTTATCTAAAACCGAAGGGTTTTCTCAAATCGGACTGGTAGTTCCTGGGATCATAGCGTTCAACCAAACAAACAAACAAACAAACTCTTCAGCTTTATAATATTAGTATAGATTATAAGAGAAAGGAATTAATGATCGTTCACTCACACTTGTAAATCTTATATAAATAAAACAATAGATGTATGTAATTGTATGCGCATCACTTAGAAGCTACGGGACACATTTCGAACTATATATTTTTTTAGTTAAATTCTTAGGCTGTTGGCCTTTATCTAAATAAAAGTATCACGATATCTACATTTAATATACAATTATTAAAGTTTTAAGAAACCACAATTTTTATAGGCACTATGCATTCAGCGATGTATGTTTCCTTGTCCTGAAGAAATGGGATAAGTTGAATTAGTTTAACTTAGTTGTCAGATACAAAATACATGTACACATGTGTATCTCACTTATTCCTATATCATAATAGTCAGCTTAATTAAAGTTAGCTTAGTTAGATTCGCGATATTGCGTGATCAAGCCATGCACCCTTTAGCTGGTTGTCAAATAAATTCGGCCGAGTGCCTTAAACCTCAGTAGCCCAGTGAAACTGTAAACACCTGTCAGGCCAGTAGAGTAGACGGTTCGAAAACGAAAAGCAGCAAACGGATCATCGAAGCGATTCCATTTCTAAAGATAATACGTATCTATATTCTATAGTATTACCGTGTCTGCTGTTTAAGGTAAACGATTTTGTTGTTAATACTTGACTGGTCTTGAGTGACTGATCGATGAAATTATAAGGACGTCATCTATGATTGATGTAATATCTTTATAATTATCGCCTCTAACGCCCACGACAAAATGTACATGGTTTTTAGAAATCCTGGGAAATATTAATTTACTGTGACATAGCCATATCATTTTTCGGTACTGTATTATATAACTATATATAGCTAACTATAGGTAAAAGCGTAATTTGCAACTGAGTCTATTTAATAGTGCTGTAGAGCTACTGATGACTGATGACTTTGCAACAGAAATAAGTGTTTGGTGCTATCACAGCCAAACTTTGCATAGGTTATAACTAAAATCAAATAAGAATTATTTTTGCTTCTAGACAACCTCAAAGATGCCCTAGAAACCGGTTGCGAAAAGTGTACAGAGAAACAGGAGGATGGGGCTGGTCAAACCGTCGAGTTTCTAATTGAGTCCGAACCTGAAATATGGGAAGAAGTGACTAAGGCGTTCGACCCTACTGGCAAATATAGGAAGAAGTACGAAGATCGTGCAAGAGCCAAAGGCATTAAGATCCCTCCTTATTAAAATATACGTTATAAAGAATTATAAAATATAATTCTTCATAATACAAAAACAGACACCTTCATTTATATTAATATATATTCATTTCATATTCTAGAGCAAAAAAGAAATAAATATCTGGAAATACCACAAATTTTGTATACTGTCTTGTTTATATTTTCCTATAATAAATTATACTTTTGGCTTTCTACATCTCGTTTTATTTATAGATATACATACAAACAGTTACAGTACAGTTTTTTTACAAAGGACCTAATTAAATCTATCTTTGTGCAATTAAAACTTCAAACTGCTACATTCATAATTAAGTGAATAATATATAAATAACGATCAGTACATTTAATATAAAAACATAAAAGCTTAACATATCATCATATATATTAATACGTGAAGCCAAAATTTTGTATCCCTTTTTAAGACAATTGCGTGAACAGATGAACTTGAAATTTGGCATAGTTAAAGTTTATATGGAGGAGAAGTGCAGAAAGCTATTTATTTTATATAAAATGCATTATAAGTACATTAAATTAATTAAAATATGCATTACTCACACTACTGCTCCAATTTTACACAACATATACACACATGTAAATGAAAGACTTATTGTCATTCATCATTTTAGTTTTACGTTCCAATTACCTTTTCAATATTTTTAACATGAATGATGTTGCATGCCTTACATGGCCTTTGAAATCAAGTGGTCAAATTGTAGATTAATTTTATAATAATATAATATGTAAATTCATAATATACATTAATAATTAATGGATAAATAATTTATCTTTAGTAAATTTATGGAACCACTGAAATAATTATCAAAAAATTTTTAGGTGACAGGACTGCTTTCACTTCGTGTTGTCATAAGAGTAAAGCAATATTACCAAAGTCAATGTCAATATTTTAATGTTTAGTATTTTTATATGGTGAACTCACTTCAAATGATGTTTCAATAAAAAATGAGCCAAAAAATACTATGTAAAATCAAAATAAGAAAATTTGGTTGCTCATGAAAGTAATCTATGACTTAGATCTCCGCGGTTACAATGATGCAATTCAACCTGATGTAGCGCAGTTCAACCTGATGTAGCAATTATATTTAGTACAGTTGATGATGAATTTTGAACAAATTTGAATTTTTAAAAGTTTTTGAAAGTTAATGGTAGTATTAAAACATCTTTGTTTTGGATTCATCATTTGATTCTATTGTGTATCCATTAATTTTCTAAACGATGATACTGGGCATATCACTATTCCTCATAATCTACAGACTACATTTAATTCAATATCATCCAGAAATAAATGCCCACCCACCCATGGTGTCGTGTAAAATTAATTGAAGTGTCATAAGTTGCGATAAAATTCTTTATTTTCGTAAAATTATATTTACTTAGAATTTGAGAGCCTTACCACCTTATGTAAACGCCTGTTTTTTATTTCAAATTTATAATTAATTTCAATTTTCATTTAGTTTAATAGTTATATAATTAAAAAAAGAGTGGCAAATAAATGAGTAGCCATGATGAAAACCTTTGATTATAGATGATTGTCAAAAGAACCCCAATAAAGTTCAAACTTTAAAAAAATCAATGAACTATGGTCGAATGTCGACCACTGGGCGCCCACTAGTATAATTTAATAGATATAAACCAAAGCCGTGTTATTACAAAAAAGTTAAATACGTATTAAATACTTGGTTTAAAAAAGTTTCATAATAAATGCACCGCGCTCGCCTGAGGCAAGTTCGTGTTATCCTTTTTCACAAGTCTAACCTAACGTAACCAAAGCGAGACAAAAGAACAAGATGGCGAACAATCAGCGACCACGGTGCATTTAATATGAGACCTTCTTAGAGCCTTTTTTTTTTTTTTTTTCCCACCTTCTCCCTCCCCCCTCCTCCCTTTTTTTTTTTTCTTTATAAAATTATATTATTCTCTTTTCTTTCTTTTTTCTTTCTCCCTTTTTGGATTTAAAATTTTATATTTTTTTTATATTTTATTTTATTAAAATTATAATATTAAAAAAATATATTTTATTTTATTTTTTTTTTTTTTTTTGTTTTCTCCCCTTCTTTTCCCCCCCCCCCCCCCGAGCGGGGGGTGTTTCCCCCTCCCCCCCCCCACTCCCCCCCCCCCCTCCCCCCCCCCCCCTTTTTTCGGGCCCCCCCCTCTCCCCTTTTTCCCTCCCCCCCCCCCCCCCCCCCCCCCCCCCCCCCACAACCCCCCCCCCCCCCCCCCCCCTTCTTGGGACACACCCATATACACCCCCCCCCCCCCCCCCCCCCCCCCCCCCCCTGCCTGGGAGAAATGGCCCCCCCCCCCCCCCCCCCCTCCCCCCTTTTTTGGGGGGGGGGGGGAAAAAACCCCCCCCCCCCTCCCCCTCCCCCCCCTCCCCGGGGGCGCCCCCTTTCGGGTTTCCCCCCCCCCCCCCCCTCCCCCCCCCCCCCCCCCGCGGCGACTCCTCCCCAGAGGAATCCCATACCATTCCCCCCATCCTCCCCCCCGACCCTAATGCTTCTTAACAAAAACCATCACCCCGTCATTTCAGAGTTATAAAAATACCGCATGTTTGCAAGGGCTTTCAATATTAGCCGCGATGGTACATGCTTGAAGAGTTATTCAATTCAAATCAAAAATACTTTATTCAGTTTAGGCCCCAATAAGGCGCTTATGAGCTTTAAAATTACCACCAGTTCGGAAAACAACCCAGTCATCGAGAAGAACCGACAAGATACGATGGTATGCACGTTGGCTGCGGCGGTAGGACAGGATCTCTCGCTGCCGAGCGTAGTTGCGGCCATGCTCGGTAGCGAGGATGTGTGGAATGTTGTGGCCTCCTTCTGCGAGGAGGTCGTATCGCAGAAGGAGGCGGCGGAGAGGGTCCGTGAGCAAGACCCTCAAAGTGGCCGTCTCCGCCAACGGAGTACGGGCAGGAGGAGGCGTCAGTTTGACCGCGTCCTCCCACTGTAACCGGACCAGGGAAGATGTTATTCAGTACATTTTCAGTCTTTTCAATACGTTCGATTATGCTCATATTGTAATTTTATCGCTAACATTATAATTTAATACGTATATATACTACATGAAATCAAGATACTAGAGAGTACGTGAATGCAAAAACTAATTCATAAAAGATAAATGGCAATATTAATATTATAAACAAGTGTAACAAATATATTTTTTATATATACACATAATCAGAATGTAAATGTAACGTGTCTGTACTTTCTAGATTTTTATGAAAAAAATTGTTGCAGATGTCTTGGAATAAGTAATAAAATACATTTAAATCATTTTTAGAAATGTCTGACTGTCTGTCTGTCGGTTTGTTTGAAGACGTATCACAACTAATGTACTGCATTCATGATAAAACCTCACGAAGAAAATCATAAAGCATATCCTCGACTAACACTTAGTCTTGGATTCATTAAAATCAGCTTACTCTATTAATATATTATTGTAATTTTAATGACAACGCGACCTGATTACGAGAGAAAAGTAGATAAGTAAATGGACTTAATACATTCGGTTGAGTTTATTAGTCTCTATTTTTTATATTACATTGCACGTGGACGGGATCGCGGGCACAGCTAGTTATATTATAAACGTACTTTATATTACAAACATATTTCATTCTTATTATTTAAAGTCGGAATTTCTATGATGGATACAAAATTTAGAGGGATCTTTAATAAAGTCCTCCTGAAGAGCTGCCAGAGGACGTCAATAGATCCTTGACGACAATTTTTTAATTTTATAATGACCGCTTGTAAGGCGCTATTGAGGAAATACCGTATTATCTTATTGTAATGTAAGTTATATAATCAACCTTTAGTAACTTACAAGTTCACATTACTCAGTAGTTATACCGTGTAATTACTGCAAATGAAAATTGAAATAGTTTTTGAAGTGAAACTTCTAATGCGACTTCCAACAAGGTTGCGTTAAACGTTTAACGCTACCGTGGAGGGGGTATCAAAGCACTGTTGTGTTAAACGTTCAACGCTCCTGGGGAGAGGGAATAGAAAGAGACAGAGCGAGAAAAATAATCAAACATTTCGTATCTTACTTTAGTTATAATTCCATTGTAAATGTTATAGATTTGGATATTTCTGCACTCGAAAATGATAATTAAAAGATGCGATCAATTGTGAATTGTAAACAATGTTAATAAAGTTTGTCTTAAAGAAACAATATGATTTCACTAAAAATCAATTTCTACCCCTTCCTATTTTCTTTTCCACATTAGGAAGTTTCACTACTTCCGCGCGGAGGGACTCCACGCGCTATTTTTTTCTATATTCACGTTTGCCATTAGAATTGGAATAGGCGTTGTATAAATCACAATAATATCACACGTGAGACGATCATTTTACTAAGATAACTCAAAATTGCCTATACATTTGTTTAATCATTTGCATCTACATTACAATTCACAGCATTATCTCACCTGAAAAAATTACTTTATATAAAATAACAACAAATACTTGCAAATTTATTTAGTAATTTGGGCTTGTCACATAGTCACAAAAATTCGTACGTAAGATTATTTTTAACCGACTTCAAAAAAGGAGGAGGTTATCAATTCGACTGTATTTTTTTTTTTTTTTTATGTTTGTTACCTCATAACTTTGGACTGGGTGAACCGATTTTGATGATTCTTTTTTTATTTGAAAGCTGGTGCTTCCCGTGTGGTCCCATTTTAATTTGGTCCAGTTCCGACAACGGCATCCAGTGCAAAACCGTATAAGTTTTAAATTTGCATTAATTATGTAAACACAAAAGACAATAACCAATATCATCTAACCATTTCATATTCATTTTTTATTAAAGGATGTACTTCAAGGGAGTATAGATTTGTTAGTTCTGATCATGGGATCCGTGACAAAGTAAGAAAACTTTCATGAAACGAGCCTACTCCTTTCTTAAGGGCCGGCAACGCATCTGTGTTTCCTCTCGTGTCGCAAGTGTCCATGGGCGGCCGTGATCACTTACCATCAGGTGACCCGTATGTTCGTTTGCCACCAATATTATAAAAAAAACTCTTCAATTCTTAGGAGCCTATTGTGCTTATGTTCGTTGCTTGTTCAACATATGCAAGCATTATAATTACATTACTTAAGGTGTATATGTGTGAAGCGAGGTAGCCGAGTTGGTGGTAGAAACTATCGCGGATTATTATAAGGTTCGTTCGTACCAAACGTTACTTATTGTACAACCAATTGAAACCATATCGCATACCATACCGCAAAAATCGCAATTTTAATATACTTAAGTGGAACGGAGTTCGCGGGCACTCTAGTAAAATATATTTATGACACAAAAATAAAAATAAAGATTTTCAAAAAAAGTATAACCGACTTCAATATCAATCAAAAACCCATAAGCACTGAAAAGCGGAAAAAAAAGTTATCAAATTAACCAAATTAAAAAAACATATGAATATGTGTCTACCTAGAATGTATAGGAAGTCGGTGCGAACCAAAATCATATCATCTACATAGGACAAAGTTTAAGTCCACTCTCCGTCTCTGAACAAATTTAAATTTCGGTTGGCACCACTTCCAATACATCTCTAGGTAGCACACATATTCATATGTTTTATTTAATTTGTTAATTTAAAACTATTTATTTTCCGCTTTCAGTCCTATGGTTTTATTATATTGAAGTCGGTAATACTTTTTTTTGAAAATTTACTTTATATTTTAACTATAAATTACTTGCATATCTGTTTAGCAATTTGGGTTCGCGATAGAATGCGTTTTTAATTTTCTACACAAACTGAGATAACACATATTTTTTACTAGCTGTGCCTGCGACTCCGTCCGAGTGGAACCTAATGTAAAAAACAGTCACTAATAAAATCATTTGAATATTTTAAGTCCATTTACTTATCTGCGTTTCTCTCGTACTTAAGTCGCGTCGTCATTAAAATTACAATTACTTTTGATAGAGTGGACCGATTTTAATGAAACTAAGACTAAATGTTACTAGAGAATATGCTTTATGACTTTCTTCGTTTTATCATGAATACAGTACTTCAGTTGTAATACGTGTTCAAAAAAAAGCCAAACAGACATTTCTAAAAATGATTGAAATGTATTTTATTACTTATTCCAAGACACCTTACGCACAAGACAAGACACATTACGCAATGTTCTCACCTAATATTCGTATCTGCCAATATTATAGAGTGCTTCAGCCTTGTTCTTATTGTTAGTATTGAGTTTATTCTTCATTATTTTTATGATACAAATTTTTATGCTTCCTCATTACTTACGTTAATAGACAACCAGCTAAGTCCAGTATCACCTTCGAGTTTCTATAAGCATGATAAATATAATTTATTTCGTCCAAAATAACGTACAAGCACGGTGTTTATCAGTTATCACTACAAATTGAATATTACTAGTGTATGGGAATAATACGTATGCAAGAAGAAACCCCAATATCTCTAGATAAAACTAAAGGCGAATGTGTTGTGAAAAACGTATTTAATATTTAAGTTACAAGATAACTACACAATATTTTTATTTGAGGTCAATTGTTGGATCTACTAATATTATAAAACAAGGTCGCTTTGCGCGTCTGTCTGTATGCTCCTTTAATTATTTCAAACTACGCAACGGATCTCACTTCCATTTAGATATTCTTTTCCGAAAGATTAAAATCTTTTATATTATATTTATATATATAAAACTAGCAGACACGGCGAACATTGTCCCGCCCTGATAATAAACAAAACCTTGCAAATTATATACCTAAACCTTCCTCGGGAATTACTTTATTTAATGGTGAACCTCATGAAAATCCGTTTAGTAGTTTTTGAGTTTATCGCGAACAGACAGAGAGACGTGGCAGCGGACTATGTTTTATCATATGCAGTGATAGTGATATAGAAAAGTCGACGTATCTAAATGATTTCGTAAAAAGGTGTTTTTTAAAAGTCTATTAAAAAGTAAGGATAAAATTAAAAAACCTTTATAAAAATATTTGAAATATCTTTGATTTATAATTTTCTTTAAAGGCCATATAACCTTTGGATTGTTTTTTTTTATTTATATTTTTATGCCATAGCAGGCAAACGAAAGATTGGTCACCTGATGTTAAGTGATCACCACCATTTTCTTCTGTTTTATTTATATAGGCATTACCTACAAAAGTTTTTGCTTAACATCAATACCGCCGGTTAGCTGGAAGAAAATGCCTCATGTGATTGCCTCGCCTCGCCAGTGTACAAATCAAAAGTGCAATAAAGAATTCATTCATTCATTCAGTCATTCATCCATAGACACTAACAACACTAGGGTAGTCGCAAGTGCGTAGCCAGCCTATGTTTGAGGGGAAGGGAGGAAAGGGAGAGGAGAGGGGAGGTGGATTCCGGCGCTCTCACTGACCGAACGAAAAGTAAAAATGCAAGAACTGTTACTTCACGTCGGATTTCTGTGAGAGGGTGGTACTACCCTGTGTGAGCCGACCCATTCACGCTGAAACCAGTAATAGCTTCGGCGTGGCTCTACCACCTACCCAAAATTTAAGAAAATTATGTCCAAAAAACTATCTTTTCAACTATTAATACAAAAAATCTCTAAATTTACCAGGAGGGCTATTTCCAAGCGTACTAAAACATATCACAAAATTGAGAAAATAAAAAAAAATCAAACCAACTATCTTGGCAAGGAACGCCCCGTACACGTGATTAAAAGAAATGTCAAATATATAAAAAAGCATATAACTAAAATAAGTTACAGATTGCCGAGTAATTTATTGTGTCACTAACGTTCTGTATTGCAGTGAGACGTGACCGTGAAAGTGACCTATCAACTCTAAGAGAAAGTGTAAAGTAACATCCATCCAAATATTTAATGTATTTCCGTAAAGTAACACCTTCATCAATCAACCTCAGACATGGGGTATCCTTCGTCCAGAAAAAAGTACTGTTCTCGAAGGATAAGTCAAATCTATAAAACAAGAGCGAAGTTGCGGGCAAAAGCTAAGGGTTTTTAAGAAAACGGTACTGTACAAATACTTATAGGCACTTTAATTACCAATTAAAATATTATACGGCTATTAAGTAGTCAAGTTCTCGGGTGTTTGACGTTTATGTGTTCTATTAAATATGGTTGACATTAAACTATGACCACCTTGCACTCTGCTAGCACAAGCCATTAATCATAGTCCAACAGTTATATTGAATAATTAAAAACTGGAGGTTGTTAATAATTCCTTGGACAGTGAAAAAACCGAATAACCTGTATATGTAGTTTTTTCGACGAATAGTACAATTTGTGCAAGACTGATTTGCAGTTAAAAATATGTTCAGCAATGCGTCACTAGTCGCTAGTCTGAAGCAAGCCCAATACGTTACGAGCATGTCGAGGTCATCAGTGACGCAAACCCATAAATTTTTCCTGTACCAAGAATCGCTCCACGAGACTAAAGAAATGTACACTTTAAAAAATAGATAGACGCATGATTCTTTTAACCAACATTTTAGAGGCACTTTTCTATTCAATATTGATTTTATATTCATACGTTTCAAAATTCAGGTACATTTGTATTTACAGTATTTTATGTTAATGTTGACAAAATTGAAAATCATTTACTTTTTCCATGAAATACGATTTTTAAATATAAGTATTGTAGTAGATATTTCTAAATCACAAACCTCATGACCATAACATTATGCTTTTACGTGTAAAAGGGATTTTTTAGAGTATTTGTTGCATGCGTATGATATTGCGTGTTTTTTTTCGTAGAAACACTGGATAGCCCAAACAGTTTGCTGGCATTTAGCATACGAGTTGTAAATAAATGCTTCATGTGTGAGCTACATAGGCCATATAATATTTAAACATGATCTCTATAAATAAAGAGTAATGATTTTACTGTTAGGGATTATAGATTTCTTTATAACATTTATTATTTCTTTGTTAACATTAAAGATACCTTAAAATAATTAGCACTTTGCGTACAACTCCCACAAATGTCGTACATTACATTTTGTATCGAAAATAAGTTGAACAACTGTAATATAACAAATGTAATGTGTAATATAAGAAATTTGTCAGTGTGCTGTGCAACAAAAATAACATTGTATATTAAGACATAATTTACGAGCGTTATGTTATAAACCGAGTTATATGAAGATTTACTGAATAACTAGCGGGCCCGGCAGACGTTGTCCCGCCCTGATTATGAAAAAATCCTTGACAAATTATATACTAAAATGATCCTCATGAATCACTCTATCCACCGGTGAACCGCATGAAAATCCGTTCGGTAGTTTTTGCGTTTATCGCGAACAGACAGACAGACAGACGCGGTAGGGGACTTTGTTTTATACTATGTAATAAAAAATAATAATGATAATGTCATGAAATGTCCCGCGTAATTAGTGTCATCGTAATAAAGGGTATTTATTATAAATAAAGATCGTATGTTGTATAAACTTCAGTAATCATCGTGACGAAGTGTGCAACGTAAAAAATATCACTGTGTCACGTAAGTACGAAATAATGGAAAAAGAAACATTAAAACCAAAGAGGATTAATTAGGAGAGTCTATTTGTAAAAAAAAAGTGAAGGCAGTCATAAATACTGCTGACAGAAGTGAAAGCACAAGACTATGAAATAAATGTGTTCTCTTTTGAATTTTCATATTAATTATAGTGTGAATGACAATATCTAAAAAAAATTTATTAACATTAGTGTGGTTTTCATATCTATTGGCACTCACAGCAATAATCATTAGATAGTATAAAACAAAGTCTGTCTGTTCGCGATAAACTTAAAAACTACTGAACGGATTTTTATGCGGTTTTCGCCAGTAGGTACAGTGACTCATGGGGAACGTTTTGGTATATAATTTGTCAAGGATTTTTTTTATAACCAGGGCGGGACAACGTCTGCCGGGCCCGCTAGTTATATATATTTTTAAAGTCCATCAATCAATCAAACGTATGATGAGCTGTAAAATATCGATATATCAGATATCCTATACTACGCGTCGCTAGTCTGACGCCAGCCGTAACTTGTGCTTACTTAAGTGAAACTTATGATTTCGCGTCATGACATGCTAGTAGGAGTTTTTGGCGGGATCTTGGTCTGTCATGTAGTGAATTTTATTTTTTATTCATAATCTTGTGTTACTTGACTCTATAATGTGTAAAATTGGTGGTGTTTTATGTGATATAGATTGTTTATTGTGCATAAGTGAAGTGAATGGAAAATAATGCCACGGACCATGAATTCTGAGATGCCACAAAAATTCCATGGAAGGTTCTAACAAGATGGTGGCCATCAAACTTGTAATATCGATACTCACTTGACAATGGCAGTAATAGTCTACTAGAAGACTGTTTGCCAAAATGGAATGGAAGAAGAACTTGAAATACTATTAACTACTCGATAATGGCATACATTAGATTATATCAAGAAACTTGTAATATAATACTCACTTACAATGACAGAATGGTCTACTAGAAGACTGTTCCAAAAGGAAAAAAAGAACTGTAATACTATTAACTACTCGACAATGGCAGTAATAATCTAAAAGATTGGTTGCCAAAAATAAAATACAGATACAGACATGCTAGTAAGCGCGACCGTATTGCGCTTGCGTCAGACTAGCGACACGTAGTATAGCAGCCAGTCTACATTTAATATTTATATTTTGTATAGAGATTATGCAGCTCATAATATGTTGGATTATTTAATGAATTGTATAAAAATGTGCATAATTGTTGCTACTAGTGCCAATGGATGTGAAAACCAGACTAAATAATTCGGACTTTAATTAAATTAAAAATTCAAAAGAGAACACAGTTATTCAATTATTTTTACTTTTCAATTCTG
Source organism: Antheraea yamamai (assembly GCA_036509395.1). Taxonomy (NCBI): domain Eukaryota; kingdom Metazoa; phylum Arthropoda; class Insecta; order Lepidoptera; family Saturniidae; genus Antheraea; species Antheraea yamamai. The sequence goes on along the minus strand of AP028442.1, from coordinate 10,744,697 downwards.
TCGGCTTTTATTTTTAAATACTCACTTTGTAGATACCGGGAAGGTGAAATTTTTCAGACATTTTTAAAGCGAGTAATATTGATTGGAAAAGGAAAAAGAAATTTAGATCTAAAAAACAGTACCAGTGACCACGTCTAATTATGATCTAAGAACATCACCTTGACCCCATAAGTACACAAAAATAATCATCGAAGTCCTTTAGGAGGAGAATTATTACGAACACAAACGCATGTACATTTTATTATAATAAATACTAATCTGAGTATACCTGCTAGTGCAACAACACCTTTTAAATAATTAAATATATATTCTTCACCACTTCAGCGTTTAATTTAATTCTCTATTCTCTTACACCGATGGGTAACGCTCGATGAACCGAATCGTTGACAAGAAGAAAAAACAACATGGCGGACCGCAGCACAAAAATGTGCTGCCACGGAAGTCAAAACATAAACTATTATTCATTATATTACACCAACATATGAATGAATGCTGATATTGTCACTAATTTAATTATAAAATTATATTTAGAGAAAATAAAATAATAAAGCTTACATTATATATAAATATAATCAAGAAATTCATGAGTAATTAAATATGTTACAGTTGCAATAAAGTTAAAATGCAACTGATTTAAAATAAACTAGGGAAACATCTTAGTCGTTTATTATTATTATTATCTATGCAATTATAACAAAAGTAAAATCACATACTAGTATTATATATATTTTAACCTAGTAAATGTATATTTACTAGGTTAAAAATTAAATTAAGTATATCAATATAATAATATGTTACAGTTACAAACTAATTATAAAACGATTTCTTCTAGAATGAACGGGTTATTGATGTCATTTTTCGTGGTGTGCGTTGCCATGGCAACCGCTGAAACATACACGGACAAATACGACAACATTAACATAGACGATATCCTTGGGAATCGCAAGTTGTTGACAGCTTATATCAAATGTATACTTGGCAGCGGCCGTTGCACACCAGACGGAAAAGAATTAAAATGTAAGTGATATATTACATACAATAATAATGATATCTATAAATAATGGGCAAACATCTATCTCATGGATAAAGTACACAGCGAAGAATCAACCGTTACCTATCATCGAGAACGCATACCTATCTCTAACATGTTCTATGCCAAAGATACGCTTCCGTGTACTACGCGTGTGGCCAAATGTGTATAAGATTATATAAGTGTGGTATATGATTATCGTGGCCTCCCGGAAATGCATCAACCTTTAAAAATCAGTTGTTGGGTTTTTGTTTTAGTAATATTTTTGTGAGCGATGCAAATTTTACATTATATAATATAAGGTGACGCCACTTTCGCGGCCAGGTCGCGTTACTTTTTTCGCAAGTCGAACTTAACCTAACCGATTTATTTTTCTCAATTTCCCCGTCTTGATTCGGTTAGGTTAGGTTAGACTTGAGAAACGAAGACAACGCCAGCCGGCCGCGGCAGCGGTCGTCGAGTGCGGTGCACTTAATACGTAAGTACCGTTAAGATTATACTATAATATTATATTGCACAATGCCGTTATACACCTTTTATGATAAATATTTATTTAATACTATTTGGTTTTAACCTTTGACGAAAATTTCATCTGATGTTAAGTGATGAGGTGGTCTAAGATAGTAAACACGCTAAACCTAGAGGGCACTGGCTCTCAAGTGCATCTGCCGGAACACACCAACAGATGCTTGGCGACAGATTTTCAATTTGAGGGTGGTAGCTAGCCAAACGGGTTTAGATAAAATAATTATAAAAAAAATTATAATAATGTGAAAAACCAATAAGACATTAAAAAGCGAAAAATAAATAAATTAACCAAATTAAATAAAAAATATATAAAAAATATATTTAAAGTCAATCTTCAAATTGATATGGGTCCACCTCTGAATATAACCAATTCAAATAAAAAAATAATCATTAAAATCGGCTCACGACTGACGAAACTATCGATTAACATGAATTAAAAAAAAATACATACAACCGAACATAGTAACCTCCTCCTTTTTCGAAGTCGGTTAAAAAGTGTCTTCATCGTTATTACCTCTCGCGTTTTTAAATTATTTTTTTCTCTCTTTTTTTTTATTTATTTTTTTTTTTTTTTTTATTTTTTCTTTTTTTTTTTTTTTTTTTTTTTTTTTTTTTCTCTCTTTTTTTTTTTCTTTCTCTTATATTTATATTTTTATTTTTCCCTCGGCGCCCCCCGCCCCCCCCCCCCCCCCCCTTTCCCCCCCCCCCCACCCCCCCCCTTTTTTTTTTTCCCCCCCCCTTCTGGTTTTCCCCCTAAAATCCCCCCCCCCCCCCGTTTGTCGCTTAAATTAAGCTTTTTGGAGGCTGTTGTTCCCCCTCCTCCGCCGGATTTCCCCCCTTCCCCTTTCCTCCAAACATTTTTGTCCTTTTCCTCAAATTTGCAAAGGAAAAAAGCTTTACAAATGGCTCCCCCACGAACTCAATGATCGCCAGCGCGAAGTACGCGTCGAGACGTGCCTTGCCCCCCCAAAAAACACCCCCCAAAAGACCTGTCCTGATATAAGTTATTTCCCCCCCCCCCTCATCCAGCATACCGAAACCGGAGCATCATGTATTGAGAAAAAACAAAATGAGAAATCCATCCCCCCCCTTCTCCCCCCCCCCCCCCCCCTCTCTCCTCTCCTTCTATATCTCCTCCCCCCCCCCCCCCCCTCTCTTTCAATTTATCCCTAAAAAATTCATTCCCAATCAATCCTTTATTTTTTTCCCCCCCCTTTTTTTAATCATACTCTCTTTCCAAATTTTTTGTATTCTATTTAAATTAAAACATTTTTTACTTACAAGGTATATAGTATAGTACTTTATTTTACTCTTCACAAGCACTTTTAGAATGCAGTGTGTGTAGTTTGTGTTTTTAATATACTTGATTAATAATAGGTTTATATGTTACTATTATGATTATTACTAAGTTTTTCCCCTGTAGCCTTTATATTTTTATATGTATTTTATATTTACACTGGACATTTTGTGAATAAAATGTCTCCTAAGGTTTGCCCGTAAGAGATAAGGATCCAAGCGATAGAGCCGCCTAACCGCACACATATATTGTAAATCGCTGTTTAGTTTTGTGTATTTCTAAGGCGTGCAATAATTATTGCCAACGGACTGAAGAATTGTTCGGTTGTCACCATTGCTTTTTCTGTTATGCTTAGCATCGGTTACAGTGCTTACTTCGTTGTGTTACAAAAAAGACACTCAAACGGCTTATTAATAAAAGTCAAAATCAATTGGTTTCCAAAACACCGTAATATATATAGACCAAACATACAACTCCCCCTAAATAACATTTTCACGAGAACGAAGTCAAAAACCAACAGTTAACCAGTGATTTAAATCTTTTCAGTGAATTTAAGTGACGCAATGATTACCGGGTGTACAAAATGCACAAACATACAGAAGCAGAAATCCCGGAGAATTGTGAAACACTTAAAAGCGCAAGAACAAGAGTATTGGGAGCAATTGAAAGCAAAATACGACCCTGGAAATAAATACAAAGATATCTATGAGGCATTCCTTGCAGCCGAAGATTAAAACTGTATTATTTCTTAAATAATAATTTTTGATTTCTTATCTTAAATATATAGTGGTGTTTCGTTTTCCATTTCAATTATAATTTATATATCGTACTAATGTCATTAATTAATTATACATAATCTGTTAGGAATGCCTACAAATACTTTTTTCTATAAACAGATTTTTATATAATAACTAGCGGGCCCGGCAAACGTTGTCCCGTCCTGATTATAAAAAAAATCTTCACAAATTATATACCAAAACGTTCCTCGTGAATCACTTTATCCACTGGTGAAAACCACATAAAAATCCGTTCAATAGCTTTTGAGTTTATCGCGAACAGACAGACAGACAGACGCGGTAGGGGACTTTGTTTTATACTATGTAATGAAATGTTATCATTACTATCTTTACATATATTATTTTTGTTGTTATAATTCTTATATATGTGTATATATATATTATATGTAAGACGTATTGAAAGAACTATAAATCCAATATCTATACATAAAAATAAGCAGAAGGATAATAGTTAAAAACACCTCGCTCCGCTGTTTCTCAACCGATTTTCTTTTTTTTTTATTTAGTAGATAATGAAAAGTTTTAGTCTTATCAATAAAAAGTATTTGGGAAAGTTTGTTTTATACCTAATATTGAAATACGGTGGAATTTCGACAACTAGACGATCAGTCGTTACAAAAATAGACGAAGATAAAACGGTTCAGTACAGTTTTGTCCTTCGTCTGTTAACCTATTTTATTTATTATTATTTTTATGTTTGTTAACTAATGACTAGCTGAAGTGTTATCAAATAAAAAACATTAAAAACAATTCGTGTTTTTCCATGTAATCGACACGTCAAAGTTTTTATAAATATTCATCATACTTCATGATTCTTACGTCTACAATCTATGGTATTTGTACTCCCTCTGTCAAATAAACGCAATAGTCCTGAAACTTAAAAAACAGGCTGTGTCGTAAAGACACACGATAGAAGTGAAACTTTTGTATTACAGAGAAACATTTAAATTAAAAAAATATAACAACAAGCCAACGCGCTTTTTTACAGTAAACAAATTATTTTTGATCAATTTTACACGAACGAATGCACAGGTAACAGTTCATCACTACATAGTGTAAAACAAAGTCCTCTGGTCTGTCTGTTTATCTGTTCGCGATAAAGTCAAAAACTACAGAACGGATTTTCATGCCGTTTTCACCAGTAGGTAGAACGGTTCACGGGGAAGGTTTAGGTATAATTCGTCAGTTTTCTTTTTATTATCAGGGCGGGACAACGTCTGCCGAGCCCGCTAGCCTAAAATAAAATAGCTCATTAGTTAGTTAGCTGCCAGTGAAAGTCTCGTGAAAATCAGTTCAAGCATTTCGGATATATCCCTGCGGCCGAAGGCGAATAAAAAACCTAAATTACTTTTTATGAGGTCTGCTATGTACCAGTGAATATCCCGTGAAAATCGGCCCAACCATTTTGGAAATAGCAATGCGGACGAAGCCGCGGACAAATAAAATAGAATATGTCAACCGCTATAATTTCGGCTATCTGTCAGTAAAATTCCCGTTAAAATAGCCGTTTTGGAAATTACCCGGAACAAACAAACAAACAGACAAAATATAATAATATAAAAATATCGACCGCATATAAAAACATTTTTTTTGTTATTTGTAGCTATATTCATTCACCAAAAAGTTATTATTTATTTTTACATACACACACTTTATTTTTATAATACGTAATAGATTAGATTGCAAATAAAAAATTGGAAACAAAACTAACGTTGAATAAACTTTTTGAATAGGAACACAAAATAATCTTTGAAAATGTTTGCGATAAAAACTTATCACGTTACCATGGGAACATATATAATACTAACGATAACACGCAGCAAAAATGATCGATTTTGAAACATTCTTCATTGGCGCTCTACTCTTATGGGTCGTAGCGTGATGGTATATAGCCTAAAGCCTTCCTCGGTAAATGAGCTATCTAAATCCGAAAGATTTTTTCAAATCGGACCAGTACTTCTTGAGATTAGCGCGTTCAACCAAACAAACAAACTTTTCAGCTTTATATACTAGTATAGATAATGTGGCATTACAATATTACTTTACGTATGTGTACGTTATCATGCCATTTGTTTTGTCAAAATATCATGTAGATAACGTATCTATAGTTTTGTAGTCACAATATATATAATATCATTGCAATAAATGGTCAAATTTATGAAACCCCTGCACGATTACTTATCGATATTAAATTGCTACTGCAATTTACTCATAAACGTATACTATCGTCACTTAAATTATGAACATGATTCCAAAAGCAGTGTTTACTTTACACAATACGTATCATAAAAATAAAATAACACTCATTTTCTTTCTGTCCATTCAACGACAACTCTCAATACACCATAAAATGTGCAGTGTATCTTAAATGTTACCGCATAGAGTTTACATTATAAAATGCACGCTTCATACAGCAACATGCAACCTTTAGTATATTATTTGGTAACAAGTGATGAAAGAGCATTGTAACGCAATACAGGTTATTTTGATTCCACTTTTTATTAATCGTTTCAATGAACTCTGCAAAACTACTTCTTATTATATAGTACAAGCTTTTGCTCGCGGCTTTGCTCCCGGTAATATAGATTTGAACTCTCCCTCGGGGAGAGTAATTATTTTCTGGATGATAGGTAAACTTCTCTAAATCCGTGACAATGTATATGCAAAACTTTATGATGATCGGTCGAGTAGTTACAATGTGAAAGCGTAACAAACAAACAAACTCACTTCCGCATTTATAATATTAGTAAGAATGATTTTGGACAGGGACATATTTCTATACATAAAAGAGCTGTATCACAGATTGGGCTCACTGTAACTTGGGAAATGAACATAGTCAAACCAAATAAATATTATAACCATACCAACGAATTAACCATAAACCGCTACGTTGTCAAACTATACACAGTGGAAGTGAGACACTAGAAAAACCCTACAGAACATACTAAAAGATCTCCTCCTTGTCACGAGCAATAGCCATCTTTATGGATGGAAGTTTTAAAGCGGCTCCAAGCCGAGGTGTGCCGTGCACCCTTGAGCTAGTTGTCAAATAAAATCGCCTGAGTGCCTCAAGCGCTCGCCTTAGTAGTCCGGTGAAGCTGTCAAAACCTTGCTAGGTCAAAAGGGTAGTCAGTTCGAAAAAAAAATTACAGCGGCTCTAGTAGGTCCTTACCAGATATAGCAAAACAGGTAGAGAACTGCGAATAGTGGAGGTGTGAGCATTGATGTACGTCATTTGGAACTACTTAAATGTGCATTTGCGTCACAAGCCCTAAGCACTGTTCTTAACTCCAAGCTCTGCAACAGCATAGACTCGGCACTCGCACGTTGAATCCATGGAATGCTAAGAATTTCGTCTGTGCTGTTTATAGTCTGAAAGATACCATAGTTTTAGTGCGTAAGATTCCATTTCGTGTACACGTGCAAACACAATATTTTTTTCAGACCTGCTTTTATTTTGCACTTTTTATTTCTTTCTTATTAATAAATTGTAATAGATTATCTGTCTAATTAATTACACTAGATTGTATATCTGTCAATTATATTCAGTTCATCTGTACATTTCACATTAAAGTTAATATAGCATGAAGATTTTTTTTAAATAAGGGAAGGAAAGAATATGCCGCCACGATATAATTAAACTGACATTTTGTAAGAAGTCCACCATGAACCAATTTAAACTTCGGTAAGATGGTGATGAATCACGTAAAACATAAGCGGTGTTACTACAAAAAAGTTAAGTACGTATTGAATGCTTGCTTTAAAATGTTTCGTATTAAATGCACCGCGCTCGCCCGAGGCAAGTTCGCCTTGTCCTTTTTCGCAAGTCTAACCTTACCTAACCAAAGAGAGACAAAAGAGCAAGATGGCGAACATTCAGCGAGCGCGGTTAATTTAATGCGAAACCTTTTTAAAGCAAGTATTCAATACGTATTTAACTTTTTTGTAATAACACCAAAGTTATTTTTAATTATGATCATATAAGAGCGTTTAAAATCGAGAAAAAATTAAAGAAATAACGTCTATTTACAATTTAGGAACTAAATTATTTGAAACCTAAGAACTACACAATAATTTATTTTTTTAGATAAGTGCATGTTAGATAAGTATTGTAATGTACTAGCATTTGCTCGCTTGAAATTAGATTTTACCTATCTCTCGGGTTCATCACTATTTTTCTGGATAAAACTTACCGGAGCGCTGGAGGCCCACTTCCCTTCCTCCTACCCAATAATGGCTGGCAACGCATTTGCGACTCCCCTGTTGTTGCAAGTGTCTATGGGCGGTGGTGATAACTTAACGTCAGGTGACCCACCTGTTCGTTTGCCTCCTATGATATAAAAAAAACCTTATAACATTTTTTGTATCCTTCACCACATCTATGCAAAATTTTACATTAATCGGTTGAGTTGTTGAGACCTGAAATCGTAATAAACAAACAAACTCGCATTCACATTTATAATATTTCTAAAGATTATATATATTTAAGATTTTCCTTATACCTAAGAAGGTATATTAGTGAATAAATATACGATAAGCTATTAAACCTGCAGTTGACCATGATATGACATACAAAGATTTTTGGAACCTTTGCGACAAGGACGCTTAGATTATCACAGGCTAATTATATCTAATACTATTTAGTGAGCCAGTCTTGTTTGTATAGGGATTTTTATATGTATGGATTTTGTACAAAGTTATATAGTTTTAGATAATACTAGCTGTGCTCGCGACTTCGCCCACGTGGAACCTGATGTAGAAAATAATGACTAACAAAGTCACCTGAACGTATTTAGTTCATTTGCTTATCTACTTTTCTCTCATACTTAAGTAGCGGTGCCATTAAAATTGCAGTAACTTTTGATAGAGTGGACCGATTTTAATAAAATAAAGACTAAGTTAGTCCCGAGGATATGCTTTATGATTATATGATGTTTTATTGTGAACCCAGCCAGTACTTTAGCAGTGTTGCGTGTTCATACAAACAGACAGAGAGACAGACATTTCTAAAAACGATTGAAATGTATTCTATTACTTATTCCTTGAAACCTGCAACAATTTTTTTTACGAAAATTAAAAAATACAGATACTTTAGATTTACATTCATATTATATGTATAGATTTTATTTGGTATATATTTTATAGTAAGTCGAGTCGCTCAGGTATTACTGTATTTCGTAAAGCCATTTTATTTAGTCTGTTCCATTTTATCTTTGACTAAATATTAGTTAAATTATAAAGTTATTAGTTATTATAAAGTCAGTTAAAATATAGGTAGATTCAAACACATTAAATTTACAAACCATTGATATACAAAAACCCAACACAAATGCACACTTAACGTCTCACAGCCGGCACACAAAAATTAGTGCATTATGCAGTCATTTCAAATAGTCTCGCGTCGCTCGCGTCCTTGTAAAAACAACTTTAAACCATTCAGGTAAGGTTGAATTTGCAAAATCATCAACTTATCACATAACTATAACTACGTATATTGGGGAGTTTTTGCGGCCGGTTTTGAGCGCTACTGTTATTCGAGTCTGTGTGTCTTGGGTTTTTATATGTCAATGTTATAAAACGCACATTTTTTATAGTTACATATCTATGTGTATCAGTAGCTGGTTCCTGCGACTTCTTTCTAATCTTGTATTACAGGAAATGTGTATTTTGTCTGAATTACGGACTGTGGCTCATTTTTTAATTGTCATTTGTCATTACTTCATAACGTATGCAAAACATTTGCTGATATTAAGCTACCTCTATCAAAATGTATAATTTCTGCTTAGTCCATATAGAAATAATAGAAAGCATATATATAGTAAATATTCTGAAAAGACATCTACCAGCAAATTCCTTGTCAAAATCGATTTAGTCGTTTCGGTGATCAACGCGGATATAAAATGGACACATTTTGTTTTTATATATAGAATAACCTAAAACTGTGTACTAAGCTTAAAACACATTTTGTTTGCAATGTAAACACAATGTTATTTCAGCGAGCGTTATAATTGCTTACAAATAAAAAAAAAACTTGAGCACTGGGTGACGTAATCGTAAAAAGTTCCACATTATAACGTTTCAAGCGGTCAGTAACCTTCAATACGAGATGTAAGTTTGTCTATACTTGATTTTTTCTAGTCTGAAGAACAATCATCGTACATTGCACTTCAACGTAACCTAGGGAGCACTTTGTTTAATATGTGAAGCGATGATCGCTCAGTAGTAGTGTGTTGTATAGACCGGAGTGATGTTAGGGTTTGTTCTGACACCCGTCAGCCTGGTTAATTATCTTTACAAGGTTGATTAGCATTGTACGATCCCTTGCTGGCCCAACAATCACGGTCTGTCGCTACACCGTGAGGTTTTAGTCCGTGAGAGTCGGACATAAACCAACCTCTCCCCCGGGAGGGTGCCGTATCCATAAGGGATTTCCCCACGTTAATAATGGTTAAATATCTTAGGGTTGAAAATATTGAAAAGCAGTTATAGGTATGTTCTAGCAACTGCAATTGATAGTTAGTAATCTTCTGGGTTTAATATGTTACCATCTTAAGCAATATTGTCATATAATATCAGGTAAGACTGTGTTTTGTTTATACACTAAAATTTACAAAAAACAACAAAATTTGATACTATATTGAGACTTGTTGGTATATAGATCATTAGTACAAGAAGCTGTCTCCGCGGAGCCAAAAGGATTGTATATTGAATAGAACTACCATTAAATATTAAAAAGTAGCCATGAAATCCGCCTGATCCACCATAAAATGGTTACTCTGTAGTTTATAATTGTTTATATATATATTATATGTTTGTATATTGTTTATTGACGCGAGTCACTGATAGGACCAAGGAATTAGATGGAATGCCTCGTTTGCCTATACATGTAGTGATAGTCCCATTACTACGTCATGTTTTCTTTATAAATAAACGGAATCAAGTTTAATATTCATAACCTGTCAGTTTATTCTCTAAGGCAAAATTTTAGTATCTTCATGGACACTACACGGAATGGAAAACAGTATGCGAAGATAATTGATAATAGAGGAAATATTCTCGTTACCTAGATAGCGCTACACGTACAGCATGACTTCTATATTATATTACTATATTGTTAAACGAATCATAACTAAAATTAAAGTTTTAAAGTTTCAACACATATAAAATTGACTATAAACATTTTGCTATAATTACAACAAATAATGATACCAGTAAATAATATTAAATATGAGGGGAGACGCGGACATATCACTTCATGAAATTCTTAACTTTCTGACAAACACTGCACATTTTATACTGGTGCATCTAGAAACATGACATTTCGCACAGAAGTTTCTTATATAATTGAAGTAAGCACTACGAAGTGATTTATACAACTTTATCCTATAATGGGCTATAGAAACAACTTCCAAGTGAGTCCAAGTGATTCCCTGAGATGTTGCCGATGACAAATCGTTTTAGGAACACAGCTAGTAAGTGATACTTATTAAGTGGTGTACTTTGTAGTGACAAAATATAATGGGGGTATTGATATACTAAAACCAAAATGCAAATTTAACGTCTCACAGCTGGCACACAAAAATGAGTGCATAATTTTGGATTATGTAGTAGAACATTTCTAATTGTCTCGCGTCGCTTGCGTCCTTTTAAAAACAAATTTTAAATCATTCAGGAAAGGTTGAATTTGCAAAATCATAAGTTTATCGCATAACTATAACCACCTATATATATTGGGGAGTTTTTGTGGCCGGTTTTATTCGAGACTGCGCGTCTTTGGTTTTTATATGTCAATGAATTGGGGGGGGGGCTTACAGCGAATGGCCGATACAGGTAATTAAAATTATCAAAATTCTATAATATGGCGTGCGTTACTGGAATGATTTTTAGTCCATTGAAAAGTTACATTTGGGGTTGCGTTTTTTAGAGGACGCAATTTTATTTTTTTGATGTGTAGGGGGGGTCAGTGTAAAGCTAAAATCAAGTTTGTGGGGTCGCCACCCTTGTCCCACGGCCGCCATCTTGAAAATAGGGGTTGAAATGGTTATTACGATTTATCTCTTAAACTATCTGATAAAAAAAAAATGTCAACATTTTATGTTGCAAATTTAATTCTCTACAACTTTGGTCCAGTACCTTTTTGTCGTAGAATTATAAATAAAAAAGTTATAAGCGAAAATGTTCAGAAATTCGAGAAAAATATTTATATTTTTCGATATAACTTTTTTTTATCATTTTACGAAAAAATGATATCAGACCATTTTTGTAGATCGTTTTTTAAGGAATAACTTTTATAAGCAACATTTTTTAATTAAGTCAATAACTAAGGTTCTACAGCGCTCCGAAGTGAGTATTATTTTTCAGTACTCTTAACTATACATATATTATACGTGTGTATTAATAATGTGTCATCAGTTATTTTCTTTTTTTTTATTTTGTATTATAGTTCTCTTAATTATTAATTTTGCAATATTATTAATAATTAATTATTGACTCTTTTCCCCACCACCCCCGAGGTAGAGTCTGGAGGCGCGTTTTTTTTTACGTGGTGTCCCCAATAGGCATAATCCACGGTGATTTTCTATATTTGAACTATTCCGTCCTCAGTCTTTTTGATGGACCAGGCTGCGGCTCAGCATCTGATCGGCTTTCGGAATTAAATATCAGTGGGAGAACTGGAGAAGGAAGGGGTGTTAATGTCGACGGTTCATCATCAAAGTCATTTTCATTTATTAATTCTGTGAGCTCCATTACGTTGCTGCAAGTCTCTCCAGAACAATGGAAGCACACTGCAGAACATTTCAACCCTGCTTTTCGACATCCACACATCGCTCCACAGTTTCCTTTGCATTTGCAAAAAATCAATTTTAGAAGCTCAGGGGGTGCTGGAGGTTTAGAGGTCTGCACTGGCATCAATAGTTTTCCACATTTTTTCCAGCCCCAGTCTTCAGGATCATTATTATTACCAAGCTACAACTGGAACTGATGGTAGACTCGGAAAGTATGAAAGCGAGCTGTGTCTTGGAAGTGAAGGAAGTGAAGATAAGTTAAATGTACTTTTTGTCACTGCCTTGGCGAATTGTTTGTATATTAGGCTGTCAAGAGAATTATCGAAATTATATTTATTTATTTATATTCGAAATCGTCTTCACAATTAAAAACAGAATAAAATACATCCGCACGTAGCGAAATATGTAGCACAACTGAAAGATATAAGTTGTACGACAACTTCAACACAATATCATCAGCTATTCTTACAATAAGAGAGGTTAGAAATAATAATAATAATAATAGCAGGCAGATGTTCTTTTGTTCCCTCATGGTCACTTGAATATTTTCTACCTGGACAGTATTCTCAGTGACGGCCATCAAATTTAAAATTATTTTAAAAATCAATAATTGTAAAATTCTGTAATGGAGTGGAAAAGAGTCAATAATTAATTATTAATAATATTGCAAAATTAATAATTAAAAAAATTATAATAACAAAATAAAAAAAAATAAAATAACTGATGACACATTATTAGTACACACGTATAATATAGGTATAGTTAAGAGTACTGAAAAATAATACTCACTTCGGAGCGCTGTAGAACCTTAGCTATTGACTTAATTAAAAAATTTTGCTTATAAAAGTTATTCCTTAAAAAACGATCTACAAAAATGGTCTGATATCATTTTTTCGTAAAATGATAAAAAAAAAGTTATATCGAAAAATATAAATATTTTTCTCGAATTTCTGAACATTTTCGCTTATAACTTTTTTATTTATAATTCTACGACAAAAAGGTACTGGACCAAAGTTGTAGAGAATTAAATTTGCAACATAAAATGTTGACATTTTTTTTTATCAGATAAATAGTTTAAGAGATAAATCGTAATAACCATTTCAACCTCTATTTTCAAGATGGCGGCCGTGGGACAAGGGTGGCGACCCCACAAACTTGATTTTAGCTTTACACTGACCCCCCCTACACATCAAAAAAATAAAATTGCGTCCTCTAAAAAACGCAAGGTAAGGCCTAAAAAATATAACATTTCAATGGACTATTTAAATAATGAAATAAAATCCATAGCAAAATTAATTATTGTTACCTTTACAAAAAAATACGAGATACCATATATCTCAGCCAAAAAGTTTGTTAACGTTTATGTGAAAAAGAAAATAAATTATAGAATTACTAATTATAAAGTACTAAGTTATTAGATACAGGTTTTATGTATACTTTACAAATATTAGAACAAAGAGCTAAATCAAAATGAAAATTTCATGGAGATAAAGTTTATTTTTGGCAACCAATCTTTTAGGTTATTACTGCCATTGTCGAGTAGTTAATAGTATTACAAGTTCTTCTTCCATTCCATTTTTGGCAACCAGTCTTCTAGTAGACTATTACTGCCATTGTCAACTGAGTATCGATATTACAAGTTTCTTGATATAATTTCAATGAACTAACAAGATGGTGGCCATCTTGTTAGAACTTTCCATGGAGTTTTTGTGGCATCTCAGAATTCATAGTCCGTGGTATTATTTTCCATTCACTTCACTTATGCAAAATAAACAAACTATATTATAACATAATAACATAAAAACTATAAACAGTTACAATTACTGTGTTGTTGCGAACATAGAAATGGGAAGCGGAGGTGAGGGTCAAAGAAGCAACCCAGAGGATACCGTGAAAACATTTCTTGCCAATATATATAGGACAGTCTGGATTCACAATTGGATCGGGTAGGTGTCCCTACAATCGGGTTCTAAGGTGTTTTAAGATTTTTTGCGTTTGAAAATAAAATTGGAACAGGTAATAACCGATTTGGTGCAGACGAAGTTGCGCGGGTCAGCTAGTGTTTTATAAATATGATTTATATTATACAACAAGCTGACATCATCCGTTTAATGTATTTGTATTGGTTTCGCTGTTTCTTGCAACACGATTATTTCGCTGCCGTTCGACATTGACCTTTATGGTCTCCGTAGTTTGCATATCCATATAGTGAATAAGTTAAGGAAAAGGTAATTTGTAATTGTTTGTAAGCAATGTCAAATATTCATTCTTATTAATAAATCTCCTATAATTATCTAATAAAATTTTTTAATCCGCGTAATTATGTATTATGTCGTAAATATTCCATTTTTATATCCGTAAGGTATTAAGACAATAACGCCTTACCTTTGTAAAAATTTGAACACTGTAACCACAGTATAAATATAAGAGACAGTACGGAAACTACCTGCAAACGCTCGAAAACGGCACACTTACACAAACTTGCGCATCGACGAGAGGTTTTAAAAGGTACTTTGTGGACAGCATCACGTTGTAGTTCGATGAAGCTGTTAAGACCTCGCTAGGTCAATAGCGTAGTCAGTTCGAGAAAAAAAAACACCGCGACAACCTCTTAGGGATTTTTTTTTCGAACTGACTACGCTAATGACCTAGCAAGGTCTTAACAGCTTCACCGGACTACTAAGGCGAGCGCTTAAGGCACTCAGCCGAAACCTCTTAGGGGTCACGTCGATGCGCTTGTTTACGTCATTGTGCCGTTTTCGAGCATTTGTAGGTAGTTTCCGTATGGTCTCACATATTTATACTGTGCTATAATATGCTCTCAGCCCACTACACCAGACCATATCATGGCCGTAACGATATCGAAACATTTCTTTTTATAGATAAATCATCAATATACGACATGGAGCATAAAACAAAACTTAGACTATTCCATCACCAACTAACATCGTGGCGTGCCACGACCGAACAAGCACCGAATTCGCAATGATACATACAATTATACGTTCTAATTGGTATGATTTTTTTCATACTTGATACTTTCTAGTATGGAACAATGTAGTGGACTGAATCTAATCATGTTTATCGTGTGGTGGCACACGGCAGTCTTTTTCATTTTTTCCAAGCGCCGATAACAAACTGATGTTCTTTCAATGGCCGCGATTGTTCTTAGATGGTAGTGTGATTTGTATTAAAGCATGGATTTTTGGTTTTCCTGTTAGAATTGTTTAAGGTCGAAATAAATAAAGCTGTAAAATTTTCTAATATCGATACAAAGTGAAAAATATTTTTTGAAATATTTCTAAAAATATTTAATTGCCTTAAACCTACTTAAAAATATATTCCATAAGTTTGAAAGATATATCTAAAATCATGAGAACATGTAGCCACCGAGCGTTATTCATTTCTGAGTTGACTTGCAACGACCACAGGTATATTCTAAGATTTCGCTTACTTTTACTGGCTCACACCAGCGTCCCGTGACTAATCAAAATAGAATTTTAAGGATTCTAACAGAGCTGATAAAACCACAGAACAAGGGAATAGACGCTAAAAATGCAACTTCGATAAAAAACAGGAGATAAGAGTTGTAGAGAGAGACATCACCTTCACTGCTAGGTGGAATCAAGGCGAATAGTAAACAGATAAACCGAGTTATCTTGATTAGTGGTTCTGTAGGTAGCCTAGAGTTTACACTGGCTCTTGCAACCGGGGCGTCTCAGTCCATGCTCGCGTGATCCTGGAGCCTTCATTAACACAGCATCTACCACATGATATACTGTGGAATGCTAGTTCCTAAGACCATGCCATGGAAGAATGCACAGGGAATTCAAAATCAAAAATATTTTAGTAAATTTACGCCCTGAGAAGCGCTCATGAATATCAAACCTACCACCGGTTCACAAAACAACCCAGGCATCGAGAAGAACCGGCAAGAAACTCGATCTGGTTAAACCCTTCATGATATATTTTTACAAAACATAGATAATTAAATTCATTTTTAGTGGATACACAGAGCGGGGTCGTCATTTCCAGACCTCATCGCTAATATATTGATCCACCCTATAATAACCTTTAGACATTAAAACCCGCTTGACACGGTGCTTGAACTCACTATACGGCAAATCGATAATGTGAGGTGGGACTCTGTTATAATACCTAATACCATAACATCGTCTTGGTTAATCTAAAACATGGAATTACCAATATGTTGCTGTTTGTAGTATTTAAATTATGTTGTTTTTAACTAAATGTAGCTTATCTAAGTTTTTGCGGACATACATTAAATTATCAAGAATATATGTCTTTAATGATTCGCCAGGCCCTATATCATAAATTGCTCGAACTGCCCGTTTTTGTCGTAGGAATGTGATGTCCACCTCCGCTGCTGTCCTCCACAACAAAATACCATAAGACATTAAGCTATAGCAGTAAGCGAAATAGACCAATATAGCAGTGGCATTTCAATGTAAGATTTTACATCGGTAAAAATAAGTTTTATTCAACTGTACCTGCTTTATTAAATAAAATAGAACATCAAAGCTGTATAAAGCAATAACTACGTAGTTTATATTTTATATGAACCAGCGTTAAAATACCTCTGTCCACAACACAAAGTACTTTTACCGTATAATGTCAAAAGAACAAGGGCAATGCTGACTTCACTACATTTCCCGTCTACGGAAGGCAAGGTTAACTGGAAAAAAGTCGATAACTCGTCTCATCGTTTTAAAGACTATAGTTTCAGAATCTTTAATTAAAGACCAGCAGGCCCGGCAGACGTTGCCCCGCCCTGACTATAAAAAAATCCTTTACAAATTATATACTAAAACCTTACTGGTGAAAACCGCAAGAAAATCCGTTCAGTAGTTTTTGAGTTTATCGCGAACAGACAGACAGACAGACGCGGTAGGGGACTTTGTTTTATACTATGTAATGATTGTAATCTTAAAAGGATATCTTAAAAGGCGATTAAGGGAGTGCGAGATAGTACTGAGCCCTTCTAACTTTCTCACTATGATACTGTACCCTCTGTCTCAGTCCTTCGTTCGTAACGGTTCCCGTTCCACTGGGTCCAAAAGAACAAGGATAAGTATGTCCACCTGTGTCTTGCGCGTACACTTGTGCACCTTAATATATCCTGTGCATCTGACCGCTTTTATTACTGGACGCCGAGTACGCTCTCAAACTACGGGTCAAAGTTATCGCCACGGCCGAAATCGGTCGGAACAATCATCGTCATAAGTCAAGAAGATAAAGATATAATAAAAGTGAACTTTTAAAAAACTTTTGGACTGGCTGGATATGAAAGTATTACACGTTATAGGTAAACGAAAATGTAATTTTTAAAATTTCCGTTTGTGTTTTTCTTTCCGATAATCTCAGAAACGGTTGGTCAATTTTTACGGGACTTTCACTGGCAGATACCTGACCTTATAATTGAGTATTGTCGACCATTATAATACTTTAAATGAAATTTGTCATTGGTTTGCGTTAAATAACCTGTTGCTAAATGCAGATAAAACGAAATGTATAAGATTTACTTTACCCAATGTTAGACAGGTTGATAGTAAAATCAAGATCGAAGGGAATTTAGTAGGGTTAGTTGACAATGCTGTATTCTTGGGAATTACACTAGATTCCAAATTACAATGGGGCCCTCACATTAAAAAACTGAAGAGCAGATTAAGTTCCGCTGCATTCGCAATACGTAAGATTCGCCAGCTTACAGATATTGCCACTGCTAGGTTAGTATACTTCGCTTACTTCCATAGCTTAATGTCTTATGGCATTCTGCTATGGGGTACGGCTGCTGAGGTAGACACGATATTTTTATTACAAAAACGTGCAGTTTGGGCAATATATAATATGGGATCTCGCGAATCATTAAAAACGAAATTCCAGGAATTCGGTATCTTAACTCTGCCCTCCCAATACATTCTTGATAATTTAATGTATGTCCGTAAAAACTTTGAAAATCTGAATTTAGTAAAAGACCGGCATAATCTAAATACTAGAAACTGTGATAAACTGGTGGTCCCATGTTTCAGACTTAGCAAAACCAGTAATAGTTTTTTAGGTAATAGTGATTGTTTCTACAATAAAGTCCCAAAACATGTTACCGATTTGCCGGACTGTAAATTTAAGCGCCACGTCAAACGGGTTTTAGTTTCAAAAGGATATTATAGAGTGGATCAGTATGTGAATGATAGTGATGTCTGGAATTGACACTAAAAGCATTGTATGATGTATTGGAAATATATGTTAAAAAAATGTACCCGATCGAGTTTCTTGCCGGTTCTTCTCGATGACTGGGTTGTTTTCCGAACCGGTGGTAGTATTTGACGTTCATAAGTGCCTTATTAGGGCCTAAACTGAATAAAGTATTTTTGATTTGATTTGATTTGATTACTAAAAGTGACATAGAAGTGTCTGAAGACGACTCGTACTAACAAAAAAACTCCACGATGAACCGTACGCCGCACTATGGGAGTAGCCCGTGGTCACGCAAGCGTGCTCCGATTAACTATCTACCCGTGAAAGTCGCGTGAAAATCGGTCCAACCGTTTTGGAGATATCACTGCGGACGAAGTCGCGAGTAACAGCTATTCTAAAATAACTTATTTCATCCTCTAACATTTCAGCTATCTGGCAATGAAATTCTCGTTAAAATAGATCCAGCGGTTTCGGAGATTACCCGGAACAAACAGACTTTATAATACTTTCATATGCAGCAATCAAATTTTATCTAAGAAATGTAATACTTTTGTTTTGAACTCATTACAATTGTCATACAAAATAATTAATGCACAATAGAACTTAGTGTATAATATTAAATTGATTATTTATTTTCATTTAACGTGAATATTTTTTTCAAGGTATTTATTATTTCATTCCGATTTTATTTTCACTGTGTCGTATTTTTTAATTAACATTTTCAGTAAAATGCCACGAAAAAAATCTAACCTCAACAACTGACGTAGCCGTCATGCACAACGTACCCGTGCTCAAAGACACTACGTCAACAAATCAAACGCTATAGAAAAATGTACGCACGAGTCAAACGAACATTGTGATGAACATCTGCGACTACAAAGGAGAAAGTCAAGAGCAGCGCTTGAACTCAATGTAGCCAGAATTCGACTACGGGATCAACAGACACTACAAATCAGTTGCACATTAACATCTCTTAATTTTTTGACACGCAAATTTAATTCTTCCTTCCAAATGACTTCATTTGGTGCAACTGAGATTTGTACTCACTCATCCGATGGACGTAATATCACTACATATTATAAAACAAAGTCCTGTGCCATGTCTGTCTGACAGTTTGCGATCAACTCAAAAACTACTAAACGGTTTTTATATGCGGATTTCATCAGTAGATAAAGTGATACATGAAGAAGGTTTAGGTATATTATTTATAAAGGTTTTTTTATTACCAGGACGGGACAACGTCCACCGGGCCCGCTAGTTGAAACTACGTTTAAAATACAAGTTCAGGTGTACCATAAGATCGGATATTTGATGTTAAATACCTAACAAAGAACCAAAATTACTTCAAATTGATTTTATGGTCAGGATTCGATGTCAGTATAATTTTTATTTATTTACACATTATGCGTTAAATACGCAATGGCGGACTTAATGCCTAAGGCATTCTCTGCCAGTCAACCTATAACTTATCGAACAAGCAGTATAAAGAGCCATTGTAAGATCGTTCGCAGATTTTATAGAAAATCATAACTAACTTATTCTATTATTCAAAAAGGTGTCACCATAAGTACGAAATGAAAGCTTCCTAATTTTAATATCTCAACCAAAAAGATGGTTCATATGTCAAAAGTCAGGTTTCACGTAAATTTTACGAATTCTTATAAAAACAAACAACAAAATCAAAAGGGATATACCATGGCGATAGATTTTATTTTTTAAAACATGTTGACTGATAAAGTTGGTATGAAGATAATGCGAAATAAAAACTATAAGCCGGTAAAGTTATTGCATGATCGCTGCCGGTGGCTCTACGATAAAAGGAAGCGGGCACGGAGGTGAGTTGAAGAGGAGCATCCCAGGAGGTACTAGGAAGACATTTATCGTCAATATGTATAGGTTACTTTTATCTCAATTAGATTTGGCAGGTGGTGCTGCGAAAGGGATCTATCTATCTATTTAAGCTTTTTTAAAAAGATTTTTCGCATACCAACTACCATACGTAGTGGGGTCTTCGAGTGGCTGTCTGGATAGTTTTGATTCACAATTGGAAACACTGGGTGTCACTCATTGCAATCGGGTTTTTTAAGATCTTTCGCGTTTGGAAAGACAATTGGAACCAGTAATAACCAATTTGGAGCAAACGAAGTAGTGCCGATCAGCTAGTTATATTGTATGTATAACATCGAGCCACCTTAAAGATACATAAATGCCAATTATTGATTCCTATAATAATATTTGAACTTGGTTTCGATTAAACTCTTGATTATTATATTACATTCAAGCCTGAACTTGCGACTATATTCAGAGCAATCAAAAACATCGACAAAGACTGTAGATATATACCTAGTCTTGCCATACATACTGAAACATAGAAAAAAAATATTTTCTATTGCAAATAGCATTTATTACTTTTACAGTGTGTTAGTTTAATACATAAATATAAAACAATTTAAAATATAAAAAGCTTATTAGAAGTGGTCTCTATTGGCTGCAATACAGTCCTTTAAACGTCAAAGGAAAAGAAGTCGAAGAAATCCTGTCCGAAAGCAAAAGTTTTTATCTCGGGAGATGAAGATAGCACCTAGAACCATGTGGCATATTTTAAAAGATGACTTAGGACTTGCAGCCTATAAGAGACGTACTGGTCATTTCTTAACTGATAATTTAAAAAAGAATAGGGTGGTATAAGAGTAAAACAATATTACCAACCTTACGTCAATATGAGTATTTTAAATATTTTAATGATGGACTCACTTTAAATGATCATTCAATAAATATAAGTCAAAATATAACTTTAAAAACATTCTCAAATATAATTCATCGTTTGCTGTGGTTAGCTAAGAAGCTAGAGTTTTAGATAATAGTTACAGATGGAGTGAATATATCATTTTTCATCATTTATATGGTTTTTTTTTTTTTTTTTTTTTTTTTTTTTTTTTTTTTTTTTTTTTTTTTTTTTTTTTTTTTTTTTTTTTTTTTTCTTTTTTTTTTTTTTTCCTTTTTTTTTTTTTTTTTTTTTTTTTTTTTTTTTCTTTTTTTTTTTTTTATCACAGAGCGGGTCCAATAACTGCTGCATATGATCCCTCGCGATATTATGCGCAATTGTATTTTTATGATGTTAACATTGCTGTTAATTATAGATTATAGGAACAGTTTAATCGAACATGCAATGATAGCATAATTCACGAAATTTTTGGAGCGCAGTAATCCTTTTTATTGTAATGACAATGAAATGATTTGATGATGATGGGAATTTGACAATGAAAATCAGTTCAAGCATTACGGATATTCTACTGCGGCCGAAGGCGAATAAAAAACCTAAATTACTTTTTATGAGGTCTGCTATCTATCTACCTCGTGAAAATCGTTCTAACCATTTTGTAAATAGCAATGCGGACGAAACCGCGCACAGATAAAATAGAATATGTCAACCGCTATAATTTCGCCTATCTGCTAGTAAAATTCCCGTTAAAATAAGTCCAGCCATTTTGGAGATTACCCAGAACAAACAAACAAACAGACAAAATATAGTAATATAAAAATATAAAAAAAATTTTTTTGGTCATTTGTAGCCATTCATGAAAAAGTTGTTATTTTAATTGTACTTACACAAACTTTATTTTTATAATACGTAATAGATTAAATAAAAAATTGGAAATAAAACTAAAGTAGAATAAACTTTTTGAATAGGAAAACAAAATAAACTTTGAAAATGTTTGCGATAGAAACTTACCACGTTACCATGGCAACGTATATAATAACTAACGCTAACGAAATCTCTCAAATGGAAAAAAGTGCCCGATTTTGAAACATTCTTCATTGGTGTTCCGCTCCTATTGGTCTTAGCGTGATGGTATATAGCCTAAAGCCTTCCTCGATAAATGAGCTATCTAAAACCGATGGATTTCCTCAAATCGGACTGGTAGTTCCTGAGATTAGCGCGTTCAACCAAACAAACAAACAAACTCTTCAGCTTTATGTATTAGTATAGATTACGTAATAATTTATTGCAATGACGGATCAGTATCAGAGAAATCAAAATAAAGAATTTTATATGCTCATGAAAATAAACCATGACTTAGATCTCCGCCGTTACAATAATGGATTTCAAACTTATATAGCAGTTATATTTAGTACAGTTGACGATGAATTTTAAACGAAAATGGATTCATTTTTAGACGTTAATGGTAGTATTAAAAACATCTCTGTTTTGGGTCCATTCAACACGGATCTCGTATAAAATTCATTGAAAATCGACACAAGTTGGATTGGGATGGGATAACTTTTCTTATTTTCGTAAAGTTATGCTTACTTAGAATTTGAAAGCCTTACCACCTTACGAATACGATATCATAAAGCATGTCAGTATTGCGGGTCTCACATGCGGTGCATAGAGGTCGCCATCCAATCGGACACTAATGAATATTTATAGTTTTTGATTATTATTCTAGCACGACAAAAATGCTCGCCTGCGTAAATATAAGAGACGTTACGCTTGGACCTTTGTATCATGGAAAAGGAAAAAGTTATTTTTGAGTTTATCGCGAACAAACGTGATAGAGGACTTTGTTTTATAATATGTAGTGATATACTTCAGTGGACAAATATATATGCACCTCATTTAATTTTTATGGAAAAGTCCTAAAAAAAACATATTGAAAAAATCCTAAATATTGGAACACATTCCAGTGAATGTACGATTCAGGCAGAGAAATACACATAATATGGTATAATAAAAAATCAAAAATTAGTAACATTTTTTTAATATATTAGATTATGTTTTTCTGATACAGACAGTTATTAAAATCACAAGCCTTTATCCATTTTTTTAATGACAGATCTTTTATTCGATAAATATGTTGATTGGTTTTTATGAAACCTAACTACAATGTTTTACAAATGTGATAACGTAAAAAATGTTTCTCTTTCTTGTTCAGTTTATAAACATCAAAGTATCAATAAATATTCTCGAAGACTAACTAATAAACTAGGAACCCGAACTGTGTGAATATAATAAAAATATTTCTAACCTGTATTAAACATCAATGCACCGGAATAATCTGATTTATAAATAGTTTTAATATACAAATTAATACAATTGTTTAACCAGATTTTTTAAGACGATTAAGTTCAGCCTCATGTGCCTTTACATATCTACCGGTTGGGTCGAATTTTGCTGTCAATTCATCCCAGTATTCAGGCTCTTCTACGACAAGGTGCCCGATGACTTCATCTGTGCCCGAACGCTGCGTGTCGGTACATTTAGCGCAGTCTGTTTCAATAGCCTCCTGAATGTGAGCTGAAAAATATCAATAGAAAAAAATTGGTTGTCTGTAAAGTCGGTTTTTCGGACGATAATTTTACGTGATAACGACTCGGACGCATCGGCCGATGGAGTGAAAGAGAGGTAGATGCGTCACAAGCCGAACGATTAAGCCGATCGCGCCTCTCAATCGCTTGTTCCGCGCTCTCGCTTGCACGCTCGGCTTAAGCGGAACGAGACAATGAGTCATGGTTTTTCGTGCGTACAGTCGGCGTTCATCGATTTATAAGACGTTACCATGACAAAAATAAATAGTGATAAAACCGTATTCGATACATTTTTTATCTGAATTAAAATAATAGAACATTGTATACCGCAATATCAAAATAAAGAACATCAAACTAAAATATATATTGGAAATAATTAGAAAAATCTGGTAATCTTCAGTCAGCGAAGTACGTCTAATTCGTTTTATGATTATATGTAATTTGAGAACGGAAATTCAAAAGTGGACAAAAATATTAATAGATGCTCGTTTTTTCCTAATTCCTAACATGGATGTAAAAGAAAACGTAATTTCTTTTCATTTTAATATCGTTACGATATAGCCGAAACCAGAGATATGTTTTTAGTGATCTGTAGTAAAACTACAGTCTGTGGATCAACTAGCTGTCATTAGAAAACCATTTACTTTTTTTCTATCAAATTATTTTCACGCTGTTACATTAAATGTCGTTTTCTCTCTTCTCAAATTACAGTTAAAGTTTAGTTATAACACTTTGAATCGTTTTATTCAGACGTGTCAGGTTCATAAAATAAAATCGAATTCGACATACGACTGAAATATAAACACTCGACAACCAACTGACATCATCAGACATTTTTTATGCATTCCACAAAAAAGATATTGTGTATGTGAAATGGCACAATAAAGACTTTTTCTATTTGCCTTCCAAACAATGACAACCATCAAAATATGTCAATACAATGACCAAAATTTCTGAACGAACCAGTCCGGTGAAGCTGTAAAGACCTTGCCAGGTCAATAGAGTAGTCAGTTCGAAAAAATAAAAAAAAAAACTGAACGAACCAACAATGACAACCACTGAGTTTTTGGCGGGATCTTGGTCTGTCATGTAGTGGATTTTATTTTTTATTCATAATCTTGTGTTACTTGACTCTATATTGTGTAAAAATGGTGGTGTTTTATGTAATATAGTTTGTTTATTGTGCAAAGTGAACTAAAGGAAAATAATCCGGCCATCAATTGTTAGATGCCACAAAAATTCCATGGAGTTCTTATAGGCACCATCTTGTTAGTTCACTGAAATTATATCAAGAACCGTGTATTATTTTCATACTCACTTGACAATGGCAGTGATGGTCACAATAAACAGACTGGTTGACAAAATGGAACGGAAGACGAACTTGACAAATACTATTAACTACTCACAATAACATCCATTGAAATTATATCAAGAAATTATAAAATCCACTACTCACTTGACAAAATCCAGCAAAAAACTACAAAACAGACATTGTGTATGCCGAAAATGGCATAATAAAGAACTTTTATTACTATTAACTACTTAACAATGGCAGAACAATCTAAAAGATTGGTCAACACAATGACAAAAAATTCTGAACGAAACAACAATGTCAACCACGAAATATTAAAATTTTAATACGCTATAATCCGAGAACCGAGTAATGTGGATATATGTTGTCAATTTAAAACCCTTAATTTAATACGTGCTTCAATTAGATTGGTCCCGAGTCTACTGTACTGAAGGGATGAACGTCAAAAGTTTGACAGGAAAGTAGGTAGAACAGTTTATATGGGAATATGAAATTGTTGTTTTTACTATTTTCCTTGTAATTTTTCCATATTTTCTCACCGTTTAAACGTTCTCTGGATTACGACTAATATTTCAAAACCAAAGTCAGCTAAATCGGCTCAGCCGTTCTCGAGTTTTAGCGAGACTAACGAACAGCAATAGATTTTTATATATAGATAGATATCTATTACAATCCAATATTTGTTAATGGCCTACTTACTACTCTATAGTTGATTTCAAATACTGAATAATACTTAGTTATATACGCTTATACTTATTTCCCAATCTATGAGAATGCACGAGTTAAGTGTTCTTAAAAAACACGTTGGATATCAGACCTAAATCGACATTTAAGTGGTTTGAGCATTCGAAATATAAAAAAAGCCTTAATTGCACTGATGGCGTTGTGGGTTACTGAATGTTCTGGGATCAAATCCCTCGTAGTATCATAATTATCTGTATGATCCATGATTTATTATTCCGAGTTTAGGCATACTTTATGTTCTTAACTGTGTACGTATTGTGTAGGAACTTACTATTAACAAGAAAAAAAAATATTTAAGGGTTTTTGCGAATTAAGAGAGATAAATACTGAGAAGTAAATAATATAAGTTAATCTACATCGTGCAAAATCTAGTATTCTTTTTGCCTAGATTCCCTAATTAATGTTTTTGTAGTTAGCATTATAAAAAGCATATTGTAAAGTCATGTATATTATTATATGATTTTTTTTAAACTCAATTGGCATTAAAACATACAACAGTACAAATAAACAACCAGTTAATGATTAAAATTAGGTAAAGTAACTAAAAGTAAAAATGCACCATTATTATCTCATGTGTCCATACTATTATAAAGTGGAAAGATTTGATTTTTTCTTTTTAATAAAAAAATACATAACCGAATTAAAAAAATGTCTTACTTATAGTAAGCTACATTACCAGTGAATAATATGGCCTGTATTTTATTTTCAAAATAGACATTCAAGCGAGCAAAACGTGGTTATAAACTATAACCTAATAATTTATATTTGGGGCATTAAGTTGAAACAGTAATTAATTATACTAATATATTGAGACTAATATAATCACAGTATTGAGAAAAAGAAAAATCTGTTGTAGTTTTTTCTTTACATGTTTTAGCCAAAAAACATAATCATGAAATATCACAAGCGTACATATAAGGTTACTAAGAAAGAAACATGTATACTTAATTTTTAATAACATTGCCAACAGAATCTTCTACGTAAAAACTGTATCCATTATAATATCTTTTATTTACTTTTTCGTAACTTGAAGTACGCGAATATGCTCATACACGGTTGATAAAGTCACTTTCATTGAATAAATGAATCCGGTCAAAACAATTATCACATATAAATGTAAATTGTTGTGATAACAAGCTCACAGCAGGAAACGAATAAAACCTGATCCGATAATACACCTTGTTGTCACGACTCAAATATTACTAATATTGATGGTAAAAATATAAATCACTGCATATCTAAATCTATACTAATATTATAAAGAGGTAAAGTTAGTGAGGTTGTAGGGGGGTAATCTCAGAAACTATTAGTCATATTTGAAAAATTCTTACAGTGTTAGAGAGCTTATTTATAGAGGAAGGCTAAGACCGATAGGATCGGAGCACCAATGAAGAATGTTTCAATTTTGTGTTCCTTTCGAGAGCTTCTGCTGCGAAATCGTGGGCAGAAGCTAGTCTATATGAATAAAAAAAATCCGCACATCACGCAAAAACTACTCGACGTATATCGATTTTTTCAATGTTACTTCTTAAACACACTTGGCCCTTACATATAACGCATTTGGCCCTTACATATCACGATATCTTCATTTAATATAAAATTATCAAAGATTTCAGTTCGCGTTCAGTGATATTTTCTTGCGACGCGATAAAGAAATGTTCAAAGAGAGCGGTGCACGTGCGGCGAACAGAGATAACAATTGGTTAACAACATTTTTTTTTAACATTGTTTATAAGGGCTTTTATTTCACCGAACATATCAGCCCCATTGTTCCTCAATCTTTCTAGCTCTATCATGAGAGTCGCTGATGAGGTATCATAACCAGTTCATACAGCATCTTAGCTTCACCCGAACAGGGTTCAGCCAAGATGCTGTTACTGGTTAACAACATGTTTATATAAAAATTTTGTAAGCCAGCTTTCGCTTACACTTTTTTATGTTCTCTGTACACGAAATAAATTATAAGGATAATAACTAACGCAATAATGACAATGAAGTGACTGCTATTTCTCTGGGCTAATTTTCCGGCATTGCCGAACTGATTTTAGTGAGACTTATTGGTAGATGGAAGATTTTATAGTATTATCTAGGTTAAATATTATTTTCTACAGCTGAGCAGTAATTGTAAAATTGAACAAAGGTAGCATAAAATCAGTAAAACATTTGTGTATTCTATAATTCCTTTCGCGTAATCTGATTCTAAATTACGCTATACTATTATTAAGCTCTTCTCTTCGAAATACATGGCAATAGGTGGATCAATCGATAAAACAAGGAATATCTTACTTACATCTAAGTTCTTTTCCTTCAGGTGTACATTTTCCTTTATCTAGAATACATAGAAGGTAAGGAACGAGGAGTCGTCTATTCGACAAGATCTGTTTCAAATCAACGGTGTCATATTTCGATGTATACTTGTCAGGGGCTGCAAGGGTAACACCCACAAGGCCGAGCAAACAGACAACAAATACAGCCTTCATTCTGAAAATGAATAAAAAGATAAAACGCAACGAAAATTCATCATTAATTCACAGTCACGCTTTATCAAATGACATTAGAAAAATACTAACATATTACTGTATACACAAAATAGTGTTTTACACGTGAATAATTTAATAAGAAAAACTAAACAGAAATCTATTGGTTAATTTTAATTATATAAGTCACGAAATAATATTGTCATGTTTATATATATATATATATATATATATAATATTACCGATAACTTTTTAGATTAGATAAAAGACACTACTAAAATACAAAAAATGTTTTATTTTTTTCAGGCTTTTATTAGCTTCACCTGTATGTTTGTATGTATGTTTGTTTGTAACCGACCCCTTTGAGCTCGATTTTGTCCTACTTTGAACGATCAGATTTAATTCAAACTTTGCACACCTGACAAAGTGCAATAATCCGAAAAAAAAAATTAAAAAATTTTAACTAAAAAAAAATTAAACTAAAAAATGAAAAATAAATAATAGTTAAAAAAAACTAAAAAAAACACGCTTTCAAAAAAATCCAACTAAAAAACAGAAAATGAAATTTAATAAATCTGGATTAAGAATAGTGTAAATTAGAAATAAATGTATATTTTTGTAAAAAGTGACAAAAAAATGATAAAAATACCGATATCTGCAGGTCATTATCATTTTTTTGTCACTTTTTACAAAAATATACATTTATTTCTAATTTACACTATTCTTAATCCAAATTTATTAAATTTTATTTTCTGTTTTTTAGTTGGATTTTTTATTTTTTAAATTAATTTTAAGAATTCGAAAAATGTTTCGACGTCCACTGAAAACCTACCTTAGATTTATTTGGCACAGGTGTAGTGATTGTGAGCTCCGCGTTGACTTTATTAATTCGTCAATGACGATACAACGACTTTTTATACTGATTTAGCACTTTTGGACGCAAGGCGAAAACAAGTTCTCAAATTAAATAACTTGATAATTTTTGGAATCAATTTCGTGTGTCTCATCAAACAATAAAAAGACGGACATATTTATTTAAGAGTTTGTTGTTAATAGTATTTTTGATACTAGTTGATATCTGCGACTTTGTCTGTGTTGTTTATTATCATAACAATATATTTTACTTTATGTAGTGAAGAAAAAACATAAAAGAAATGAATGCAAAAATATAATTCGCTTATAAAATTCCATAAGTCATCTGTAGTGCTTACAAAAATCATAGACTTTTAAAACTTTAATAACTAATATTAAATAAAGATTTCGTGATTTTTTTTCTGTTGATTTTCAAAAGTATTAAGGTTTAATATGCATCAAGTGTGTAAGAATTAGAACTAAAAAAATGGTACTTACGTATTAAATGCACCGCGCTCGCTGACCGCTACCGCGGCTGGCTCGCGCTATCTTTTTTTGCAACTCTAACCTAACCAAACCAAACCGAGACGAAAGTGTTTTGTTTTAACTTAAAAATCATCAAGTTACTAATAGACAAAGCTAGCCTAACCTAACCGATTTATTTTTCTCAATTATCCTGTCTTTCGGTTATGTTCTGTTTGGTTTGGTTAGGTTAGACTTGCGAAACAAAGAGCGAGCCAGCCGCGGCAGCGGTATGCGAGCGCGGTGCATTTAATACGTAAGTACCAAATTTTATTATTGAAATCTATCCAGCAGTTTTTGCGTGCCATGCATAACGGTAGGACCTCTATCGTTTTATTTATACTTATGTAAAATTTAATAAAATAGCTAGGAATTTTAACGAACTTTTGCCCAATTTAAGGTTACGGCTTTAAAAAGCCAACATATAATTATTACGATATTTAGGTATATATTGCAGAGGCCATGCCGAAGAAAAAAGAAGTACTTATTTAACTTGACATAATGATGAAATGATTAATTATGATGATATATGTATATGTCTTACTATACTGCATACTATCATAGTACATAATTAAATTCATTATCTATATATAACGGGTCGCCCTTTCCCCCCCCCCCCCCACCTTCCCGGGCCCCACAACCTTTCACCCACGCACACCATCTAACCCCCCACCGCCCTTTCCCATACCCCATTACACCCACTAACTTCCTTATTTTCCCATCTTTAACCTTAATCACCCCAACCAAACGAGACACACCACGCACTACACGCACGCCCCACAAACCACCTACACGGAAACACACACCACACCAATCCTTCCGAATTCACCAAACTTATCTTTAACCCAAAACACCCGATCACTCATAAAACCAACCCAAAACTCCAAAACCCAAAGGGTCAGCCCACCATAGCTACCACCGGACAAACGCACATTAATCATCCAACAACACACTGCCCTTCTTTCCAACCCATCCCCCCATTCAAAAAACCCAATTCAACAGCTATGCACTTACACACCTGGGCATTATTTCCAATTTGAAGATTTGCTCAATATATAAATATTATAAAAAAAAATTACAAATTTTGTTAAACTTATCAGCTGATATTTAGGTGCCGCCTTTTTAGTCAATCCCAAAACTTCATAATTTCAAATTATAAATTTCAATTAACCCTATTAGCATTCAGGCCTTATCATTTCACAATCAACTTTCATTAAGTTGTTATTTTATCCGACTCAAAAAGTGCTCTTCAACATGTAGCTCGTGTATCTCGACTTTTCGAAAACCATAGCCTACACTATTTTAAGCAATTACTAATTTCAAACAAAAACAAAAATTGTTTTACAATGACCCTTCTCATATAGGTAAACTGGGAATAAAGAGCTACTTTTATCTTTTATCCTCCAAGTGCTACTATTAATATTTTACCAACTTACTTGATTATCTCAGTATTTAAAAATAGCTTTTGAACTCGCATTAGAAGGAACTTTATAGCGTTCTAAAACAAAGGAATGGTACAGAACATCGCCACATCCCTTAGTCACCATGATTATGACAGTACGATAGCCGTCGGGAAGCAACACAGGAATAGATTACGCTCGGAACACATCCCATTAAAAAGTTCGCCTACCTATGTGTAAACTACCATCACCACTCTCCAAGTTAGCTCATCATATGTGCACCACATCCTGCAAATTATTCGAAGCAAATATTAAATTCGGCTTAATGCTTCTGTTCGTTCCACACTGTTTTACAATTCGTTATTGTCTACCCCATTTCAAAGATCTAAAGAATTGTACAAAATTAAATAAGCTATTTTAAGTATATTGTCATTCTTATTTTATATAATTTATGCCATTTAGGCGAAAGTCACGCAGGCGACTAAGCCTTCATTAAAAAAAATAATAATATATTAAAATTACAGCGACTTAATATGGTTTAACATACTTATTTTATTTCAAAAAAAATAGCATGGGCACATTATTGTTAATAACAAAAATGTCTGCAATAATAATTTCATGTTTTAGTAGCGTTTCAAAGTTCGTAAAAAACAAAACATTCAAAAATTATATAAAAATCAATATTTTTCCTTAAAAGTGCGAATGTACTAATAAATGCAACGTTTACCGGCAGCCAGGTAGCCCGCACGCTTTCAAAACATAAAGATATATTAAAAACTGCTTATAGATATTCTTTTCGAAACCGTTCCTAGCTCTTAACAAATAGTGACATTTACGCGTCGTGCTCATATCTTTTTAATATTTATATTTTTCTTCAATACAATAAGTTAAAAAGTTTTAATACAGTTAAAATAGTATATCATTCAGTGTTTCATTTATCATTATTTATTTTATATATATTTTATCGTTTAATTTACAATTTAACTCATCAACTTATATTTTATAATTAAACTCTACTAGTTATAGAAACGTCTACAAAAAAAGGAAAGGAACTTCGTTAGAAACTGGGGGTCCATAGACCTCTAAAGCTTTTTTTCACATTACCGCCAATATATGTAGGTTAGTTTTTATTTCTTATTGAACCCAGTAGATGATGTTACGAACGGGTTGTAGGCTTATTTTATAAGATTTCTCACATACCATCTGGGTATATGTTTGAGTGAGTCCCTTGATAGTTTGGATTCACAATTGGAAACCGTAGATGTGGCTCCAATAAGGTTTTAGGTTTATTAAAATTTTTCGCGTTTAAAAATACAATTCACACCAGTGATAACCGATTTGGTGCAGACGAAGTTGCACGGGTCAGCTAGTGTTATATATAATTCTAGAAAAACCAAAAATTACCTATAATTTGCAAAGTCGAATCAAATTGCAAGATGCCAAGGCGTAATATGACTAATATTGCAATTAACATATATCAATAATTTAATAAAGAAACCTTGCAAATGGTTTTGGTAAGGTTTTTTTTTCTAAATTTATCATAATATCTTTAGCCACGTTGTTTTAATCATGTTAATATAATGGATTAAAAAAAGTTATAGTAATATTCTTTCACTACAAGACTTATGTACCTACTCGATAAAAAGAAAAACACAAAAACTTTTATTTCCCTTTAATTTAATACTCATTAAGTCATTGGGATCGAACTGTTAGACCAGTAAAGTAGTAATCCAACGTATATACTAACCAAAATTAAAAGGGTCTGTTTGTAATGTCAAAATAACAGCTTTTTACTAAATGAATATGAAAGTATATATAGTTCTTACAATGAGAAAAACTTTTATTAAAATTTTTATTTCTGTTTGTTACGGCTAATCTCCGAAACGTTTGGACCGATTTTGACGAGACTTTCACTGATGGATAGCCTTACAAGGAGTAATGAGTAAGTCAGGCTAGATTGATTTAAAAGTTCCACACAATAAACTAAACAAGCATTCCAGCTCAGTAATGCGTGCGCCCCACGTGCATGTTGCAATGTACAAAACTTTTTTACTAAGTTCCACGTGGACAATATATGTTTTTTTTTTCGAGTTTCGTGTAGTTAAATTCACGATCAGCATACACATAAATTAGTCACAGTGACTCTTTTTCTGTTTATCTCATTGCCAGATTAGCCAGTTTATTAACCCGAATATGGAAAACTTGTAAGCCGTCAAGAGTGCGACGCCCGCTATTATATTTGGATTATATTTCCTTAACAACCAACAGTGCCGCGGACATTCTGTTACTAAAAAAAATGTTTTTTTTTTATTTACAAATTATTCTAATATTATTTAACGTTCTCGCTTATTAGGGCAAGTTAACGTTGTTAAAAACTTGAAAATAATCTACAGACGTTTGCATATAACACGCTCTAATTTTAATTATCAATTTATTAAAAATCCGTCCATCTACATATTTTGATGATTATTACGATTATCAATGACATTATTTTGTAATATATAATGTTCACACAAAGCGATTACTCCGTACATAATTATATATGCATTACAATTTTAGTAGGCGGTAGAGCCACGCTGAAGCTATTATTGGTTTCAACATAAATGGTTCGGCTCGTCCAGGGTAGTACCACCGTCTCACAGAAAACCGACGTGAAGTAACAGTGTTAGCACTGTTGCGTTCCGTTCGGTCAGTAAGAGCGCTGGATACCCGCCTCCCTGCCCCCTTTTTCCACCCCATTCCCCCTCTCTCTGCCCCCTTTCCTCACCCCATTACCCCTTTCTCGTTCCTCACCCCTCCTCCCTCAAACACAGGCCGGCAACGCACTTGCGACTCCTCTGGTTTTTCTGGTGTCTATGGACGGCGGTGATCGCTATAATATAAAAACAAAAAAAAATAAAGAACAACGCTACCGCCAAAGGACCAAGACTCATCACTGTATTTCCTTTGTAACTGCGACCTCTAAATGTCACGACAAAGGTCACAAACTTCACTGTAACTTTATATACATCATTATTATATGATTCCGTAATAAATATGGTGATATTGTGTAAGCTTTTTATAACGTCTCAGTCACTAAAAACATGAAGTACCTATCTTATTAATCGTAAACCAACTTTGAAAGTGTTAACATGGCCTCTAAAAGACAAGCGCTTTGTTTTTATGAAAAAGGGATAATAAATAAGAATAATGTTGGAAACTCTTTATAACGTAAAATATTGTTGGGTCCCTTAAGTTTCGTTATAAACAGTTCACACTATACTTTTCTTTTATAACAAATAGGCTGAACATATATAGACTCTTTCATAAAAGTTCTACTTAAGCAGCTTAACATAACAACTTTTATACGGGTATAGTCAAGTTATATTTATTTTCACATCACGATGTATTTACAAATGTTATGACGCATGAATAAAAACCCCGAATGTAAATTTTATTATTAGTCAAATACCAAACAATTCTATGAACTGTTTCCTAATAAAAATGTATATTATGGATTTAGAAAATAATACAATTTTATATCGAGTTTGCACTCATATGTAACTAATTACGAAATAGTATATTATATAGTATTATATATATAGTATATTTATGTATAAACTTTAATAGTAACAAATATTTACAAGTGTACTTGTATCGACACTCTCATAGTCATCAGCGTCTTACATTACACAATTACACTAAAACCAGAACACAAAAAAAATGAATAAAATAAATATGAGAAAGAAATAGGAATATATGCATTCATCGTTGTCAAGTTGTTTTTTTTTTGTTTCGTGTATTTATTATAATTCCAATCTCATTTCATCTTTGCCGATCTCGACCTCTCATTTTCTACTCCGCGCGTTTTGTAAGGAAATGAGTCCGCTCCTCGAAGCTGTAAATTTATGTTTGATAACCTATAATCTACCTCGATAGATATACCACGAAATGAAAAAAAATGACAAGCATTAGATCAACACGTTTAAAGAAACAAAAAAACAAAATCTTCAGAGATTAATATAATATCTCTGTAATTAAAAGGACAAAGACCTGCCATTGTGCGCGCGTATCACAAAAACTACTCGATTAATTTCGATTAAATTTTAGTTTTTAGACACTTGTCCCTATCTAAATAATTTATGATAAAAGTTAAAATTATTAAAGTTTTAAGAAGCCTATATTTTTATAATCACTACGTTCAGCTAGGAATTGGGACAAGCGATGTGGTAAGCAAGAGAAGGGAAGTAAACAGATAACGTTGTTTATAAAGAAATTTTATGCAATGCCCACTAAGGAAATATTGTTCTCCAGATGACCTGACCGTTCTTACCAACGACGCCCGAAAATGGCTGAAGGAAATTAATTTCCAATTATAACAAAATGCAACTAACTCAGTACTCCATGTTATCCATACGACTACTACCGAAAAAAAATTATAACGTATCCTTTTTTTCTTTTGATTCCTTTTTTTTTGGATACATAAAATATATTGTTAGGATAATAAATAAGCAGACGAAGTCGCGTGTACCAGCCAATTGAGAATATAGTTAATATGTACAAATATATGCTATCGCTACGATTGTTCTGTTCATCATAACAACACGGAGTGGTGCATATATTTGGTAATGTATGATATTGACAATGATGTAATAGAGTCATAAGAGGAAACATCCAAGTTTATACTAAATCATCATGTAAACAATGGTTTTTATTGTATTTCAAAGGTCATTTTCCTTGTCGTTTTTGCACGGTTTTTCGAATGCTTCTTCATTTTTTGTATTATTAATGGCTTGTTTTATTGTTGATGGCTTAGTGCGGAGCTTCAGGTGAAGGAAAACACCGTGATGAAACGATAACATAGTGGCAGAGTTTTTTCTAAGTTCTCCTGGTTAACTACCAACCTTTAAGTTGGAAATCTGTCACCAAAACTGTTGGTGTATTCCAGCAGCTGAACTTGAGAGCCAGTCCCCTCTAAGTCTGGCTTGCACGCTCGGCTCAGGCGGAACGCCACAATGAGTCATGATTTTTCATTGCGTGCTGCCAACGTTCATCAATTTATAAGACGTTATCACGTCAAAAAGATCGAAATAGATATTGTTTGCCTATTATTGGTTATATAAACATGTCACTTATCATCGTTAAGTGCATTCAATGTGCTAAATAATATCGTCTGGTTTATATACTAGAGATGGTAAACAGATGCAGATACTAATACATGCGATATCACTGTACAAAATACTTTCTTTTACTGTAATACTTTATTAGATATTGTATGAGTTTACGTATAACTAATCCCACTCAAAATAATGTTTCAAGGTATGTTTCCTTAATTAGGAGATATATAAATTACAATAGAACTATTAAAAAAGGCAATACAATGCCAACATGTCCGGAATTAGAAACTGTGACCATCGAAAACTAATCTAGTACAGACCTCGCTAAACTTTTGAACCGCTTTGAACATGGCTGCGCGGAACACAAATTTAGGTATACATACGTATAATATTATTTGTATTTACATCGAGACAAGTTAAGGATAAGTAAATGACAAATTTAGATTTCTATGACATATATTTTAACTTTGTTTTGTATTAAACTATTGGCGATATTATGCGTCAACCCAAACTTGCAGCTTGTACAGCGCGACTGGTTATCTCCAGTAATATTTTTACAGGATAAACTCGTAATTCTCGTTCTAAATCAATAAAAAAAATTGACCTTATCTAAACAAAAGTGATATACACTAAACATCAGGTGATTTATGCAAAAACGAACTGGTGTAATAAGGAAAGCAATGAATCACGCCGTGCCGCGTAGTACCACCCGCGACCCACACCTCGACCCGCGCCCAGGTTCCCTTTGTTCGACCGTGCGGCATTCCCACGTTAAACAGTTACGTAATGATTAATCTTGAAAAGTGCCCCTTTAATGTTGTTCACTGAAGTTAGATATGATTTTTTTACGTTTAAAGGTATCCCTCCAATACTTTTAAAAGTTTTAGAACAAATTTTAACTAAGGTTATCTTTGTTGTTTATTAGTATTTGTTTTGATATTATTATTTTATATGTTAAATATGACCATAAACTACCAAAAGATTGAAGGGTATTAAATTTTAAATAGTCACTTGGTATACATGTACAGAGGGGCCAAAAGATTTGACGAGGACTATATATTAAATCCATATAAATATAATTTAATTCCCAAATCTGGGTAAGCGCAGCAGTTCAGAACGGTTGCGCCTATTTAGCTGAGTATATTATTTGTTGTATCTGTAATTGTCACGACAAGGTTCGTATGAAAGTCAATGTTTGAAAAATCGTAGGGAAAAGTGAAAAACTTCGTTTAAAAAAATGGGGTATGGCTGTATCATGGACACTGCCTTTTGTTGTACGTAAATACGTCTCCTAACGGGCGACATTTTCTATATAAATTACTAGCTGACCCGTGCCCACTTCGTTGGGTGGTAATAGGCATTATCAAGCTACAACTTTTTTCTAGAACTCAATCATATATCTCTCATCGTTAAGGCAGCGTTCGTAACGTTTTCGTTCGACTATTTTTTCTCCGACTCCCCAGTTATAAACTCCTACAACGTCACAAACTCAGAAACTTAACCTCTTTATAATATTATTATCATTATTAATTATTATTATTAGTATACATATAAATTATTATTTATTTATGTCATAATCATAAGAAGTCCTCCGGTTTTCCATGTTTTGTTTGTATGGCAAATATTCCATTTAACGGGTTCAGGAAATAAATCAACTAAACAAATAATTAGTGCATTATAACTTTATTAACTATAGGTATGTGTGACCCACTCGGTCGCATTCACTTGTTTACGTTACCGGCGCTGTTTGACTCGGTCATATGATGTTTTATTGGTATCATTCGATTGATTTTGAGATGCTCTTTCCAACCCTCTACGATTTCTGTATTTGGATTTGGCTTTTCGACGTGTATAGAACGACATTATATATTTTTGATATTTTATTTTTATTTTACACCTTATCATATACACAGTCACGATTGTGTACTACTAATCTTTATATATAAAAATCAATATTTGTGTGTTTGTCCGCTATGCATGCCGAAACTACTGAATAGATTGTGATAATAATTTAGGGGGGTATTCTGGGGACGCTCGAGTATGTTCCTGGCTCAAAAGATCTATTATATATACAAATATTTAAAAAAAATATATTAATGAAATTGTTTGCCTTCAAGAAATAAAAGCCTTTCTCTTCTTATTGAAACTTTTTGATATTGTTTAGACATGTTTGATATATTTTAATAAAACATCAGTTATCACAATTAATCAATTCCATTTGTATCAATGTCATTATTTAGGAATTTATGTAGTTCAGGCATAGATACGAGGCCATGGTGTGATCCAGGGTAATGAAGCTGTTGATCTTATCGCTAAAGAAGATATCCAGACTGGATATTTTGATCATTATAAAACCTACGTTAACCAAGATAGTAAGTGGTGTGTACCAGCCTTTGGTACAACATTTAAAATAACATAATATATATAAATGCAGCAAACTTTATTAAATCATTGAAATTGCTAAATATTAAAATACATGTGACAACAAGTCCGTGAATAGTCGAACTGTCTCTGCTTCTCAAATCGTTCCAAATATAAACTCATAGTTTATAAGTAACTAGCGGGCCCGGCCAACGTTGTTCCGCTCTGATTAAAAAAAAATCCTTGACTAATTATATACCAATCACTTTATCAACTGGTGAAAACCGCTTGAAAATCCGTTCAGTAGTTTTTGAGTTTATCGCGAAAAGACAGACAGATAGACGCGGTAGGGCACTTTGTTTTATACTATGTAATGATAAGATAACTATATACTTTTTACATCAGGATACTACAATAAAAGATAATAACTGTAATCAAAGTAACAAAAACTTAATAAGCCAAGAAATTCTATTAGAATAAAATAGGAATAGCAGAATAGAAACTCCTTATGGCACGGTACCATTGATATACAAAAACCCAAGATGCGCAAGTATCGTCTCACAGCCGGCACATAAACATGAGTGCATAATTTTGGATTATGCAGTCATTTGAAATAGTCTCGCGTCGATTTAGTCCTTGTAAAAACAAATTTAAATCGTTCAGGTACGCTTGATTTTGCAAAATCATAAGTTAACCGCATAACTATAAACACGTATGTGTATATTGGGGAGTTTTTGCGGCCGGTTTTGAGCGCTACTTTTATTCGGGACTGTGTGTCGTGGGCTTTTATATGTCAATGTAGGGTAGAGAAAAATTTGCGTTACGCTTTAATCTTAAGGTAGTTATGTATTTGTATGTATATATAAGAAATTATAATATGTATATAGTTTATGAACATACTATATATGTGTAATTTAATACATATAAGCCAAAGAAGTTACACTTCCTCCGCGTGTACACACTGATACATGCACTGTTTTGCCGTCTGAAGCGATAAAATAATAAAGAGAAAATACAGCTCCAATTTGCAATGGATATGCATATAGGCTATTTGCAAAAACGCCAGAATCAAAATAGTTAAAAATTAGACAACCTTAGTCATCGTCAATTATGACTACAATTAATAAAGCCAACAGACAGCGGAAACATTCAAAGAAATAATAAATAATCTAACCGATTATGTACCTTGTATGTATTTAAATCAAGTTATTATTGTACTGAATTATTCAACAATACATAGAACTAACAACTCTATAGAAGTAAACAACAATTATCCCAGTTCTTAGTAGTTGACATTCAATTCAAAGCGTGAGCAATCAATGTAAACTTTTACGAAGACAAATCAATTAGTATGCTCGGACGTATGAATCTGTTCAAATATCCGTGTAATATACGATGTTGATTTAACATAAGTACATTTTAAATACAGACAATTTTTGTGTATGACTTTAGATACAAAAGCAGTCTGACGCCACTAATTTTAATATGATGATAAAATGAAAACAAACTGGT
This sequence comes from Antheraea yamamai, assembly GCA_036509395.1. Classification (NCBI taxonomy): domain Eukaryota; kingdom Metazoa; phylum Arthropoda; class Insecta; order Lepidoptera; family Saturniidae; genus Antheraea; species Antheraea yamamai. Next base: position 10,704,457 of record AP028442.1, on the reverse strand, counting down.
ATGTATATCTTATTGTGAGTTGGAAGGTTTTAGTACATAAAGGCTAATTAATATGCACGGATTTATTCATACAACAATTGTATTTTTCTTGATACTTTTTTTTTGGAAGAGCCACGCTGAAGCTATTACTGGTTTCAGCATGAATGGATCGGCTCGCCCGGGATACTACCACCCGACCCACAGAAGTAACGACGTGAAGTAACAGTGCTTGCATTGTTGCGTTTCGTTCGGTTAGTGAGAGCAACGGATACCCACCTCATCTCCCCTCGACTTCCCCCTCCCCCCAAACACAGGCTGGCAACGCACTTACGACTCCCCTGGTGTTGCTAGTGTGTATGGACGGCGGCGATCATTTCACATCAGGTGACACGCCTGTTCTTTTGCCTTCTATGATATAAAAGAAAATCAACAAGATCAATTGATGTTTTTGTTTTCATCTTTCTTGCTAATTGTTTAGTTTTGTAAATTCATTATGCATATACATGATTCATTATTTTCTATAGTTAACATAGACTCTTATAGTCCTCGTAAATCTTTTTGGCTGCTCTGAAATTAAACGTAAGTTCGGGTTTGCACATGATATCTTCTTTTTGTGTATGCACGCAAAAACTTAGATATACTGGATTTAGTAAAAGACCGGCATAAACACTAAAAACAATAACAAATTGACCATTCCATGTAATGAGTTCAAGCACCATGTCAAGCGGGTTTAATGTCTAAAAGTTATTTTATAGGGTGGATCAATATGAAAACAATAGTGTCGTCTGGAAATGACAGCTCTCTGTGCATTCACCATAAAAGTTTTTTTTTAACTCTGCTTTTTTTTATATGTCATAGTAGGCAAACGGACAGGTGGGTCACCTGATGTTAAGTGATCACCACCGTCCATAGACACTTGCAACACCAGGGGAGTCGCAAGTGCGTTGCCAACCTGTCTTGTGTCTTGGGGGAATGGGAGAGTAAGGGAAGGGGGAAGGGGAGGGAAGGTGTGCCTCCGGCGCTCTCACTGACCGAACGAAACGCAACAATGCAAGCACTGTTACTTCATGTCGGTTTTCTGTGAGAGGGTGGTACTACCCCGGGCGAGCCGACCCATTCATGCTGAAACTATTGATAGCTTCAGCGTAGCTCTACCACCTACTACGCTATTGACCTAGCAAGGTCTTAACAGCTTCACCGGACTACGCACTACCACCATAAACGTAGGTAACTATTTATGTTTGTAAACATAGGAATCGTGAACATATAAAGAAAATCGAGTTTCTTACCGGTTCTTCTCGATGACTGGGTTGTTGTCTGAATGCGTTTGACGTTCATAAGCTCCTTCTCAGGGCCTAAATAAATAAAGTATTTTTGACTTTGAACCGCCACATTATGGAACCGTTGCGCTTCTAGTATCGGAAACGCGTAGTCCGAGACTGAATATTTTTGTTTTTTTTAGAGTGGGCTTATTTTGTAAGTCCTATTTCTGGGATCAATCTTTATTAGCTAGATTTCGTTAAAATATTTTTATATACTGAAATACTAGACAATATTTCTTCTTTCGGCATTATTCGTATTTTGTAATGTTATTAATTTTCCTAGTGTACTTTGTGTTTTTAATTTCTCTTCCCTTTTAAATCGTGTAACTTATATTAATTTGTTGTTTGTAATGAGTATTATTATGTAGTATTGTCACATATTACTTTGCATTATTTTTCCGTTTTTCTTTTCCTTTTTATTCTGTGATATTTAATTCTATTTAAGTTATTTATATGTTATTATTTTTAGTCTGATATACGTAAATCCTTATTTTGACTTTTGTTATTTTGAAATTTCTGTCCTTTTGTATATGTATACATTATCTCTTATATATCTCTATTTTATTTTAAATAGCATTCAACATTTAGCTGTATTATAAGATTGTTACAGTTTATTAGTGAAGTATTTGATAATGTTGTATATTTTATATAGTTACTAGCGGGCCCAGCAGACGTTGCCCTGCCTTGATAATAAAAAAAAAATCTTAAACGCCAACCGCAACGCCACCTACCGGGTCCAATTGTATATATAAACCATTCTCGGATCCACTGGATCACGCACACAAAATTTCATCAAAATTGGTCCAGCCGTTTAGGAGGATTTCGGTGACATACAGACGTACAGAAGAAATTTATATATAAAGATTACGAAGTAATTTTTTTAAAACTTGTTTTTCGTGTTGCCAAATACTCAAAAGTGTGTTCAACAGGCTAGCATTTTATTTCGGAAATCACAAAATACTAGTAAAAATAATTACGAAATGAAAATTAATGATTGTAAAATAAACGGAACCATGGGTAATTGCTATATTTTTATAATCATTGACCAACAGCCGCGTACACTCGTATCTGATCTGATCTGAGCGTCATAATAAAACCGGTTTGGGTTTATTGTACATTATTTTCGTTCTGCATTAATGGTACTTCACCGGTGGGGTTTTTACTTGTTGACGTCAAAGACCCAGTGTCAGTAATGAAGTTTATATAATGGAAAATTTACTTTCTGGTGAAACATTAAAAAGTGTCGATATAATAACAGGAAAATTATAAAATTTAATGCAAATCTTGAATGGGGTTATAAGTAAATCAATACATTATCGTATATGTTAATATAAAGGCATTATTGTCTGTGTAAAGTCTTTCTTGAGTACTGTACAAATTATGTAGATTGTAGACGTAAGGAGCGTGAAGTATGGCGAATAGATATATATGAATAAAAGTTCAACTTGTCTATGACAAGGAAAAAACTGATTCTCTTCTGAAAAATCTCTTCAATAGCTACTAGACCAATAAGAGATAATGAAATTCGGTTAACAAACGGAGTAGAGAAAGTTTCTTAATGTTTTTGTCTTGGCCTATCTTGTATATAAATCCAGTGTCATGACGTTTCCCTACGTTCATCTGAAACTATTCAACCGATCATGAAAGTTGTCATTTATGTATAACTTGGTCCAACTTGAGAGATAGGATACTTCAATTAATGACCTCAATTTTTTTTTATTACAAATGAAATGATTGTCAATGTTGATTATTGATATCAATTGTAAGTTTCATCACTCTCGAACAGATGGCGCTATAAATTAGTTTGTTGACAGAAAACTATAGGACCGACTTTTATAGATATGTCATAGATGGCGCCACGTACAGTTTTAGGCAGACTCGTTGCCTCATAATACCAAATACTTTATCATAATTCAACATGTAATAATAACTGAGCTACAGCACCGCGTGATCGGATCAGCTAGTTTATATATAGATAATTTAAAGTAAAGACAGGTAAATTCCATGTGAAGTAATTAGAAACGTAAAAATCGTTGCTTTAGTATTTTACACTTTAATTAAACTTCGTAGCTACCTTCTTTACGGTTCTAAAAACGAAAATCCTCAATAATTTTTGTTTGCATGCCATTTTCAATCCAAACCGCATAAATATATTATACCTATATAGCTATATTTTAGTGTCTACCCGTCTATTCATTTTCGGTAACATTCTAAAGGTGTAAGATGTAGCTTTTGAAAGCAAAGCAAAGCAATAAAGCAATAGCAAGCAAATAGCAAAGCAAAGTATCATATCCCTGTTAAATAAAATGGAACCGAAATTAGTGGTACCTAATGAATATTAGTGATAGTCAATTAATTCCAATCTTAGGGCTATTGTTTTTTTTAATAAATAAAATCGACTCGGGAAAACAATTCTTTACACATACATATCGTCCTTAATTTCAAGAATTTATATTTTTCCGCCTATAATTTATCATGTTTTGTAATATATAAATACCACTCTGAAATTTATAGAATTGTTAGTTTTTACCTTGAACTTGAACAAACTCTCATAAAAAGTAGAAAAATAATTAAAAGAATATATAAATGAAATTTCATTATACATAAAAAAATACTTATAAAAAAATACGTGCGTGTATCAGTGTACACACGTAAGAAGTGAAACTTCTTTATGACATCATTTTTTGAAAAATGATCTACTATATTTACAACTTTACAGAAAAAAAAAAATTTTAAATTTTTTTGTGAGCGCACATTTAGAAAAAAAATACGGAATCTGATCATTGTGAATCATTCCTTTAGAAATAAACATAGCGCGTAACGGAAAAATATACAGAAATTAAGATGGCGCGTAACCGAAAAACGTTACATATGGTTTTACATGCTCTAAAATTCCTCCCTACGTCGATAAAGAAGTTTCACTTCAAAGACCTGCAACAATAAATGATATCCTCATTCTTAAAACAACTCAATTTTGTTTAATTTTACTATTCGAATGTATTTAAGCTAATATATGGTTGATTAAATAGGTTTCAACACATCCGACTTATTAAAATCATTCATTCAATAAATTATAATATTATTTTTAGTAATTGCTATCACAAGTTTTGGCTTTAGTAATTATTTGTGAGCAATGTTAAATTATATTGGGGTCACACGTTACTGGGAAGTTAATCAGGTAATAAATATTAGATATAACTCAAACATAGACTACAAATAAATCTTGAAAAGTCTATGTTTATTGAGCCAAAATCATCATCTCTATCAGAACAATGGTAAAACTAGAATCATATCTTAAATGCGCTTATTACATAACTATTAAATATATTAACTCAATTAACATTTTAGTACATAAGTACGTTAACGTGCACATTTAATGTCCAGCTTCAATTATAGATGTTTACAATTAAAGTAGCAAATTATAAATGAAACTTTTTCAAATAGGAAAAATATATTCAATGACCTTAATTTCGACGGCTTTTGTTAAAATGAATACGTGATTTATCGACACGACCTTGTACAACCAGAATCAGAAGTTTCAAGGGGTCACATCAAGCTGAATGTGCGAATATTTTTTTAATTATTAATCATAGTTTTGTTATATTTAAAAAATGTTTAGAGTATATTCGGTTAGACCTTCATAAAGCTGAGAATATTTATTTGATAATTAGGTATTGGATAAAAAGGTAATATCTATAGTATTGATTTTATCGACTCTTTAATTCATAGGAGTCAATACAGAAATAGCTTTATTTCGGTTTTAGAAAACTATTTCAAATTATTTAATAGTTGTAATCAAACAATAGTAAAACAAAGACCTCCTCCGTATACGTACAAATAAATAAAAATTACGAGTACAGTCTAGAAGTAAGAATACGTATTATAGTTTACATTATGATGGGTAAACAATGAATTCAGTCTTAAAAATAATGTGTGCTCTTGCTCTCGCGACGCTCACTCAACTAACTTTCTCATCGTCATGACTGGACGGTTAACTGCGCTCCCGCGCACTCACAATGTCCTCTTTCCGTAGCGACTCAAGTCTAGTTTCATTCCTCCAGACAACTTCGAGCTCGCTGCTTGTGCGTTATGGTGACTGTACGATTCTCTAGTTCACACATATATGATACTACACTAAATACTTGCACTCCTACCCAATAGGTATATAAATTCTGTGAGAGACTTTTCTTATTTTTAATGTAGTTTTATATTGTTTCCATTTTTAAATATGCATATTTAATGCACCAAGTGGATATTTCGATCGTGAAACGACATTAGTAAGTTACTATTTTTGCTGAGTACCTATTTCGCATACCACAAAATTCGTTGAAATTTAGGCCAATTCCCTAGTCTATAGAAATACATGTCTGTTTTCTTTAGGGAGTTGAAAAAGAATAGAGTGCGACATAGAATCGAGCTTTAAGTAATGGAATAATAATGTAGAATAATAGATTACCTATTTAATAATAGAAGAAATGAATTAACAAACATTTCGGCTGACATACAAAAGTAATATTGTAAATTATTATTATACGACATCTTACACAAGATATGACATCTTGTCTACACGCCGAGACACCTATCAGACTAGTTTTTACACTTAGAAATAAAATTTCTCGGATTAGCTTAAATCGAATAATTTTATTATATACAGATTTATTATTAAGTTACAGGCTAATATTTGACCGTAACATCAACTGAGTGTCATTAAGTTGTATATTGTTATTAACACAATCCAAATCTCTGATTACACCGGTCAACACGATTTTTGGGTCTAACTTCTACATGTTAAATTTTGGTTTCTCCTACGACAGAAATAAGGAAAATTTTTTTTTTCCGATTAAAGTTTGCTTTTGTAGAAACTAGAACAATTTTTTACTTCTAACTTTAATAAATTCACCGCAAATAAAACAAAATGAATCAACATCATTTTTACACTGTCTTGATGCCATTTTTCAACTGAGTAATACACAAATATAGTTGTTACAGCTGTAATAAACAAGTTAACATTCACTACTGTGCCTCTTACAAATAATAATACAGTTTACTTTCGGGTTAATGAAAGTGCTGCCATATTTTGTTTATGAAATAAATGAAATCATACTTATCGTCGTAAATCAGACCAAAGCAAACTTTATGAACTAAATATGAATATTTAAGTGTTTTTCAATGTCTAGAATCAGAATTTAAGCAAGAGAACAGAAATCCAAAAAAAAAAATTTTTGTTGACCTGTGTTATTGGTAGTTGTTAGTAGTAGGGGAAAGTGGGGGAAATACGAAAACTTAATGGAAAACTTGAAAAAAACAGTGGAATTTGATCACAGAGTTTCTTTATTTTTTTAATTACAAAGTCTGTCTAACGAAGTCACTAATCAACATTTATATTTTTTTAATAAATTGCAACATTATAAAAGAAAAACAAAACCCTTAGTGTTCGGCTTTACCCGACTTTAGTCGGGTTAAATACGAACACCAAGTGGGGTAATCACGAACTAATATTATTAACGACAGAGACCACATTTAAAACCCAACGATGTTGACTGTCCGTTAGTACAACTCTCGTAAGCCCATGTTTTGCACACGTAGCACATAATCCAGTGTTCAATGGGGGGATCTATATATTTATCTCTACAAAATATACAAAAGACGACGTTCGACGTTAAAGATTTTATCAGGTTGACTATGATGTTTGTTTTGTATGATGTCTTAACATCGTCTATGGCCTTTTTGAGATCTTCTAAACTGTACTTCAGTTCGGTCTTTCTTTCGCAAGTAGGAGGCATCTGAAACAATATTAAAAAAAGGTTGGGGTAATGCCGAACGTTCGAGATTGCCCGACATAGAGTGTTCGCCTTTATGCCGCGGGACCGAAAATAATAAAATGGCAAAAAATAAATTAGGTTATATTTCTTTTTCCAGCACCTGGAGGAAGTGGGGCCGAACTTAGCGGACGCGCAGTGTGGCTTTTGGACAGGGCGTTTCACGGTGGATGCCCTGTCCCTCCTGAAGTCGCTGTCGACCTCCCAGGGAGAGAGGGTATTGGTGGTATCCTTAGACATCGCCAACGCCTTTAACTGCCTGCCGCATGGTGTCATACGAGAGGCACTCCGGTATTTCAGAGTGCCCCCGTACCTGCGACGGCTATTGAAGGCGTACCTCAAGTATAGGGAGGTCGCCTACGTTGACGGTGACGGGAGAATGGTCCGGCGGGCTACTCGACGAGAAGTTCCACAGGGGTCGGCCTTGGGGCCGCTTCTGTGTAACATGGGCTACAACTGGATGCTCCGCGGCGCGCTCCCAATCAGAGCGCGTCTAATATGTTACGCGGACGACACCCTAGTCATAGCCCGGAGGGTGGAATGGGGTAGTTTGTTCCGCCTAGCCACGGCGCCCACAACCGTCGTGGTTGGGCGCATCTGGAGACTAGGCCTCAGGGTGGCCCTCGACAAGACTGAGGCCATATTATTCCATGGGCCTCGGCGAGGGCCACTACCTGGGGCCCACTTAATTGTAGATGGCGCCCGTATCGGTGTGGGCACCTGGATGAAGTATCTGGGTATCACCCCATTTTAAGGGGCTCGGACCGCGGATTGTGGGGGTGGCGGCGGCACTCGACCGATTGCTCCCCAACATCGGGGGGCCGAGTGCCGGATATCGTCGACTCTATATGGGAGTCGTGCGTGCGATGACCGTCTATGATACCTACGATACCGTCAGAGTCAGAGCCCGTCAGCGCTGCATACTGGCTGCGGCGGTAGGGGCGGATTTATCGCTGCCGAGTGTGGTTTCGGCCATGCTCGGTAGCGAACAGAAGTGGCAGGCGATGGCCTCTTTCTGTGAGGAGGTCATCTCGCAGAAGGAGGTGGTGGAGAGGGCTCGCAAAGATGATCCTTTGAGCGACACTCTCCGCCGACGGAGGACCGGCAGAAGGAGGAGGCAATTTGCCCGCCTCGTTCCGCCACCGTAGTCGGACCTGAGGGTATGGGCCGGGGCGCCCATCTCCTCATTGCACGGGTCCGGCTGACAAGGGGAGGCAGTTGAAGTGTACTCAGTCTGTCTCCCTATGAGGTAAGAGCTTCCGCCGGGCGGACTATTGGGGCGGCTATCCAAGGTTGAGTAGCTAGTACGATCCCTTGCCGCCCCAACAAATACGGTCTATCGGTACACCGAGGGGTTTTAGTCCGTGCAAGTCGGACTTAATCCACTCTCTCCCCGGGGGGTGGGTATCCTTAGAGGATTACCCCGCGTTAATAAAAAAAAAGGTAATATTTCTTTTACCAACTGCGTCATTGTCATTTAGGTGATTAATATGTGATTATTCCACTATGTAAAAGCTAAATTACTATTATAGATAGAAATAAAGCTATACCTACTTGAATTTACCAAAAAATTACATCAAAAATATACAAAATATTGAAAATTGCATACCTTGATAAGTACGTGTGTCTCCGTCTCCCGTGTTGTTGACTGGCACTAGTGGTGGCGTGATCTCCGAAATGGCGGCAAGTAAAATATGGCTATCTCTTTCTAACATATTAGAACCATTGAATTCGGCATTACCCTGCGTTCGCGTTTCCCCCACTCTCCCCTAGTAGTAGTACTAACAAATATTGTAAACTTCAAGAGATTGTTAGCTTGAACTCAATCATCTCGAGACTTACCATTCAGATTTAATAAAATCTTTTTACGTTTTATTATGTATTACTTAATAAGAAAAGTTATACGCTGTCTCTAACATCATGCTACAAGCATTAGGAGTGGAACAATTACTATACAAAGTGGAGGTACTTCAGTCGCGTCTTCATTACAATTGCAATAACTTTTGACACAGTGAACCGATTTTAATAAACCAAGATTAAATGTTACTCGAGATTATGCTTTGTGAGGTTTAACATGAATGTAATACTTTAGCTGTAATGTGAGTTCAAACAAACAGACAGGCATTTCTAAAAATAATTGAAATGTATTTTATTACTTATTCCTAGAGACCTGCAACAATTGTTTTCACAAAAATCTAAAATGTACAGACACTTTACATTTAAATTCTTATTATATGTATAGATACAGAAGATTCTACTTGAGTGATTTCTAACTTAATTATACTACTGAATAATGAATTATTTGTTATATTAATATATACTTCACAAAGACAATGTTTTAGTTAATCAGCTAACAAATGTACTTATCCTGGAAAAATACAATAAGTATGTGGTTATTTTTTAATTAGTGTCATAGTTATTTCGAGTAATGTAGAAATAGTAACCAAGTTTGTTACTTGATAACACTTGATTACACTAGCAATTATTCCTGTCTTCGATCTCGTTAATCTTTATATATATCAGGTGAAAGGTTAAACACTCGCAATATTCTAGGATATGACACTCCATGGTCACGTTTAACATATAAAATAACAATATCAAAACAAATAATAATAAACAACAAAGAAAACCTAAGTTAAAAGTTGTTCTAAAATTTTCCAAATTATAAGTACAAACGTAATAAAGCTAGGTGCAATGACCGGTGTCGAAAGCCACAAGGTGTGATACAGAGTTTATAACTTTCGATAATAAAACGGACAATAAAATCTTTTGTTTTGTTTACGCCGTTCCCACGTTCATTTTTAATTCAACCCGATGGTTATTGACGCTATTTTAAAATAGACGCGTAGAGGATTGTGTATAGTTTTTGGATTTTTTTCTAGATATTTAGATCAAATATTAAGCACCTATTTTTTTAATTGATTTAAAACCAGAATTGAGTGCAAAGAATCCTCCATAAATATTGCTACTGTCTAAATTTTCAGCCTGTATAATTCTTCTGTCCGTCTGTATGTGACTGAACTCCTCCTAAACAGCTGGACCGAATTCGATGGAATTTTTTGTGAGTGTTCGTGGATTCAAAAATGGTTTAAATTCACAGTTAGATGCGGCAGGTGGCACTGAGATTTAATTTTAGGATTTTTTTATTACCAAGGCAGGACAACGGCTGCTGGGCCGGCTAGATACATAGACTCACATAGACGTAATGTTTTAGAGTGCAATCAGTAGTTCTAGAGATTACTTTATACAAATAAACAATTTTTAGCTGTTTATATTGACAGTATAAATAAAATTTATTAGAAGCTAGTCTACATATAATTTTTAACATAAACAGCGCCTAATCCGATATCTTTAGCAATATCACTACTGAATGTTTATTAAAAAAATAAATATAAAGTTTTCAAGAGATATAAATTCAAAAACTCGTGTTTATATAGAGTCCAGCAGATTTTCAAAGCAAACCAATACCTATATATAGGATAAGATTGCTAAAATCATGATGCCCTCTAAGGAAAAATTACTACAATTATTGTTATTATTTTAATTCAATATATTAATACGTGAAGCCAAAATTTTGTATCCCTTTTTAAGAAAATTGCGTGAACGGATGAATGTGAAATTTAGCATAGTTAAAGTTTATATGGAGGAGAAGTGCAGAAAGCTATTTATTTTATATAAAATGCATTATAAGTACATTAAATTAATTAAAATATGCATTACTCACACTACTGCTCCAATTTTACACAACATATACACACATGTAAATAAAAAAGACATTTGGCATCCGTCAGTAACGGACTTCAAAAAAGTAGTAATAATATTCGTCCAATAGGACAGGCGAAGGAATTAATCCATACTGCCAAACTTCAAAAAAGGTTGCGAAGGAGGTTGCTATGCTCGACTGTATGTATTTTTTTTTACTCTTACGTTCCAATTACCCTTTTTTATTCTACATTCAACAATGATATTATAACATATCTTATATATTAACACGTGAAGCCAAAAATTTGCACCCCTTTTCAAGCGAATTGCGCGAACGGATGAACTTGAAATTTGGCATAGTTAAAGTTTATATGGCAGAGAAGTGCACAAAGCTATTTTTTTTATATAAAATGCATTACAATCATATTAAATTAATTAAAATATACATTACTTACACTACTGCTTGAATTTTACACAACATATATGTAAATGAAAAAGACGTTTCGAACATCCTTCAACCTTCTTACGTTCCAATTACCTTTTAAATATTTTTAACATGACTGACGTTGCATGCCTTACAATATGCCCTTTGAAATCAAATGGTCAAATTGTAGGTTAATTTTAGAATAATATAATATGTAAATTCATAATATACATAATATTAATTGATAAATAATTTATCTTTAGTAAATTTATGGAACTACTGAAATAATTATTATTCCCTTTGGTTTTATTGAACGTCAAAATTTTGATGTGACAGACTGCTTTCACTTTGCTTCATGTTGTCATAAGAGTAAAGCAATATTTCCAAAGTCAATGTCAATATTTTAATGTTTAGTATTTCTTTATGGTGTACTCAAATGATGATTCAATAAAAAATGAGCAAAAAATACTTTGTAAAATCAAAGTAAGAAAATTTGTTCGGTCATGAAAGTAATCCATGACTTATATCTCCGCGGTTACAATGATGCAGTTCAACTTGATGTAGCAATTATATTCAGTACAGTTGATGATGAATTATGAACAAAAATGAATTCAATTTCAAAAGTTAATGGTAGTATTATAAACATCTTTGTTTTGGATTCATAATTTGATTCTATTGTGTATCCATTACTTTTCCAAATGATGATACAGGCCATATCACTATTCCTCATAATGTATAGACTATATTTAATTCAATATCACACAGAAATACCATGCGCCCATGGTGTCGTGTAAAATTAATTGAAAATTGTGTCATGAGGGTGTTCGATAATTTTTTTTATTTTCGTAAAGTTATGTTTACTTAGTATTTAAGAGCCTTACCATCTTATGTAACCGCCTGTTTTTGTTTCAAATTTATAATTAATTTCAATTTTCATTTAGACATCGATTTTTTTTTATGTTTATATAATTGAAAAAAAGTGACAAATAACTGAGTAGGCATGATGAAAGCCTTTGATTATAGAGGTTATAATACCCTTTGATAAAAGAACCCTAATAAAGTTCAAACTTTAAAAATTCAGTGAACTATGGTCGAATGTCGACCACTGGGCGCCCGCTAGTTATTTTAATTCAACGAGTTATCAAATCCCTTTCAGAGACATACAAAAATGTCACCACTAATCAATTATGAGACCACATAATACGTAATAGTTAGGTACATGATATAAACAAATTAATCGTTTATCTAATCTTATAATTGTCAATCAAATCAAATGGTCTAGGGTCACGTAAGTTAAATGTATTCGGGAATAAATTTAATTCATTCTTGCTTTAAAAATATATCTAATAATATATATCTAACGAGTACAAAACTAGAAAAACATAACCCTTTAATAGATAACTATACAAGAAGATCAGGTACCGTGTGTTTGATAACATATTGAGCCGAAAAGTATTATACTAATATTCTTGAAAAATCTACGTGTTATTTGGTTTTGCAAGAATTTCAAGCACTCTCCTTAATTGTATTAATAAGACATTATTATAATTAAGCTACCGTAATCATTGTTTTTATTAATTCATAATATTGAAGTAAAACTTCATATGGGAGCCCGAGAGGGCTTTGAAATTCTGATCAGCAATCTTTTTGTGTGACGACGAGTGGTGGGGGTAAACACTGTCTCGGGTAGAGTGTTGAAAACACAGGTTCTCGTCTAATCACCGAAATTAAGGAACGTAGGGCTCAGTCAATACTTGGATGGGTGTCCGACTGGGAATACCCCGTGACGTTAGCTTTTTGTAATACTTCTGTGTCTTTACGACTCACCCTATTTTTTTTAATAATTTTACTAAAAGCATTTCAAGTTTTAAAGAAAAACATAAGAAACTATTAGCGTATAAAGCGTAAAGGCTACTTTTCTACTACCATGGTAATTTTAAATTTTCATCCATTATTCAAATAACACAGACATATCTCCCATCATTGCATATTAGCAACAATCATGTCTTTAAGATATTACTATAAATGGCTCATTTTATTTGATATAAAAATACCGGTTAAAATATTCTTGTAACAAACGTAACTAGGATACCGCATAGTTTTGATTATAAGATAAAATTTCATACAATTTACTAAAGGTGAGTTTACAATGATTTTATTTTTAAATTTAATAACTGCGCTACAAATAATGAGATGTGTTTTCGAGCTGCATCTCATTGATCTAGTACGGAGTATGCAGACGCTTTACAAAGGAACTTTTTGGATTATGACAAAAAATAAGGAGGAAATTTAAATTTTGTTACGACTTCTTTTGTTTACACAATTCGAGATTAATATTTATTCAATATTAATTTAAACAGAAACTAATAATATAATCGTATAATTGTCAAATTATTTAGATATATTTAAAAAATATGTTTTAATTTACTCAGGAACGATGAAGGCAATTATAATATTGTTTACAATATCAATACAAATTATTTTAAGCCGCACTCAGAACAATACTATTTATACCACAAAGTATGATTATATAGACATCAAAGAAATTATCAGTAACAAACGTATTTTGGACTCTTATATCGACTGCTTATTGGATATGGGTTTTTGTAATGCTGAAGGAAAAGAGTTAAAAAGTAAGTAATTTATATAAAAGTATTTATATGGACTTATATGCTCATTATACAACCATATATTACCCTTGTAATATATAGGCTGAAAGCTTAGACAGTAGCATTATTTATGGAGGGTAATCAGCAGTCGATTCTCGTCCTAAATCAATTAAAAATATAGGTGCTTAATATTTAACCTAATTATCGAGCAAAATACAAAAATTATACGCAATCCTTCTATGTTAAAGCACAGTGTCAATGACCGTCACCTGAAAGTGAACGTGGGAACAGTTTGATCAAACCAATAGGGGTTATTGTCCGTTTTATTAGCTAAAGTTATTAACTCCGAGTCGCCCCTTACCGTTTTGGGCACCGGTCATTGCACCTAGGCTTATTACGATTGTTTTTATACTTTTGAAAATCTTAGAACACACTTTAACTTAGATTCTCTTTGTTATTTATTAGTATCTGTTTTGATATTATTATTTTATACGTTAAATGTGACCATGAAGTATTATATCCCAGAGTGCGAGTGTTTAACCCTTCACCTGGTATATTTAAATCTTGAATTTGATTAAGATAAAATAAGACTAAAATATGTTATAAAACATCCAATATTATTTAATTAATAGACGCTTCAATTTAATTATTTTATTTGGATTCATAACAATCGAAACAAATTATAGAAATAACCAATTATAAAATTGGATGTGGTATCTAAATGTCAATCAAAATTGAATGCCATTAAAAGTATCTATTATTAAATTAAATCTTTTATTCTATTTTCTAACGTTCAGTTCATTATGTAGATAAATTGAAACATTAAAACTAGCCATTAATAACAAGAGATTCTTTCGGCAGGTGAATTTGAGGGCATGTTATTTCGAAATAGCATATTGATATTGATTACATCGTCTCCTAAAAAAGCTGTGAAGGTAACGATTAAGAAAGCTTACCCTGAATCATTTGCATCCTAAATCGTAGGATGTAGGAGTTTCCTTAGATAACAATGACATTTCATTTCATTTAGCACTACATATTATAAAACAAAGTCCTCTATGTCTGTCTGTATGTTTGTCTGTACGTGATAAACTTAAAAACTACTAAACGGATTTTCATGCGGTCTTCACCAGTAGTATAAAGTTATTCATGAGGAAGGTTTAGGTACATAATTTGTCAAGGTTTTGTGTACATTTGTTGAAATATAACGATAATTGTTAGGAATGTTAGAAAAAGTCAAACCGCCGTTCATCGAAAACTCTGCCTAACCACTTTTAAATGTAACAAAACAATCCATGGCGGGATATTCCTCGTTAAAGTATATTTGATCGATGAAGGCGTTACTTTGCGGAAATCCATCGTTATATACCTGAATGGATGTTACTTTGCACTTCCGCATGGAATTGATTGCCGCTGTCATGTCTCACTGTAACAAAAAACGTTTGATTTTATTTGTGTGACGTACACCTGAGACGGTTAAATTTGATACCACTAATAAATAAACCGCGATATTAGTATGTGAAAAATTAACTTTTCGGCAACACGTCGCGGAAATAAAATCAAACTTTTTTTCGTTGCAGTCCACTCAATCATTTCCAGGTGGAAGTGCTAAATAACGTTCAGTCAAATACTTGATCTTAGTATTACTTTAATATTTTTAAATAAGCCATTACTATAATTCTTAATCCGTCATAGAAAATCTTCCTGATGCGGTACAAAATGGATGTGAAAAGTGTAGTGAAAAACAACGCGAAAGCTCTGATACTCTGATTCAGTTCCTCATCAGTGATCGTCCTGAGGATTGGGATAAACTAGAGCGCAAGTACACAGATTTTTATTTGTTTATTTATAAGCAACGTAATGTTAAATACAAGTAAATGAAAACAATTGAATTCCAAGTCTATTATACCCAAGTGTTACATTTACCAGTCTCGTGCATATACGGCACCGTTGCTAATGATATTTAAGTTATAGATTTTGTAAGTATATACGTTATACAAGTAAAATAATTGTTTTAGTAACGAACATAATTTTGTCGATAAAAGTGAAATGAACAAGAATTGTATGCTACATAATCAATTAGTTAAAACAGATTTCTTAGAACGCGCGGGGATAGAAATCATAGCTTACCTTAATCGGTAATGCTTTCAGATTTGTAAGGATTACAATTTGGTATACAGCTTATACGTTGATTGTTATATCTCTCTACAACCTTCTGAAGGACCTTGGCCTGTCGAGAACTGCAGTAAGTTCTATTTTAGAACGAGTATCAAAGGCTGCACTAACAGGTTCCTACCAAATTTGGCTAGGCAGGGCGGGAAACTCGAGCAGTGAAGGTGAGCGTTGATGCGCATCTCAAAGGGGGCCTCCTTAAACCTACACCTGGGTCGCAAGTCCTGGGAACTGCTGTGAGTTTCTCCCTCTGCCACACGATGGACCCGGCACCCGCACGGTGAATCCATGGAAGGCTAAGAAGTTCGTCTCTTTAGTTACTGAGCTAAATTTAAACAATACGTGTTTTGTTTAAGAATTTATGCAACTTTTGTTCCCAGATACAATGGAAATAGCACTGCAGCGCCAGATGTTAAAGTGTATCAAACGACACCAACAAATATCACTCTATAAATGGACTAATTTAAACAACTGACACGGAATAATATTCACAAAATATTCTTTTATTCAATAAAATATCACACAAGCTCTTATTTTTTTCCCTGAATGAGTACCCAATATCTGGTGGCGGAAATTATGATCTTTACGTAATTTGATATATACTTATTGAAAAAAAGAAAAAGTACGTCAAACTTTTTTTTATTTCTTTATTGAAGATTCAGTCGCCTGAGTAACTAAATATAACCTTTGTAACATATAACACATTTTGCTAAGATACAAAATTTACAATAGTGTAACATAAGTTTAAATAGTCCCCTAGTATATATAAAAATGAACAAGAACCATTGAGCCCAGATGTTATATGTTCGCTTCAAACATATTCTACCAAGACGTAATGCATATCGCCTATAAGTCCACAAATGTAGCAATGATAAAGGCAACCATTTTTGGATGGAATATGCCTTGATCCCATTCCATTCCACTGAATGTTTCTCAGTTGCTGACACTAATATTATCGACTCCTTTTGTTCAAACTTACGACGAAACATAATTAAGTATAAAGATGTTGATGTCTATCAATCTTATACAAGCATATACCTAATATACACCAATGATATTATAACGGAAAAGCTCTAGATACGTTGCCTACATGATATTTTGATAAAATAAATGACACGATAACGCACACATACGTAAAGTAATATTGTTACGTGACAACTGTCTTTAGACAATATGTGGGAGTAAGATGGCATATTCTCAATATCGGTGGTAAAAAAGAAGTAGTTATATCATTCTTAGATACGGGCAGTCGTCAAAACTAAGTTAGCTAGCCAAGTATTTAACAAGGCGTTGTCGAAGCGCTTATGACGTATCTACAGCTTTTTAGTTATAATATCATTGCTATACACTAAGACTGATTTTTATAAAGTAAAACCTTAATACAGTCTTCGTCAATCTTTTTGACCGCTGTGTATACAATAAATTCAGGCTTGCGCATAAGGTCTTCAAAATATTAATACAAAACAAACTTAAAATAGTCTAAAATTGGCAGTTATTTGTCCTAAAATTGTCTCCTTATTATACATACAATATACTCGTGGAGCGTACCTACATTTGTGTTATGCACAACTACATTAAGAGCGGTCAAAAAATTAGGCGCGGACTGTAGGTAAAAATCTTGTACAATTAAAAACAATCGTTACTAAAAATGTGAGTACTGGAAAAGTCGAAATAATGAGTATTACCCTATATGCTATTTCAGTACACATTGCTGTCCATATATATGTAAAGTTAATAGCCTCTAGTAAGGTATCGAGATTAAGAATACTATCTACAATTTCCTCCAAAGTAATGTACAAGAATTTTTATTCAAAACAATACAAAATTCAATAGGAAAGAATTCATGCCTCAACATGTCAAACATTTACCCACAAAAACCCTTGTAAATAAAGCATTTTTGCATCCCCCCTTGAAGTTCGATTTACCGGGGTCTTTATATCATGCATAAAATGCTGCACCAGAATGAAATAAATTCAAGTTATATTCTTAAATTATGTTATTAAAACTTGTATTTTTTTTTAGATAAAGTATTTCGTTTTCTCAGTAATGGAAACATTTTTGTCTTAGACGCAAAAATAGTATAACTAAAAAGCAGTAGATATGTCATAAGCGCTTCAACATGGCCTTGTTAAAACTTGGCTAGCTAGCAAACGTGATCTAGCCCCGTCAATCCGTCCGTATCTAAGCAACATATAACACTTTCTTTTTCACCATCGATATTGAGACTATGTCATCTTACTTCCACATTTTATCTAAGATAGTGTGGCGTTACAATATTACTTTACGTGTGTGTGCGTCATCGTGCCATTTCTTTTATCGAGATATCATGTAGGTAACGCATCTACAGCTTTTTATTATAATATATAATTGCTTACAGGATAATATAGTCGATGAGATGTTACAGTAACATAAGAAATTAATAAATAAACGTTAGAGACATTTATAATAACATGAAGAACAAATCACACCTTTTCGGCCGCATATCTTTTTACTCTTACTTTAAACCCTGGCAAAGTGTCTACATTTCTAGAGAATATTTCCTCAGGCTTTCCTTTAGTCTTAAGTCGTATCTCTTTTTGTCTTGGAATATTCTTCGAAGCTACCATTGTTAATGCAGACCTACAAATATTTTATTTAAACTCTTTATAACACATAGCGTAATTTATAACATATTTATAATTTATTAAATATTACAGAAGCACGTATTTATCCCAAAATTCTTTGAACACGATGAAGGCCATTGTACCTTGTGAGGAATAACTTCCAGGCCACGGGATCGTGTGCCATCATGGACGCAGCAATTTTGCCAGCATCTTCTTTTTCTTTGTTAGAGCACTTTACGCAATCGTCTTTGAGAGCATCAATTAAAATACCTAAGTATAAAGAATATATAATTACTTTCAACAATTATTAGAAAAAAGTGCATTTTAACTTGAGAAACCTTATTAGGTATCAGTAGTATTCTACTGATACTATTCATTACATATTTAGATACTAGTTTACCACGGGAGTACTAAATAAAAAAAATGAGACCAAATCTTGCCCTTACAATACGACCATGTCATTATATAAAATAGCAACTAAACATCAATCTGTTAATCTTTTTGAAGATATTCCGACTGTCTTCAGTCTCACTCACTCACCCACGTTTTATACGGATATTTCTTATTTCAAATTTCTCACTTTAAGGTACAATTATTCAAACATTTTCTTTCACACAAGCCTTGTCCTGACAATTGCAAACCCAACAAAAAATAGTCAGCTGGTTAGATACAATGCCTCTGGAGTGATACGCTGACATACATACATTCGGCAATTGATTTTTATTTATATAGATTCACAAATGCTTTTTAACAATAATACGTCATTATCGCACAGTGCCTGATGGTTTAAGCACTGTAAACAATGCAATAGCAATAACGACCAACGGGGAATTGATGATTCATCAGTTATATTGTCTAACTGATAGATATACGCTGGTCGATCCCAAAATGCGACGAACTAAAATAGAGTCATTTTAAGGGAGCTGATAGCGTGTGCGTGGTTGTCGCAACCCAATCTGGTACAAATGCCTACCATCCTGCTTAGTTACAGGATATAGAGCTCTTTATAAACCGGACACGCCGAAACGTGCCACTACTACAAGTATTACGCCTAGTGTATATATAGTTGTCGCGATTAACCACAATCGTCGTATTACAATATCCAAACGGAATTACTTGGCATCAAAGCTCAGTGGGAATAGTCAATTAGGATTATTTATCCATTTCCTCAGCTATCGTGTTCTTTGCATGGTAGAAGGGTTTTCCTAAGCTCTTGAGACCAAGTCCTTTTCATGGCTTAACGTGTTTACCATCTTTTGTAGATGGTAGAGCCACGCTGAAGCCATTACTGGTTTCAGCATGAATGGGTCGGCTCGCCCGGGGTACTACCACCCCACCCACAGAAAACCGACGTGAAGTAACAATGCTTGCACTGTTGCGTTTCTTTCGATTTCGATCAGTGAGAGTGCCGGAGGCCCACCTCCCTTTCCACTCAGCCTCCCCCTCCCCTACCCTCTTCCCCCCAAACACAGACTGGCAACGCACTTGCAACTCCCCTGGTGTTGTTAGTGCCTATGGACGGTGGTGATTGCTGAACATCAGGTGACCAACCAGTTCGTTTGCCTCCTATGACATAAAAAAATAACATTGGAAGAGATCATCTTTTATCATCAGCTAAGATTGTGGTTAAATGCCTATGAAGTATCAAAAAAAGTCTGTTGTGGAAAAAAAGTGTTAAATTTTACCTTTCAATTTCCCCATCTCTTTAGAACAGTGCCGATCAACGGACATTAAACATTTCACATCTTGAGCCGGTAGAGATGGGATCGCTTCATTTAAATTTATTTTAGTTTTCAACGCTGTAGATTTTTCCACTTCACTTACTACCTCATTTATCATTGTCAACTCTTCATCTCCATAAATTACGTTAAAACCGACACTCTTTACTCCATCACTGAAAGTCCTCTCTATACCCGGTGCTGTCATTTCTGTCAAAGATACTCTTAATAGTGTAAGGGAGAAAATAATATTAACCCACATTATTATTCACCAAAGTCGCTTGGTGTTCTGAACTCGACTGATATCTCGACTACAGTGACAAATAACCACGGCCTTTCGGAATGATGCAAATATGCGTGATTTGTAGGTAATTAAAGCAAAACTGTTTACAACTTCATAAATAGGAATGTCAGGTATCGATAATTTTTGTTTGTATCTTAAATACCTTTACATTTATTACTTAACACGTATTATTGAATAAATACATAAATGCATCGATACATAAAATGTTCAAATTTTTAGACCCCATTTCGATGCGTCACATTTCAGGATAGGACAGCGTATATCTGGAATTATGTGGAAGCTCCATTATTGCATTTATGGGCGTCAGAACGACGATAAAAGTCGGTTGATACTGATCTTAAAGCGATAACTCCCGACTTAGCATTTAAACCTGAATCATCAAATGAAGAACACTGAATTTTCATAATTCGTCTAACAGAGTTTAACCTGACAGAGTTTAACATTTGAAAATCAGTTTTATGTACTTATTTATACCCGAAAAAACGTGGTATTTTTAAATACAGTCGTAGCCAAGTATATTCATATTATTAATACACATGCATATATACATACCTACTTATAAAGGTAAGTATCATCAGTATAAATTATGTTAGTTCACATTTGTCGTGTCACATGTTGTGCAATTTAATATGAAATAAATAAATAATTTTAAAACTTAACAAAAGTAGATTAATCACTTAAAACCTAGTCAAATACTAGCATAGAAAAGAACTCACTTTTTCTAAAAAGAATTAGCAAAGTAAAAAAATGTTTAGTACTTCTGTATACGCAAAATATTCGGGGCGCGTCAGATATCGTTGACAACAAACAACCTTCGTTCACGGAGAATATCAAGTATTAAAAGTATTCGTAAATAGTACACGTTGATGTTCCAATGCCGGACTTCTTTACTATATGTCAATCAAAGAATTCTACAACCCGACCGTGACAAAACATTTAAAATGTACACTATCCCAAGTAAATATATCAAAATACTAAAAAATCACCAGGGAGGACCCACCCCCCCACCCACACATTTTACTGTATCATTTACTAACAGGAAATAATTTTAAAAAATAAGGCCATCCAACTGGAATTCACATTTCATTTCATTCAATTTATCATTATTTCATATTTGCCACTATTACTACGCCACCGCCAATATAAACCTCACCAAGAAGAATAAAGAAATAAAATGTAATAGAAAGTTCTCGATCGTCCAATTTTAAATTAACGAGACAATGGCCTAAAAACTGTAATTAGAAGTACTCTACGCTAGTAGTTTAAACTCGAATATGATGGTAGGGAATTTTCTAATATCGACCTGTCTGAATAATACCCTCAACTTAGAAATCTGTCAACATACTTCTATAGGTGCATTCCAGTAACTACACTTGCAGCATTTCTAATTATAGGGTCAGTCCATTGCTTGTTGACCCTTACAATTACGTAGATTTAGTTCCCTAGATAATTATATCTTTTCTCATTTTAACGCGTAGATTAATTCCAAATAGAGGTAATTTCTCTGGACTACCTACTTTAACTTCAGTGGCCTGTTTCCGCAAGGAGCAAGTAATTGAAACTCATGTCTGGGCGTTTCCTAAAATTTACGATTTACTACCTTCAAAGAAATTCAAATTACACACAAATTACGACCGTAAAACAACCTACAACTATATAGTCTTTCCGGATTTTTTATATCTTTCAATTTTGTTAGTGACCGAAATTATAATTTTTTTGGTAACCTTGAGAGGTAGAGTCATAAATATTGTAATAATTTTAGGAAACGTATATTAAAATATTTTTTTATAGAGATAGCAAACTATTAAATAAATGATGGCCGTAGTAAATACACTCATCAAAAAAGTCTAAGCAACATGTACTAATTTAAATTTTAGGATGGTTCTTCACATTATAACATTGTATTTTATTTTTAAAATAATATCTTTAGGGTTCTATGATGTAAAAATAACAGCTGTTGTCTTTATAAATTCTTTTAATAACAGAAATGAACAATATTAGAATATACTGTAGAAACTAAGATACATAAGAAACTAAACTTTTTTCTTACAAAATGAAATTTCTAAAGAAAATGTATTTATTGTGAAATAATAGAACAATTTAATACAAAGTATGGGCTCCTCTGCTATTCAGAACTTGTCGGCAACGATTATTCATTGAATTAATAAGACTGTTTATGTCATCTTGCGGTATTCGCTCCCAATGGAATTGTAGCAAATCCTTCAGCTGTTGGGTTGTTGTCGCTCCGTCCAAGTCCTTCAAAACACGTCTCTGGAGCATGTCCCATGCGTGCTCGATGGGGTTGAGATCTGGCGATTGTGCAGGCCAGGGCAATACCCGGATGTTCTCCGTTGCAAAGTATTCACTGGTTCGCCGAGCTGTATGTGAACGCGCATGTCATGCATTAACCTAAAATCGGAGCCAAAGGTTTGTGCAAATGGGTAGACATAAGGTCTGAGAATATCCTCAATGTAATTTTCAGCATTCATGTTTCCATTTACAAAAACGAGCTCAGTTCGCCTGTTCTTCATAATACCCGCCCATAACATAACTGTTGAGCCGCTGTATGGATGAACTTCCTGAACGCACCTGAGCTTTTCAGTATTTCTGGGCCGACGATACACTCGCACCCTTCTTGTATCAGGCTTAAACCCGAATCGCGACTCATCGGAAAACATAGTTTTATCCCATTGTTCCTGGGTCCATGTTATGCGTTCTCTACACCATTCATATCGACGAGCGCGATTCCCGTGACGTATCGGTGGGCACCTGATTGGGCGTCGAGCTCGTAGGCCGTACTCATGCAGTCGATTTCGCACAGTTTGAGGACTTACATCAACACCACTTGAAATTTGTAGCCTCAAACTTATCTCTCGAGCGGTTAACATCGGCTGGCGTCTTGCAGTCAGTTGTATGTACCGGTCTTGCCGAGTGGTTGTACTCCTTTTACGGCCTGGATGCTGTTCAGCGGGTTCTCCTGTATTATTGTAGCGCTGCCAAAGACGACAAATAACACTTCTATGAATGCCAAAATGTCGAGATACCTGAGATTGATTACTTCCCGCTTGCAACATCCCTACAGCTCTTTGCATTTCATCTGCCATCAAATGACGTCGCTTCATGACGTAAAGAATATCTAACAATTCAATTTTGTCGCTAACTTTATTTAAATGGTTGGTAAAATTATAAAATCAAGACTAAACGTAGCAATTAAAACGCACTTAAATTCAAACAAATTCGCAGTCATTTGAATTTTATGAAAAAACAAAACATAATCAATTTTTTTTTTACAACCAGCCAGTATGTCATCAATAACAAAAAAGTTTACTTACCTACGCACTTTGTTTGAGTAAATACTTAGAAATTAATTAATATAAATGGTAAAATTTGTAATATCACACATGTTGCTTAGACTTTTTTGATGTGTGTATTTATTGCGTTACATTATTATGGTACCGTAAAGTAATCTATACTAATGTTATAAAGAGGTAAAGTTTGTGAATTTGTGACGTTGTAGGGGGTAATCTCAGGAACTACTAAACCGATTTTGAAAATTCTTTTACTAATAGAAAGTCACGTTATTTGTGAGTGTCATAGGCTATACATCATCACGCTAAGGCTAATAGCAACGGAGCAACAATGAAAAATGTTTTAAAATCGGGGCTTTTTTTCCTTTTGAGAGCTTCCGCGGCGTCTTAGCCCAAAATAACTCTGCCACGCGTACGAAGTCGCGGGCAGAAGCTATTAACTAATTATCTATACTAATATTATAAAGAGGTAAGATTTGTGAGGTTGTAGGGGGTAATATTTGAGGAGACGGAGAAAAAATGGTCGAACGAAAACGTTTCTTACGAACGCTGCCTTATCTATGAGAGATATATGATTGAGTTCTAGAGAAAAGTTGTAGCTTGATAATGCCTATTACCGCCCAACGAAGTGGGCACGGGTCGGCTAGTTTGTATATATAAGCGAAAGCAGGTATGATTACTGCCGTATTAAGGACACTGGGTTCTCACATAGTTATGTAGTTTAAAATGCCATAAGTATTATCCACAACATATTTTTTTTTTATTAAAATAAAAGGTCCTAGTTAATTAATAATGAAAATATGATAACGAGTGTTCTTGGTGGCTCCTATGTCACACGTGGAAATAATTGAGCAGTAAGTAAGTAAGTAAATAAGCAGTAACCAGCCCCGTTAGCAACAAATTCTGTAGTTAGGTATCTTTAAGGCTAACTACATTACTGTGCAGAACACACAGTAACTAAGAAACTCAAATACAGGGTATACTAGGGAATCACCCCGGATTCGCATGGCATGGGAGCAAAGTACAAATGTGACGTTGTTTAAATGACTTATATGCATTTTTTACGGCTTTGATATTTACAGTTCTTCAAGTCAAAAATGTTACGTAAAAAATCTTTAATCTGTGACATCTTCTAAGATATCCATTGAAATAATATGATATAAAGGACAGTTTTGATCTATATGAAATGTTCATCGTTTTGAAGTATTTCATTCAATGAGTAACTATGTTTGTTAAAAATAGTCTTTAAAATCACCCAAAAAACTCTTTACGATTTTATTAGAATACTTCCACTTTGTTCTATGTAATATAAACTTTACAGAAGAAATTATTTAAATTATAGTGAGAACTGTATCAAAATCTATTGTGTAGTTTAGAAGAACTAAGGAAACATAAAGACAGACGCGAGAACCATCTTTGTATTACTATAGCATGTATAAATAAAATAACGATATTTTGATACAAAAAAATCAAATAAACACAAACGTAAATGTTAAAACATTTTATTTTGATAACTTTTTCAATACCTTCTCCATTATTTTAGACGCTAGATTCATATCAATTTTATTATGAGAATTCTTAGATAATAACCCTAACAAAGCTTTTAAGACCTTCACTTTTCCTTCTCTATATTGTTTAACCATTTTCGGATTATTTTCTATTATTTCCATACATAATTTGGTAAGTTCTTCTTCGTCGCTAATCATTGCCCAGCCTCTTGCTTCTACTATTTCTACCGGCGATTTGTCATTATCCGACTGATCTACAAGTTCGTCTAATACCTTTTTACTAACATCAATATTAATTTTTTTCTCCAATAGCATGTCAATTAATTCTCTCAACTGTTCTACCGTTGTGGGGCAATCGCTAACATCTAATTTATTTTTATTAAGTACCATCAAGAGTTCGTTGAGTAGGAAATTAGCGACTTTCATCGAATCTCTTGGTTTATCTGACGTCAATTCACGGAAGAGTTCCAATAGAATCGGTTCATTGACGAGCTGTATGGCGGCTTCAGGTCGCAGACTATACTTCTGTATTAAATTTTCTCTGGATTCTTCTGGAAGTTCTGGTATTCTTTCATGTATAAGCGGCACGCTGATAACGTCTTCGTGATCTTCTTTTGAATTCAAATTAACCCGTAAGGGTGGTAAATTTGGTTCGGGCATATACCTGTAAAAATTAGACTATGATATTGTCATATTAAAAAACTACACCTAAGGTAAAAATACGCGTAAAAAATTGAGCTGTCACAGGACGCCTGGCAGATGTGAAACACATGTGTAACGTAATAAACAACACTGTATACACTATAGGTATGCGAGCTCAGTGCGACAAGAGAGATTGCGCACAGAGGCATCGCATCGCCACGTCTCACACACACATACCACGGCCTGTATCGCCACGCCAACAATCAGGATTACCCTCGCCTATAGACGTTTCACATCAATAATGATAAGCGAAAGGTTAGAGGTAGTAATTTATTTATATTTTATTGATGTGAAGCATCTATAGCGGCGGAGGAGATCAATTGTTGGCGTGGCGACGCGTCGCCACGGTATATGATATTGCATTTTTAATTTTATATTATTATTAAATTAATATAAATGTTTACTTTTCGTGACGGCTCATATTTTTTTTAAATATATTTATTTCTATTATGTGTTTAGGCAGCTATTGTACAATTACATTCTAAGTTCAAGGCTAACTACTGAGAGACTTTACCTTCCATAACTTTATTGAGATTTTTTTTTATATGGCGTATTAACAAATATACTTGAAGTTCATCCGCTGTTTAATGGCCACTGTATAATAAAACTCAGAAAGAATGAAGCCCTAATCGAGCCAAGTACTTATTACTTTAAGTAGGTAGTTATCTATACTAATATTATAAAGAGGTAAACTTTGTGAGTTTGTGGGTTTGTGAGTTTGTGAGTTTGTGACGTTGTGGCGTTGTAAGGGGTAATCTCAGGAACTACTGGTCCGATTTGAATAATTCTTTCAGTGTTATATAGCTCATTCATCGAGAATGGTTATAGGCTATATATCATCACGCTAAAGCCAATAGGAGCGGAGCACAGATGAAAAATGTTTCAAAATCGAGATGTTTTTTTCTTTTTGAGAGCTTCTGCTGTGTGTCAGCGTTAGCCCAGACTAGTAACTATTACTACGCGGACGAAGTCGCGGGCAGGGGCTATAATCTATATACTAATATTATAAAGATGAATGAACAATGAAAAATGTTTTAAAATCGGGGTATTTTTTCCTTTTGAGAGCTTCCGCTGCGTCTTAGCCCAAAATAACTATTCCACGCGTGCAAAGTCGCGGGCAGAAGCTATTAACTAATCATATTATCTATAATAATATTATAAAGAGGTAAAGTTTTTGAGGTTGTAGGGGGTAATATCTGGGGAGTCGGAGAAAAATGGTCGAACGAAAACGTTTCTTACGAACGCTGCCTTAATTATGAGATATATATGATTGAGTTCTAGAGAAAAGCTGTAGCTTGATAATGCCTATTACCGCCCAACGAAGTGGGCACGGGTCGGCTAGTCTCTTATAACTGAGTTGAAAAGCATCGTGTGTCCTTTCGGATTTTCAGAACGAAACACAATAGCATAAGCGCTGGTGGTTTCTGGCTAAGATTTTCGTAGGTGGTAGAGCCACGCTGACGCTATTACTGGTTTCAGCATTAATGGGTCGGCTCGCCGGGCTACTACCACCCGACCCACAGAAACACCGACGTGAAGTAACAATGCTTGCATTGTTGCGTTTTGTTCGATCAGTGAGAACGCCGTTTACCCACCTACCCTGCCTCCTCCTCTCCTCCTACCCCACTCCCCCTCCCCCAAACAGGCTGGCAACGCACTTGCGACTCCCTTGGTGTTACAAGTGTCTATGGACGGTGGTGATCACTTAACATCAGGTGACCGACCAATTCGTATGCATCCAATGTTATAAAAAAAAACAATTGTTTTTCATATCATCGATGTCGATAAGCGTCATACTTCACGCTCCCAACGTCAACAATCCTAATTCTAATTGATATTATAAATGCGAATGTGAGTTTGTTTGTTACTCTTTCACGCTTTAACTACAGAACAGATCGTCTAGAAATTATAAATACACGTTATCTGAAGTACAGAGAAGGGCATACGGTACATTTATACACACAAAGTACTGTAACCTAGGGATAGGTCAAATCTATATTAAAGCGAGCGAAGCCACGAGCAAAAGCTAGTATCCATATGTTAACATGTGAAGAAAAGATTCTGTAACACTATTATGGTTAGATTAATAACTCACCGGTAATCTTGTACGACTTCTTTGTCTCGCATCGCTATAGTAACCTTGCCAGTGGCGTCCCAAGCACGCGTCTCATTGATGATTCGACCTCCACTATCAAGAATTACTCGTTGGCGTTCAATCTCATATCGAATCGCACTTGCCACACCACGTATCGATCCGATGTTCTTTATCTGAAGCAAAAAAAATTACATGTTAGTCGTTACCATCAATAAAGAGTGATACATAAAATATGTTCACACTAACAAGGGAGGAGGGGGTGTCCATGTCACTGATGTGCTTTGTGTGACACGGAGTGTACCGACAGTAAAGGGTCTAAAGAAAAGTGATGTTCGTAGCTCATCAATTCTTCAACAATTCTGCAAAATTTATTTTTCCATCTTTTAAATTTAATTTTTTTGTTACAATCAAATATTTTTACGTATATATTCGTATATGCACAGGGAAGGATCTGTCATTCGTGACGTAATATTCATAGGGAGAATCGTAGAAAATGTGTCATAGCCCGACTAAAATGATAAAATTTGCGTGACGTATATTATGAACGGCCCCGAAGTACATGTTATGTAAAAAAAAAAGAAAAGGTTAATGATAAATTATTATCTAAGAGCTATTGTATATGCCCACGAAAAGCCCAGTCTCACTACCAGGTCACCAAAACTATATCCCAGGCCATCAAACCTAGTTCCTAGTTCAGCTAGGGTGGAGAAAAGAGACACGTGAAGCATCTCTTGAAAGTCCTCTGCACTGTCATGCCTCCTATATAACTCCTACAGAGTATTATAGGTTGTACTCTACATAGCATTGCACTTGTGATAACATATAATTATGTATGTATTTTATACATTAATATTTCATGAATTTAATAAGAATATAACAGAAATCTTTACCAACGAAGTATTAACTATACAATTGTCTAACACCGCTTGTTTTATGCACAGTCAGTTCACCTATAATAAGGTTAAATTATAATCCAACAAATCCTTGCTAATATTATAAATATGAATGTGTGTTTATTTGCTACACTTTCTCCACTTAACTACTTAACCCACCACCATGAAATTTTTCATACACCTCTGCAAACATGTACAGAACAGAACAAGAGTAGAAAATGATATACGATACCTTCCATATATAAAAAAATTACTGTTCCCGAGAGTTTGCTCAAACATAAATGGGTAGGAAGCCAGGAGGAAAAGCTAATATTACATATTTATTTTCTAATATCCATGTAAATGAAATCAGTTTTATAAACCTTATATAAAAATCACTAATTTATAAGAAATCAATGCCTATCATCTTTACTTATATTTACATAGTATCAGCTTCCATTCCGAAAGTGTGCCATCATCATTACTGATAGATACATACCTCAGTGCGAGTAGACAGAGGGTCTCCAGGATGTCGGAGTGACACATTAGCATCAACTCGCAAGGCACCTTCCTCCATTCGCCCTGTACATGCTCCTAGACGTTGCAAAATCAATACCAATTCCTTCACCAGCGCAGCCGCTTCTTCTCCATCCTGTAACGAAAATTACACCTCTTAAAGTATATGTTTACCGAGTTATAGGTTAGCGTATATCCATAACATAAATTACTGTAAAACAGCAATATGTACTAGGTGACAGATTTGCAACTTCACAATGACAGCTAATAGGTGAATATAAAAATACTCAATTACCATATTCCGTGATATTACAAAAAAGTTAAATACACATTGAATACTTGCTTTAAAAAGTTTGGGTACATTGGTATGAAATGCACGGCACTCGACGAAAGTTCGAGATCTTGATCTTTTATCTCAGTTTGGTTAGGTTAGACGTGAGTAGGTAGGGTTAAAAATAGGAATAGGTTAGGGCATATATAGGGACGAGGAATTAGGCGATTAGGCGTAGGTAGGACAGAGGAGCTTTTACGGGGGCCGAGGTGGATGACGAGTAAACTTCATTAAAAAATTAATGGGGAGGGGGGGTGGCAAAGGTGATTCTCCTCTCCGCTTGCGGCTGAACCCAGGGAGGAAGATATTATTATTAGGAAGGTATTAATAACACAGATTATGTCTAAAGCACACACTTTCTTCACCGACAGGTCAGGCTAGTTATAAGATTCAAACCCAAATTTTTTCATGTGACTTATGAAACACTACCACTGTGTCTTTACCATTTTAATTTTTAAGTTAATTTAAACTGATATAAAGATTATATATGTTGTAAATAACACTACGGGTTTAAAGTTAAAGTTTAAATAGTTTTAATGACTATCACAATCTTGGCCATAAATCTTCATAAATCTACCTATTCTTTGAGAAATATAAACAAAAATTACATTTGCAATTCCAAAAATCAAAAATTCAACAAAAAGAAAACAACTAAATGCTAGATTTGTTAACAAATTAGCAAAATTTATGATCTAAACATTTTCTACTCTAGGAGGTGAGCGCTCAGATACACAAAGAACCATAGATTTTGTTTTGAACACACATATTTGAGCATATTTTAACAAGACACAAACAACTTACTTCTAAATCTGGCTCAAACACAAGCTCGATTAGTGGAGCTCCAGCTCTATTAAGATCCACTAGACTATATTTCAATTCAGTATCATGGAGTGATTTGCCACTGTCTTGTTCTAATTGTATCTGTTTGATCTGTGAACTCTTTCTATATGGCTTCTTATGTATTCCTGGTGTGAATACCTAGAAATAAAAAAAAAGTAATTATAATATAATAATTAATAACTTCATTCCAAACCCGGGTTATTTTGTTATAATTTCGGGTTATCTGTAATTACTAAGAATATTAAAAAAATACTGTAGAAATCATCATTTATCTTTGTTCTTTTTCTTCCTACTTTCACAACCAATTCTCTTTATTGAGGATAATTACTACCTTTGTAAAGTGGGTAAACATTTACAATTTGTCCAGTGTAAGCTTCCATATCATTAACAACTAGATGGTAGTGCGCTTGTTAGAACATTCTAGAGAGTTTTGTGGCAAATCAGAATATCTATTCTGACTAGCTCAGTGATTCCTCATTGTTATTGCTTGCCACCCACATCACTCGTGCATAATAAGCAAGCTATATTATACAAGATGTCACTAATATTAGACATTATTCGAGGAGCTGACGCAAGAAAATGAACATAAAAGGATATAAAATATAAAAGCCACTATGACAAACAAAGATAACACCGAAAAACTCCATTATGATACTTAAAAAAAGGAAATACCTGAAAATTTATAACACCATTACTGGCTAATGGAGCTCTTTGCTGTGTTATCTGATAACCAGCCGGTAAGTCGGCGTAAAAATAATGTTTTCTATCAAACGTAGAAACCTCATTAACTTCACAAGATAAAGCCAACGCTGTTATTAATCCCAATTCAACACACTTTCTATTAAGTACAGGTAGTGTACCAGGTATTGCAGCATCAAATAACGATACACAATTATTAACTAATCCTCCAAAAGTGTTTTGAGCGCCAGAAAATAATTTTGTTTCTGTGTTTAACTGTGCATGTATTTCTAAACCGACTACGCTCTGCCATTTCTTATCAGCAGTTGATAAATGGTTTTCTCTGTAACTAGTTGACCATTTATGGAGGTACGATTTACGACAATGTTTTAGTAATCTCATTTTGTCTAATTTATTTTTCGAAGTTTGGTTACAAAAATCTTGTCATAACAACAAGTTCGTAATCAGCTGATTACAGTTTTTGACAGCGATGTTTTTTTATAGTTTATTAATGCTGTGGCAAAGGCAGGAATACCATACAGCTTAATCTAAAAAATGAAAATAAACACTTCATTTCAAAAACTAGCAATCCATTCTTAATGTGTGCTTTTTTAAAAATGAATGGATACCACCCAAATAGTCATTTTACTTTAATAAATAGCCAGTTTCAAATTGTTATCTTCATAGTAATCAGTCTTCATTGCCATAAAATTTCGTAAAGGAAATGATGAAAATCAATAGATTTAAAACGAAATTTAAATAAAAAGTATATAATAGTTTTAATTAGTCTCTGGTATAGAGGATCTATCTGCGACGCGACTTTACAGTACAGTACGCCGTGCAGTAATGCAAAACGAAATAAAAGTAAGAAGTGTATTTTGTAATAGGCAACATAACATTGAGATATAATTTTTAATCTACTGAATAGATGGCGCTAATTGATTATTGAGGGATTTTAATGTGTACAATAGATGGTGCTAAAATATATTAAATTATAAATATTTACAGTAGAATACATACAACAAAAGAAGTTATGTATGTCAGGAAGTTGAATATCGCATCCAATACTCTTGTATTTTACATTAAAACTTGTTTTATTGATTTATGCTGTATAATTTTGGTAACTTTGAATGTAGTGACATATTTTAATCGTATTCGAGTTTAAGTTAGATCTATGTATCTAGTAAAGTTAATACGGAAAGATAATTTTAAATTAATTTTAAAACTTCTCTAGAAAATTTAAATTAAAGATCATCTATTTATTAAAACGTAAATATATTACATGCAATATAGGATCATACTGTATTAATGCGCATCAAATATTATTCTTTAGATAGAATAAACGAGCACAAATTACTTTTTCGTAATTCACGTATATTTACTAACTTAAATTGGTATCTAACTCTGTCGGCACACGGTTAAGTAATAAACATAACGAGGAAACCTGAACCCGAGAAAGGTTCTTGTAATACCACTATCATTGAAAAAATATAAAATTGTTGTTTTTCGATGATTTAAATTATTAAGACGTCTCGGAATAGCGTTATCAACCTAGAACATTCCCTCGCGAAGAGGCTTTTGGCTCAGCATTGAGATACAGACCATCATTATTATTAATTCCATACAACGCATCATAGAATAGACAATCGATAAAATAAATTATTATAATCACACTTATAATTTATTTAGGATTAAAAAAGACAGTTTATGTGTGTTATAAACAGAGAAATACCATTGAATAACAAAATTGTCTATATTAAATATACATTTTTTCTAGAAAAAAATAATATTTAGTATTGTTTTAAGTAATAATTGAAATGAGTAAGTGTTACAATATAATACTTACCGAACGTCCTACATATGTCGATGCGTGTAGAGTAGATTGTAGAGAAGTTAAAATAATTATCACTTACATTAAAAGTTACATAAAAATATATTTTAAAAATTAAAATTTAACCATTGCATTGATATTCTGACTAAAAACCTTAACCCTAACTTACTGATAATTAAAAATAATAAAGATATCACATTTTAAAATATATATATATATATAACGTATCGCCCCTAAACCAGCAAACCTGTTACAACTTCAAATAAAAAGGAGAAAAGATAGAGAACCATGAAAGCTAGAGTAGCTTCGGCGATTGAATACATTTCTTTTGATATTTTTATAAAATAACGAACAAATGTATTATTCTCTACGTAGGTGAACTTTTTACGTACGATCGGTTGCACGACCTAGCTGTGTATGACCGCGAGTCAAAACAACGCAACGCTTTACACAAAACCTTGATAATATTATACGGTTTATTACGGTAGTCAATCGATCTGGCATAACATGAATAAAACATGAGCCACATAACGTTTTGTCGTATTATCAAACACACCCACTGGATGATAAAATTACACCCTATTGTTTACCTACTTACCTCCAACTACGTAGCCTATGCATTATCATAACTTTATAATAAACATGTCTAAAATGATTATTTACACACCTCTTATCTATTTATTCAAGTTGTTATGTGTCAACTGCGTACTAATATCTACTTCCAGTTATATTTTTCTAGACGTTCTGTATGGAATCTTTATTAATACCACTATTGTCATGATTAATCTTACTTTAGGTACCTATAAACTTATTTTTTACATTTACAATGGCGTATAAAATGTATAAGTTAACAAATCTTCCATTAAATTATCTATTTGACGTCATCACAATCATGTTTGGTGGGTTTAAGTATAATATCATATACTAGCTTATACCCGCTGCTCCGCGCGATTTTTAAATTGTATTAAAGACATATAACATTGTGGTGGAAACATGTACAGTAATAGAAATGCTCTTTCAAAAACAATTTTACATGTAACATGTAACGGGTACATTAGACATTGAAATACTAACAGTGTGTCAAATGAGGTTTACCATCAGCAACATATTTGGAACTTTAACCCACCATATAATTACC
This sequence comes from Antheraea yamamai, assembly GCA_036509395.1. Taxonomy (NCBI): domain Eukaryota; kingdom Metazoa; phylum Arthropoda; class Insecta; order Lepidoptera; family Saturniidae; genus Antheraea; species Antheraea yamamai. The sequence goes on along the minus strand of AP028442.1, from coordinate 10,669,986 downwards.
TCAGAACACAAGGAGCTAATGAAACAATGACTTAAACATATTACTATAAAGATGCCCATATTTTCAATATATGTAATTAAGTTTTTGTGACAATACAAAAAATAATTGCTTGTCTGTTCCGCAAGTAATTGTATTATGGAACTCTTAATATAATACGAGTATGTTTATGGTCTACGATCTTCTTAGAAAGACCACTTCTTCAAAGTTACTATTAATTTCAATGTTGAATTGTAAACAATAACTTGATAATTATTTATCTAATTAAAAATACACAATGCGTTCAAGTCTTGAAATCTTGCTAAATCTCATGCGGACGAAGTCGCGGGTGACAGCTAGTAAAAATTAACATAGAGTGAATTACTTTTTATAAGATCCGTTATCTGCCAGTAAAAATCCCATAAAAATCGGCCCAACCGTTTTGGAGATGGCACTGTGAGCGAGGCAGTGGTTAATATCTAGTTTAAATTAGAGTAGCGGTATGTTACTCGCTGTAATTTCAGCTATTTACCAGTGAAACTCCCGCCAAAATCATTCTAGCCGTTTCGGAGATTACCCGAAACCAACAGACAGACAAAACGGCCTTTTTTTAAATGCATTTTTGTTATCACTAGCGAGTATACTTTCATATCCAATCATTAAAAAAATATCATGTTGATATTAAATTTACACAGATACTTCATTTTTATTATATGTATAAAATAGATTTCGTTATCAAACATAGAAATCTAAATCAAAATTAAAAAAAAACATGTCCATGTACTTTGTACTATACGATAACCGGTAACTCATTAAAATGTACTTAAGTTTAATTTATTAAATGCATTCTTCAGTATGCTAAATAAACTTTACCTCAGTAAAAAAACAAGTTTTATATATATATATATATGGATATATTTATTACTTAAATTAGCCATGAAAATTAACCCTTTTTTTAGACTTGATTTATTTAGGGTTTGGAAACCATTGAATTATCTCAATTGATTTTATGTGATGATGTAGCTTAAGACGGCGCTAAATTATGCCTAGAGGACCTGTTTTTAAAAGCGACTATCAGAACTATGTTCTAATAACCCTAAAGTGATAGTTTGCACATTTTATTTTCTTTTCTTCGATTTTGGGCCACAAAAAAAGCAATATTTGTTTATCGTTGGATTTGTTAAGGTTCACGTAAATTAGTTCAGTGATTCAGATTTGGGCCAGTAAAGAAAAGAATAAGTTAGTTCAACTTTTTTTACATACAAATGTTATACACAATGATATCATATTGAAAGAGCCAAGATAGAACCACAGATAAGGCCAAAATCAAACAAGAAAAAACATGGCTAAGCTTAACGGCTGTATCCACAGTTTCTATAGATACCAAGCCAAGAAAACTACAAATGTTTCTTCAATTAACGATATATAAAGAAATTATCTACAAATTGAACTTGACATGTTCGTAAAATAAACATCACTTAGAATTGAGGGATTAAATTTCCGTCCCATAAAATTGAGGTAGCCCTTAAGGTATTAGGCAGCTCTTAGACGTTGGTGAAAATAGAATCTCTCTAAGTGGTCACTAAACTGCCTTTAAGCGTCCCTTAAATTTAGGGAACTTTGGTGAAAGCGGGCATTAATGTTATAAGTATCAGGAAACTACTTTACCCCTAACTGGTACTTTATAATAACATGCTCGTGCAACGCGTCAAGGGGAAGGGAAGTGACTTGTATCAAATTGCGTACACCTTTTTCCCCGATATATTGTTAATTTTTTAATATATTTATTTGAAAAGAACAAAATTAGAAAAAAATCTAACCAACAAATTAGACTGTTTGGGGTGTAAGGGGTGTCGAATAACATCATAAGACTTGAGACACCCAGCCAACCTCACCTGCACGTGGTGCACCCTGCTGAATAACGAACGAGGCAATCACGAAAGCGGGGTGGTAGGGTTTTACAGCCTGACTGGGTCGCAACCACCATGTATATGGCGAAAAAAATAGTGATTCGCTTCTGCGGGTCGCGTTTCGGGATCAGCCTGTGCATATCCAGTTTTTTGCAGGCCGGCATGACAGCGGCGACCGGCGATGGATAGTGTGTCACTCGGTGGTCGCCATTGTTTTTGGACTGTACTATGCTTACCATCAGGCATAGTGCAGTCATTTTGCCGTGCTACAATAAAAAAAACTGTTGACGTCAGCAGATTTTCATATCATAACGCCAAGGTAAAATACCAAAGCGTTATGATTGCAAAAACAAATATTGTGCTAAAATTTAAACGAAAATATAATTATTTCCGATGTATCAAATTTCTCGTAAAACCGGTTTCGTAATTAGTAACAATTTGATACGAGTGATGTCTGATACACCGACCTAATTATCCACTCGTAGGTAAAACTTCGTAGATTAAATACTTTCTAATAGCTTTACGTTCCATAAATATCATTTTGTGATGTCCATACTCAGCACTATTTGATTAAGTGCCTTATTCCAATGTGGTGTATTGTGTTTTTTTTTTATCCGAGCACTACACAGACATGACACTGTTTTTTTCAATAACGGCCAAGTATTTAAGAAGTAAAAGTAAAATAAAATTGATCAGAATCTGCCCAGGAGTTTTTGCGTGATACGTGAACAACAGCAGACCTGTATTATTTTATTTTACAAGATATAGTAGTATAAAATTTGGCAGAATCTATACAAATATCATCTTTTTAAGTATCACCACGGACCATAATTTCACAATAGAATAATAGTGTGTGCGCTTAGTTCGAAGCGCTATTAGCAAAATGGTATTGACATTCGAGGCATTCTAACGTAGTGCACAGATGAGTGAATATATAAGAAAGGCCTTTTATTATTTGCGGATTGCAATAAGTGACGTTAGTTTATAATATGTATTACATTTATATAATTTACTAGCCGACCAGTGCCCACTTCGTTGGGCGGTAATAGGCATTATCAAGCTACAACTTTTCTTTGGAACTCAATCATATATCTCTCATAGTTAAGGCAGCGTTCGTAACAAACGTTTTCGTTCGACCATTTTTTCTCCGACTCCCCAGATATTACCCCTACAACCTCACAAACTTTACCTCTTTATAATATTATTATAGATAATATAATTAGTTAATGGCTTCTGCCCGCGACTTCGTACGCGTGGAATAGTTGTTTTGGGCTAAGACGCAGCGGAAGCTCTCAAAAGGAAAAAATACCCCGATTTCAAAACATTTTTCATTGTTGCTCCGCTCCTATTGGCCTTAGCATGATGATATATAGTCTATGACATTCACAAATAACGTGGCTTTATATTGGTAAAAGAATTTTCAAAATCAGTTCAGTAGTTCCTTAGATTACCCCTTACAACGTCACAAACTCACAAACTTTACCTCTTTTTATAATATTAGTATAGATAGATTATACGTATTAATTAAGTCGCGGTCGTCGACACGATGGATTTTTTTTTTCGAACTGATTACGCTATTGGCTCGGCAGGCCTTTACAGCTTCAAACTAATAAGGCGAGACTATAGAACCCTGATAAATCATAGTATAACTTCTAGACACCAATTGGCCAGAAGGCCAATCAAAATCAAAGCACGACAAGACCTGGTTTCGGCAATTGGAAGAAAAACGCATGAGGCGTCACGAGCAGGCCTCCTACCCCCGTCCACCTGGGGGTACAGATGTACATACTTGCCGAATTTGCGGCCGAGCGATTAGTTCCCGGATCGGTCTTGTCAGCCACTTACGAAAATGCCGCCAGAATGCTACTTAAATCATCTGTTACAGATGAAAAGGCCTATGATTGAACTTCTAGAAATTACGCTGTGTAAAAGGTATTATATAAAATGAAATCAGCGAAAGAACGTTTAAAGTATTGAGAACCAGATTATGAGCACAAGGTTGTGGCGCTTGTGACAAAGCCCTACTACATAACTATTACAATTATTACAAACTGTATATACTTCGTTGTTAAATAGCAGTTTGTTAGGTACTTTAGTAAACTCTGTAACGTTATAGATAATTAGTATTGAGTTCTATGAGTGAAGAAAATATTTGCTATATATATTTCTGCTGTCTATACCAACCCGTGATTGAGTGTACCATAACGATAATTCTTCACAGAAATACCAGCTACTCACACCGACTTCACACGGGTGCAATGAATAAATTTTAAGGCGGCGTCGCGTCGTATGTCCAAGCAAATTAAAGACTTTACAACCATTTCTTTAGCAAATTGATATTTACAATTCATCAAAGCTAAGAGAAAAGGCGGTCAACGAGACATTTAGAGAATACGATTCAAATTAACCTATTGCTGTCACACTCTGTGCAGACAAATTATATGGAGAGTGAAAGAGATAACTGCTTTTCAGACTGATTATGCCTACATACGATAGACGAAACCATAACTTTGTAAACCTTTTTTTTTCTCGAACTGACTACGCTATTGACCTGGCAAGGTCTTTACAGCTTCACCGGACTACTAACTTTGTAAACCCCAATTTTATCTGTGAAGAATAATATAAGAAGGAATTGGGTTATGTCTGTGTGTTTTTGTTTTGTTCTTTTTTTCATTTGTTAAATGTATTTATTGAATGATTGAAAAGAGCGAAATAATCGTTTTTTTTTGTAATATTAGAAGGCTGGTTTCTAGTTATTATAGTAATTAATTTATGGAAAAAATCAGAACAGAAATATGGCAGTCGCAGATACATATAGTACAGTAAAAATATATGGTCTAGTGCTATTTATCGGTTAAATGCCATTCGTGTTTTCTCTTAACCCCACCACATTTTCTCACGCAAAAAGGTTGCTGATCAGAATTTCAAAGCTCTTCCATGAGAAGTTTCATATAAAAACGATAATACATTGTGAAGCTATTTTTAACAAAACGGTATTCATTCTTATCAAATCAAATATGTTAGTCACCTTGGAGAATTAATGTAAATCAAGTTTGTCCTTTATAACATATCATTCCAATGAATATGTTGGAAGATATCACTGATTTAAAAATACGCGGAACAAAATAAACTTGTTTATGTGACGTCAATTGTGAAGGTTCTTTAATAGTCCTATTTATTTTTTTAGATATAAATAGAATAATAACAAATAACAAGCTGTAATGACGACTCCGTCCACGTAGAAATTTATGTCGTCCCTGTTTGCTGATTTATAAAAACCACAATTAGGTACTTGAGAGTATTTATATTCAAATCTGGTGATTTAGCCGTGCCTCACATTTTAGCAAATTTAACCCAATACATACTTCGCTATCGCGTGTTTGGCACACAGAATCTTGACGGACGGTGTTCCGCAGTCACCTGGGAATAAACGGTTCTTCTTATTTGAGCAATTAAATACTAAGAAACGTTTGTCTACTTCATACTACACATTTTGGCCAAAACCAAATCACAATGCAATATAATATGTAGGTCAAAATCATTGTATAAATTATAATTCATTAGCGAATTTCGAGTATAATCGAATTCCAAACATTTACTGCAAAATCGAAATTCGTTCAAGAATAATCAAGTTAACTTCGTTTAAATTAATAATTCGACACGTATCGAGTGTTAATGTCTCACGTAACCTTCACGTTTTTTGTATATTTCCTATGTAATACATATTACAGAAAAATTACTAATGAATAAAAGCACCGTCCCAAACCTGGTGTCGTAGCTTGCATGTTTTTATAATAACAAAAACTATTATATTAACACCATGCGTTTATTTTATGTTTCCAGTTTTTTTTTCTCATTCGGTACTTTCTGTATCCCCATATCGTTTTATAGAAGTATCGTTGGCAAAATAGATAATTCTCTTAAACAAATGATTGCGATAACAAAGTAGCTTATTTTAGGTTAGTTCTTAGCCAAACAATTATGTCAGCAAGTTTTTTACAAAATGGTGTATTTCTGAAACATTTTATATAGTCATTTTACAATGCCTGTCAAAAATGCTTATCTCAAAGCTAGTATCCCAGATGAATGTGGAGAGATTACAAAAGATAAAAAGGTTTTGGGTACCTAACAAAAACTTTTCATGACAAAAGACTATCGGCTGTGAAGTTAAAGCTTCCTAATATTATAAATTTGAGGCAAATGTAGTTTATTGAGACGTGGTAAAGGAATTCCAGTAACTATTGATGTGGCAGAATCTATTCCACATCCAGTCCAGAGGGTCTGTCCAAAACCATAAGGGTATAAGTTTCATACAAACGAATGTAGACCTTATGATGCACTAGCCAATAGACTGTCAGCAGCATAAGTTTAAAAAAATACTGTATTTATTATATAATTTGAAAAACCTGTGCAAATTATATAATGTAAAATTATAATCCAAAAAAGGCCAGATATTTAAAAAAATGATCCGCCATTTTGAGATACGTGTCTTAAAAAATCAGCCGACGGGTTAAACACAATAAAAATTCAAATCCAAAGGTACTTTTCCAATTTAGGCCCAGAGAAGGCGTTTATGAACGTCCATACTACCACCGGTTTGGATAACAAGCCGAGTCACCAAGAAGAACCAGCAAGAAACGCAATTTAGTTACAATCGTTTTTAGCGGATGTACAAAGAAGCATGTCTTGACCCTATAATTATAGCCTTTTGACATTAAAACCTGCTTAATAATTGTGCTTGAACTTACTATCCCGCTAACAGATAATGTACATCACGACTTTATTGTAAAACTTGACACTATTACCTAAAAAACTGTTAGATTATAATATGCAGGTTATTCCTAGCATTGAGACGTCATTTCGGTATTCACCTAAATCTAACTTGTACAGTTAGACTTAGGTGTAATAAATCCCATATTTTTGTAATTAAGTAGGTATACTTTTTTCATAAAGATTTCCAATTGATATTTATTTACCTCTGTCTTATAAGCTATAAAAAAATAACTTTTCATTCGTTATATGAAGTTATATTTACACGCAATAAAATTTGAAAATAATTGACGTTTTCATTATTTTACCTACACGTCACACCGCTTGCCAATTCCATTTTTAACATTGTTATCTAAGGCGTAAACACTCACAGATTACATTGTTACTAAGTAATTAACAACATTGTACTTAACATAGATAATATACAACATTGTATTTTGTAATTAGCATAGCAGTAATAGTCTGGTTTCCTTAATTTGTTTCTGTTCACCGTTCAAAATGTTCATAGCATTCAAAACTACTTCTATTTCACTCATTTCTGTTATACTAATGCTTAGTTGGATAAGGATAATACTATTGTGATCATAACAACGTCATAAATAAGATAAAAACGATTGCTATGGTTATTCCTAAGATATAAATATATCTTATCGAATTTTCGGTACACCTTTTTAAAATATACAATATCGTAGTACATTATTTTGATGTGTATATTTGTTTGAATTCGTGAGGCACACATACAAACACATGTGTGTTTCACGAACTCTTATATGTATGTATAAATGGCGAGTTTAGCTTAGCTTAAACAGATTCGCAATGTTGCATCCAAGGTAACAAACTTTTTTCTTTTGGTTTCTGTTTTATTCATTCTAAAGAAAAGGCAACGGTATCCAGACCATGCAGCCAAGTAAAATTTAATTTCATAATTGCCAATTCTGGAAGTAAGTGTCTTGTGATAATTTCTATGCTCTAACAAGATGATGGTTCTCTTAATCTCAGAATTCATACTCCGTTGTATTATTTCCCCATCCACTTAACTTGTGATCAATAACCGAACTGTATGACGTAATACACCACCAATATTTCAAAATATAAAATCAAATAACATAAGATTATGAATATCCCGCCAAAAACTTCCTAACCATAGCCAGTAGTAGTAGTAATAAAATTCGTCCAATAGGACAGGCGAAGGAATTAATCCATACTGCCAATTCTGAAGTTGTCAATATAGGCAGTTCTTATGTAACCTTTAACCAATTTTCTTCCGTGTCCAAGTTATAAAGGCATAAGCGCCAAATATTTTATATAATATTTCGTACATATTCTTTTATCCATCTTTTTCTTAATCTCCTTGTTAATAGTTGGTCTGAATTATTTCGTTTTTATTATATCATATATAGAGGTAATCTATGGAACCATCTGATTCAAATCAGAAAATTCTTTGATCGACTGAAAACTAATTTCTATGTAACAGGCTACATTTTCTCGTTGTTAAGTATATAGTATACTTAGATTAAAACGGACAACGCCGTGTGCTATCGCTATTATAAAATAAAGGTGTTCGATGATATTTTTTTTATTTTTTAAGACCTAGATCTCAAAATGGCGGACCATATTTTCAAATATCTAGCCATTTTTTTTAAATTATAATTTTGCTTTTTTTTTAGTTTTTCAATCTTGTAATATATACGGTGTTATTTTTCAACTTATGCTGCCAACCGTCTTTTGATCAGTGCATCATTCGTGTATATAAAGCTTAAACCCTTATGGGTTTGGAGAGTCTGAAGGTTAATGAATATAAGAAAGTCATCCTAAATCCTTTTCTGAGCATAAAAAATGTGTATACAAAATTATCAGGACGATCGGTTATGTACTTAAGATGTCAAAGCATAAGACACCTACAAATTCACATTTATATTATTAGTCAAGATTCCGCGTTTTTACTAAATATGCGGATATCGTTTTTAATAAACAAATATTATGTTGGGGTTTTTGGCGGGATCTTGGTTTGTCATATAGTGGATTTTATTTTTTATTCATAATCTTGTGTTAATTGACTCTATATTGTGTAAAATTGGTGGTGTTTTATGTGATATAGTTTGTTTATTGTGCATAAGTGAAGTGAATGGAAAATAATGCCACGGACCATGAATTCTGAGATGCCACAAAAATTCCATGGAAGGTTATAACAAGATGGCCACCATCTTGTTAGTTCATTGAAATTATATCAAGAAACTTGTAATATCGATACTCACTTGACAATGGCAGTAATGGTCTACTAGAAGACTGGTTGCCGAAAATGGAATCTAATAATCTAAAAGATTGGTTGCCAAAAATAAAGTTTAAAAAATATATATTATGTTTACTTAATTTCTCTGTTACAATATAAAGTACGAAATTATGTTTGTGGCTTCGTTTGGATCAATGTAGACTTGGTACGTTATATCTTTTCCTATATCCTAGACAATATGTATGCAAAATGTTATATTTATCGGCTGAATAATAAACGCTTGAAAGGGTCACAAATAATTGTTTGTTTCAAACTCACTTTCGCATTTATAAGAAAGGATAACTTATATTTTTACACTTACAACTACACTATTTGAGTTTTTGGCGGGATCTTAGTTTGTCACGTAGTGGCTTTTATATTGTATTCATAATCTTGCGTTATTTGACTCTATTATTTTCAATATTGGTGGACGTAATATAGTTCGGTTATTGTACATAAACGGGCGGAAAGTAATACCACGGAGCGTTAGTTCTGAGATACCACCGAAACTCCTTGGGGGAGTTTTTGGCGGGATCTTGGTCTGTCATGTAGTGGATTTTATTTTTTTGTCTCTATATTGTGTAAAATTGGTGGTGTTTTATGTAATATAGTTTGTTTATTATGCATAAATGAAGTGAATGGAAAATAATACCACGGACCTGTAGTTTTGACGTTCATAAGTGCCTTCTCAGGGCCTAAATTGAATAAAGAGCATTTTGATTTGATTTGATCATGAATTCTGAGGTGCCACAAAAACTCCATGGCCATCTTGTTAGTTCATTGAAATTATATCAAGAAACTTAACAATGACAGTAATAGTCTACTAGAAGACTGGTTGCCAAAAATGGAATGGAAGAAGATCTTGTAATACCATTAACTACTCGACAATGGTAGTAATAATCTAAAAGATTGGTTGCCAAAAATAAAGTAAAAAAAAATAAACTCCTTGCGAAATTCTAAGACGGGAGCCACCATCTTGTTAGAACATTAAAATGATCACAAGACACTTCTAATATTTATTTACCTACTCGACAATGTCAGTAATAATCTAGAAAATTAGTTGACAAAAAAACTAGTATTGTATTAAGTTAAATATATTTGTTGTCCGTCCAAAATACCTTTGCTTTCTATTTCAATCTTGTACTTGTTATATAAATTGGATTCTTTCGTGAAAGTAGGAATATCAAATTATTATTTTTTTTTTTTTCGAACTGACTACGCTCTTGACCTAGCAAGGTCTTAACAGCTTCACCGGACTACTAAAGCGAGCGCTTGAGGCACTCAGCCGATTTTATTTGACAACTAGCTCAAGGGTGCACGGCACACCTCGGCTTGGACTGTTGCCTGATACATGCAATTCGCGATCTATCTGAGCTAAGCTAAGCTAACTATTCATACATATATAAGTTGTTGAAACATATAGGTGTACCAGGCATACATACCTCAACAACTCTTATATATATTTCGTATCGGATAATTTTCTAAACTATTTCAGTTTGATAAGGGAAAAAATAAAACCCTTCCACTTGCATGTGTAAGCGTGTATGCGTGCACGTGTGTGGAGGTGATTCTGATAACAAATTATCATTTTGACATAGAAGTCATTAAGCCGCAGTCGGTCCCCAATATCAACAAAATATTTAACTTATCAACAAATACCTGTACAGTTCAAATTTTTAACAGATAATAGAATAACAGTTTGTTACATAAACATTTTATAATTCATAATCACCTCACCCGGATGTAAATATTTTTTAAATCAATATCGCATAGTCACTTTGATTATCTCTCGTAAGCTCTTTAAATATGTAATCTAAGCACTTAGGTATTAAAAATAAAGAAACTACATTATAACGATTTTTTATCGTATAATTATGCCTAGACATATTACCCCCCCTGAGAAAAGTATACAGATTAATAAGAAATACATTCATATGAAGTCTGTTGACATTACGTAATGGTTATATAACTTCGTCTCCATTGTTTATTATCTTAACAGTATTATATGCACAAAGGAGAAAAACAAAAAAAAATAATTAAAAGCTATAATATACTTTGCTTACAAAGTTTCTTTATATACAATGCTATCTGTTTACTACCCCTCTCCTGCAGATGCGCACCACACCGATTGCCCCATTTGTCCACAGCAAGGAAACAACATCGCAGCATTAAAACTTTAATTGCTTTGTATTAAATATAGATATCGGCATATTTAGGTAAAAACGAAGTGTCTATGAAGTGAAACTATTTTTTTTACCGTAATCTATCTAGTAGTTTTTGCGTGTTACACGCACAACTCCGGACCTCTATCATTATACACGATATTATACAATACAAGGCAACTATGGAATGCAAATTAGTTAACATTTGAGAGTTTGCATAAAAACATACTCTTGTAGACTCCAAAGATAAACTCATGTCAACTAGCCAATAATGTATTTCACAAAAGTAAGTCGATAGCAAACATGGTTAAGTACAGGCTTTAAAACAACTATAAACTACCATGACCAGGTCTTAGGAAAACAACAAGAGTACTCAAATCAAAATGAGATTCTTCTTATGAGCCTTCCATATAGATGAGCGCAAAGTCTATATTACACTAGCCTAGCCTTTGCCCGCAACTTCGTCCGCGTGGAATAGTTACTTTGGGCCAACGCTAACACGCAGTGCAAGCTCTCAAGAGAAAAAAAAAACGATTTTGAAAAATTCTTCATTGGTGCTCCGATCCTATTGGTCTCAGCGTGATAATGCCTATAACCTATAACCTATAGCCTATAACCTAACCATAGCCTATAACCTTCCTCGATAAATGAGCTATATAACACTGAAAGAATTTTTCTAATCGACCAGTAGTTCCTGAGATTACCCCCTACAACGCCACAACGTCACAACGTTACAAACTTTACCTCTTTATAATATTACTAGCTGTCCCCCGCGGCTCCGCACGCGTTTTTTTAAATGTATTAATTAACTATGGTGTCATAGTTACAAATGTTACCTACTTACAATCTTACATTACGCCATCTACTGTAACATGTAACGTGTACATTAGATATGTGAATCCGAATAGTATATCGAATGGGATGGGATTTATCATCAGCAACATACCTGGAACTTTAACCTACTATGTACCACCCTCAGTGCTCATTAACACTATATAAGAAAGTAATGAAAATTTTAAACTATACATTATCGAACAATATTTATTATATAGACAAAACATGTCCATATTGTCGATATAATTGTATTATTCTTATACGTTGCTATAATCACTGAGTTATGTAGATAAACGCGGTAAATAAAACAAAATGGCCGCCAAATTGATTAAAATGATAATATAATTCAAATTACATACATTTATTCTTGAAGTCCAGTACAGCGCACGTCTCACGCACGTGTTTACAGTAAACAAACTATTTTTATTAAATTCACACGAACGAATGCACAGGTAACAGTTCATCACTTCATAGTGTAAAACAAAGTCCTCTAGTCTGTCTGTTTGTCTGTTCGCGATAAAGTCAAAAACTACAGATCGGATTTTCATGCCGTTTTCACCAGTAGATAGAATGATTCATGGGGAAGGTTTAAGTATAATTTTTCAAGGTTTTCTTTTTATTATCGGGGCGGGACAACGTCTTCCGAGCTCGCTAGTTATCTGCCCGTAAAAGTCCCGTGAAAGTCGGTCCAACCGATTAGGAGATAGTAGAATATTGCGGACGAAGTCTTGAGTAACAAAATAAAATAGTCTAAGTTACTTCTTATAAGGTGAGTTATCTGCCAGTGAAAGCCCCGTGAAAATCAGTTCAAGCATTACGGATATTGCACTGCGGCCGAAGGCGAATAAAAAAAACCGAAATTACTTTTTATAAGGCCTGCTATCTACCAGTGAACACCCCGTGAAAATCGGTACAACCATTTTGGAAATAGCAATGCGGACGAAGCCGCGAACAAATAAAGTACAATATGTCAACCGCTATAATTTCGGTTATCTATCTGCCAGTAAAATTCCCGTTGAAATAGGTCCAGCCGTTTTGGAGATTACCCGGAACAAACAAACAAACAGACAAAATATAAAAATATAGACAAAATATTAAAAAAAATTTTTTGGGTCATTTGTAGACATATACATTCATCAAAAAGTTGTTATTTTAATTGTACATACACAAACTTTATTTTTATAATACGTAATAGATAACAAATTTTGAATAGGAAAACAAAATAAACTTTGAAAATGTTTGCGAGAGAAACTTACCACGTTACCATGGCAACGTATATAATATTAACGCTAAAGATATCTCTCAAAAGGAAAAAAGTGCTCGATTTTGAAACATTCTTCATTGGTGCTCCTCTTGATCCGCTCCTATTGATATTTGTGTGATGATATATAGCCTAAAGCCTTCCTCGATAAACGAGCTATCTAAAACCGAAGGGTTTTCTCAAATCGGACTGGTAGTTCCTGAGATGATAGCGTTCAACCAAACAAACAAACTCTTCAGCTTCATATATTAGTATAGATTATAGTATAGATTATGGCTGGTACATCATCGGTATTTGCCATTACGAAGCCAATATTCGTCTATTATTGCTATAAGTTTACTCTTGCTAAATATATAATTAGGATACAAGGAGATTCTAAAGTGAGTCTGTCGAAAGAATGAATTAATTTAAAAATACTGGATAACTCGTACCTATGTTGTTTTGCAACTGGTCGTAAAATTTATTGTATTCGTCAAAGAATGTCTTAATTTGTGTATTTTTTTTATTTACTACTAGCCGACCCGTGCCCACTTCGTTGGGCGGTAATAGGCATTATCAAGCTACAACTTTTCTTTAGAACTCAATCATATATATCTCATAATTAAGGCAGCGTTCGTAAGAAACGTTTTCGTTCGACCATTTTTCTCCGACTCCCCAGATATTACCCCCTACAACCTCACAAACTTTACCTCTTAATAATATTAGTATAGATTATAGATAATATAATTAGTTAATAGCTTCTGCCCGCGACTTCGCACGCGTGGAATAATTATTTTGGGCAAGACGCAGCCGAAACTCTCAAAAAAAAAATCTCGATTTTGAAATATTTTTCATCTGTGCTCCGCTCCTATTGGCCTTAGCGTGATTATATATATAGCCTATAACCATTCTCGATGAATGAGCTATATAACACTGAAAGAATTATTCAAATCGGACCAGTAGTTCCTGAGATTACCCCTTACAACGCCACAACGTCACAACGTTACAAACTTTACCTCTTTATAATATTAGTATAGATAATTTATTGACTACGATATTACAGACAAACACATATTATTTCATTTTTCCTATTAAGTTATTGTAAATATCTGTCGTTCATTTATATCAACTATTTAAGTTTTTATACCTACAAGCTGTGAAATACGTCACAGTCGAAAAGTAGGTATGTAAAGACGGCAAACACACTCAATTTTTTTTTGGTATCTATAACGTATTGTTTGTTATACACAACTTCGATTGGAACATTCTAGATTCGAATGATATGAACATTTATACATGACAATGTTATTTACAGCGGATCTGTACACGAACATCGGTTTTGTTGTTGTTGTTGAAGGTATACAGGTGAATATAATTTTAGTAAGTTACAGTGGATTTACTAATTATTATTTGTTGTAATTTTGTTGTTGTTGTTGAAGGTATACAGGTGAATATAATTTTAGTAAGTTACAGTGGATTTACTAATTATTATTTGTTGTAAAAATATTTATTTATTTAGGGTATAACTTATTTTCGAGTACAATGACCATTTATTATTTACATACAATTGCTCTTTAAAATTGAAACGATACCTAATAATAGGTCTTTACCTATGAAATTGCCGTTCTGCAGTACTGGCCATTTCAATTCAAAAAAATTTTTGTTTGGCTAAGATATCTAATTTCAAATTAATTTTATTTTAAAAACATGGAATTCTTTTTCCAAAAGTAGTCATTTGTTTATTGATTAGTGTTACATTTTCATCGCATTTCAATCTTTTTTGTCATCATGGATACGTTAAAAGTTCGAGTAATTATGGAATATGAGTACCGCCGTGGCAGCAACGCGGCACAAGCGGCACGCAACATCAACGACGTTTACGGAACTAACACTACAAACCAACGCACCACCTGTTATTGGTTTGCTCGCTTCCGATCTGGGAATTTCGACATGAAAAATGAACCTCGCGGTCGTCCGAAGACTTTGGTCGACAATGACGAATTAAAGGCGATTGTGGAAGCTGATGATACACAATCTACGCCTTAATTAGCAGTAGCTTTCGACGTTAGCGTCAAAACAATATTGGTCCATTTGCGTCAAATTGGCAAGGTAAAAAAGCTTGACAAATGGGTGCCCCACGAACTCAATGATCGCCAGCGCGAAGTACGCGTCGAGACGTGCCTTGCAGTGCTCAACAGACACACAAATGAAGGAATTTTGAACCGCATTACGCAAGCGCTCAGCAAGTTGGTTGGATCTTGGTTCAGCACCTTAACAATGCCCTAAACGAAAACTTACCCCTAGAAAAGTGATGGTCACTGTTTGGTGGTCTAGCGCCGGTGTGATTCATCACAGCTTCTTACCAAACGGGGTGAGCATTACTGCAGATGTGTACTGTGAAGAACTGAACACAATGATGGAGAAGCTGGCACATCTCCAACCAGCATTGGTCAATCGCTCGTCACCGCTGCTCCTGCACGACAACGCGCGACCTCATACTGCACTGCAGACGGTCTCCAAGTTGCAAGAACTGGGGTTGGAAGTTCTCCGTCATCCGCCCTACTCACCAGACCTTGCGCCTACAGACTACTACTTTTTCCAGAATTTGGATAACTCCTTGGCGGGAAAAAAATTCAATACCCGAGAGGAAGTACAAAATGCCTTTGAAGAATTTGTTGCCTCCCGTCCAGCTGATTTCTTTAAGAAGGGCATCAATAAACTGCCACTGCGTAGGCAAAGATGCATTGATTGCATGGGTGATTACTTCGATTAATACAAATAAAAAATACATGAAAAAAATTCGTTTAAATGTTTTCATACAAAACGGCAATTTCATAGGTAAAGACCTAATATATGTAATATTGTTATTGAAATAAACTGAATAAAGTAACTAAAATAGAATTATAATACTGTTCAAATAAATTTACTTTTTAGATATATATAGTTATGATAACCTCGAAACCATTGATATATAAAAACCCAAGATGCACAATCTCGAATAAAAGTAACGTTCAAAACCGTCCTCAAAAACTCACCGATATAACTAAGTAGTTATAGTTACACTATAAATTTATGTTTTTGCAAATTCAACCTTACGCGAATTATTTACAGTTGTTTTTACAAAGCAGTGAACAAAAAGTCTAAAGACGCGAGTGACGAGAGACTATTTGAAATGAGCTCAGAATTCTCAATTCTGTACTCATTATATATGGTCGAGTTTGAGACGTTGTCTGTTCATCTTGGGTTTTTTATATATCAATACCTGAAACCCTATATTTAACTCAATACAAAATTGTGTTTGACAATCCTGTATGTATACAGCAATGATATCCATATACATATAATAAGAATGTACACCTAACGTGTCTGTACTTTTTAGATATTTGTAAGAAAATAATAAAATACATTTCAATAATTTTTACGAATGTCTGTCTCTCTGTCTATATGTATAATGATTTTTAGACATGCATCACTGCGAAAGTACTGCGTTCACGATAAAACCTCGCCAAGAAAATCACGAAGCATATCCTCGAGTAACATTTAGTCTTCGTTTCATTAAAATCGGTTCACTCTATCAAAAGTTATTGTAATTTCAATGACGACGCGACTTAAGTACGAGAGAAAGTAGATAAGTAAAATGGACTTAATACATTGAGGTGATTTTATTAATCACTGTTTTTTTTTACATAAGATTGCACGCGAACGAAGCCGCGGGCACAGCTATTATAAGTAAAAAGTTACTTATAATATCATTGGTATACAGACATTAAAAATATATGCCACATTTTTTATCGTGACCTCGCGCGTATTTCAATGCTTCTTTTGTTTCAGGTTTATTTAAATATTTATGAAACGAAACCACCACTAATTTAATGCGAGTTATATGTAACTTTCCGTTTTCATTATTACTTACTAATTACTAACGTATTAATTACTAGTAAACATTTAAAACCAACTCAATTCGACATACGATAAAATACATTTTAACATAGGTGAAGGATAAGTATCGAATTTCATGTTAGACAAACAAAACCATTATTTTAAAAGACATATGAATACCTTCAACGTATCAAACCGAAAACTGTGCCTACGCTCATGTCGGCATTACAAATTATTCTACTACATTGAAATGGTCTTTCAGTCCCAAATCTGCACACCAGATTAGGCCCCCCTCGGCAGCGGCTCAAGCCTAGGTCCGTGCCATCGGCGTGGAGCCCTAGAGTGCGCTGCTCGCGCGATACAGTGACACAATATCTTCCATCACTGCGACAACATTACACATATCACCTCCACACACGTGCATGCATACACACTTACACATAAAATTGTAAGGGTTTTTTCCTTATCACACTGAGATAGTTAGAAAATTATCCGATACGAAATATATATAGGAGTTGTTGACGTATATATGCTTGGTACACCTATATGTTTCAACAACTCGTATATGTATGAATAGTTAGGTTAGCTCAGATAGGTTGCGAATTGCATGTATCAGGCAACAGCTCAAGCCAAGGTGTGCCGTGCACCCTTGAGCTAGTTGTCAAATAAAATCGGCTGAGTGCCTTAAGCGCTCGCCTTAGTAATCCGGTGAAGCTGTTATAACCTAGCTAGGTCAATAGCGTAGTCACTCGATAAAAAAAACCTTCAACGTATAATATAAGTGTATGAAAATATCAAATACCTTGGGTACCGTCTTTTTGTCTGCTCTGAATATAGCCATAGGTTTGGGCTTGCGCATTATATTGTCAAGAATTTAATAAAAAACAAAAATAAAATATTATTATACTAATCTAAAATTGGCATTTATTTATCCTGAAATTGCCTCGATGTTATACATTTTACGTATTTATACCTAAATTTGTGTTCTGCGCAACTATATTTAGATTTCTGAGAGTTTGAAAAGTTTAACGAGGAATGTAAAGTGCCTGCGCGCACTACGGTTTCAGCGCATAATTTTTTTCCGCAAATTTTGTAACATATGGAATTGTATGGAAGCGCGCGCACTACGGGTAGAATTCCGCAACGGAATTAAATCCGGAGGTGCGGGAGAGAAACCGCAAATCATCGCAGTAGCTCTCAGTATATAGTATCTTATCTATGGCAGTAGCGCTTGTACTACGGTGAAGGAATGTCGTCGCTGCGTGTTTTAAATAACAAGGAGATTGTGTTTTGTGTGTTCCTTAGTTTTTGTAAACTACGTGACAGATTTTGACGGTTTTCACAATCATTTAGACAATTTTGTTCGGAAGGATTTTATGTATGAAATATTTATTTGAAGTAGAGAATGATAATGTAGGTATGAGTTTTTGCCGGGGTTTTGGAATATCATGTAGTGAATTTTAAATTTTATTCATAACTTATGTTATTTGGCTCTATATTTCGTAATATTGGTGGTGTCTTACGTAATATAGTTTGGTTATTGTTCACAAGTGAACTAGATGGGAAATTATACCACGGAGCACGGGCTCCGAGTTGCCACAAAAACTTCCAGGAAAGTTCTAACAAGACAGCCATCATCCCGTCAGTTCATTGAAATATCGCAAGAAATTTATAATTGTGAGCTACTTCACAATGGCAATAATAATTTACTAAAAGTTTGGTTGGCACAATAAAAAAATAATAATATAGGTATTACGGAGTTGATCTTAAGAATACGTACAAAAAGTATTTAATGTCTCTATTAAGAACCATTCAGTAATTATTATTTTTTACATTGGTGAAGCCAGGGCATGTTACTAGTTCTGAAAGTAAACACGAGGGGTAAAACTTGTAGACCAACAGCCTGTGAATGCGGCCAGGCTTTGTTTATTTTATAAAAGCTGAGAGTTTTTCGGCTTCTGATACAAGTAGGAACCATGAGCTAGTATTAAATTTGGGTTATCGTGGCTTTGGCAGGTAACAAAGGTCTATAAAATATGAACTAGAAGTTATCAGATTATATAATGTAAGTTTTTTATACATATATTTGTTGGCATAATATTAGAAATAACGACATTTCTTGACAGATATTTGATATCGTAGCCAACCCCTGCCAAAATTCTGTAAATTTTAATAAGTTGTAATTGAACTTACGTTATAGTGTCTAACCAGAATTTTAACATGTTACTTGAGTAACTATTAGATATTTCCTCAGTAGCCAGACAATTTCTAAAGTTCTAGCCCCTCACCAGACAAACATATAGGGTAGCTATAGGTGCAAGCGTGAGGCAATATATTTCCAAGTAGATGGAATTGAGATATATAGTGAGTGAGGTTTTTGCAGCCCTTTATTGCTTTTCTTTCAGTAACTCACTAAATTTATTATACTACAAGTACACGTTTTACTATTATTGCTTTTGCAGTTTATAAAAAAAAAATTTTTTTGATAAAGCGTCATCATAGGAGACATATTCATCTGTGTTATTTGCAAAATAAAAATAGCAATATAATATTATTTATCAAGAGACAATAAAGAATAACTTAAATAATAAATATCAATATAAAATAACGAAGGTCTGGCATTCACTGGCTCTTAGACTATCCGGAAATTCTACCGCAGTGCGCGAACCATCTGTTACGGAATTTTTTTCGGTGCGGTTTTTATTTCGTACCGCAACTAGTGCGCGCTCGGCCTAACCTTCTAATTTTATTTGTTGACCATTATTAGTTAATATTAATTACTTAATAGTAATTACAATCTTTATTTGACCCCACGTTGTCACAAAATGTATACAGTGTAAACTCTTCATAACGTCGTACGTTATAAGGTAAAACTTTCTATAACATAGAAATTAGTTCAATTTAGTTTGTTTGCCACAAAACCATTTATTTGTTATCTTCCTTGCGTATAACGAAAACCCTTTATAACGGAAAAAATGCTCCGTCCTTTGAAAGTCGTTATAAAGAAGAATACACTGTAATAGGAATTTTTGTTTGACCTGCTGTATTTATCAAGTGTTCTTACATTATTATACATAGGAGGGATCAATATTTGGACTCGTTTTTTATATACTTTAAAAACACAAGGCTGAGCCCGTTTTAAATAAAGACACAAAACAAGGATCCTCTAAGGATTAATATCGTCATGTCAACCTAGGACCGCCATCCATCCATATGGATTTGAATATTAAATTATTAGGTTCCGATTTAAAAGAAGTATGCAGTTTAAGCGTAGTAGTTAAGTTAACACAATGAATGTGTAGGAGCTTCGGGCTCACTACTATAAGATTTTAGACTGACACGGTCAGCGTAATAATAATACTCGCAGTGCGTGAAATAGACTGTTTATTAATATGACCGTATAAGGTATTTATAGAGACGCGATCGTTCATTTGTTTGAACGACGTTCTATTTACAATATATACAAAAGTTGTCTGCCAAAGAGGATGACGTACTCGGTAGTTACAAATGTAATAATGGGATTGAGATTCAACTATAATAAATAGAATTTTATACGTTCGTATTAATTACAAGGCCGACCGACAAAACGTAAGGTTAAAACGCAATACACGCGTATTATAAAACACAGAACATTACTTAAAATATATCTCAAAACATCACAAGAAAACAAAGGAAGTCCTGAGAAAAGAGGGCAGTTGGCAGCACTGTTTCTACCTGTCCGCCTCATTACGCATGGTTTATAACTCAGTAAGGAAAGAAATAAAGTTTCATCGACCTTGAAAAGGATAATCCTTCAGAAGTTGCTATAATACAAAATATAGTAAATACAAAAGCCTCATTTCTTGAAATCTTTCATTTCGAAGTGCATCGTAATTTATCGTATATTATATTTCCCACAAAACCAAGTCTAGACACGTTTATCAAAATAAAGTAGGTAAAGCATGTCTTATCACTCGACTGTAGATAACACGTATTATGCCCCCTATTTACTTTGTAGGTATTTATTTTAAATAGTCTTCTTTTTTGTCACGCAATTATAAGAATACGATGACCTCCATCGTATTAAAACGGTTATTTTTTTTTTTTTTTTTTTTTTTTTTTTTTTTATTTCACAAAACTGGTTACAAAAGAGTTTGATTCTGTTAACACTGATACGATGAAGTTGCTACTAATGTAACCTACTAGATGTGAAACTAACGTGCACAATATACGAGAGCTCAAAGATTTAAATTAAGTTTAAATATTCAAATAAAATATATAAAAATGAAGCTAAAAAATTTAAGTACAATTTTTTTCTAATTGAGATTTTATTGAGGCTAAAGAACAATGAAAAATATCAAATTGAGATTGTATATTATTGTATTTGTGGCACATTCGGTAGAGGGGCGAGTGTTGGCCAACGTTTGTCGAATACTTCGGTTGGAAGAATGTTTTGCGATTCTGCAAACGACTGTTGTTCCTTGGTACTGAGATACCTATTTGTCCCAACAGAAATGAACTATCAATGCGATTACTTAAAATCTTAAATAGAAAAGACAAATCCAATATGGTTCTACGGGATTGCAACGTTTGTAAATTGTAATAAGCTAAACGTGATTGATATGAGTGTAGAGAGTGGCATTTGTTATCAATGAACGTGAGGTGGTATAAAAAACGTTTTTGTACTTGTTCCATTCTGGTTGAGTGCACTTGGTAGGTTGGATTCCAGACAGGACTACAATATTCCAAGATACCTCGTACCAGAGTATTATATATCAACAAGGATATCTTGGGTTCTCTAAATATTTTCGTTTGTCTTGCAATGAATCCAGACATTTTAGAGGCACTTTTTACCATCGCATCGTAGTGAGGGCGAAAACTAAGCGTGCTATCCACTATAACACCTAAGTCACGTACACATGCTACTTCTTGAAGTTTGAAACCATTAATAAAGTAAGATACTTGACGCGGATTCCTCTTTTTTGTGAACTTTATATATAAGCATTTATCGACGTTCAAAATCATATTATTTTTGACGCACCAGTGCTGGATACAATCTATATCACGTTGTAAAGAAACAACGTCACTATCGTTATTAATTGTGCGATATATTTTTAAGTCATCGGCATACATTTTAAAGGAAGATGAGATATGTTCACACAAATCATTCACGAATATTAAGAAAAACAGTGGTCCAAGATTCGATCCCTGAGGAATTCCCGAGGGTACGATTTTTGACATTGATTTATAACCATGTACAGAGACCAATTGTGAACGATTACGCAAGTATGATTCGCACCATCGTAGTAATGAGCCATGAATACCAACTTCTGACAGTTTGATAATAAGTAAATCGTGCTGTACAAGATCAAACGCTTTTTTGAAGTCAGTATACACCGCATGTACTTCGTTCTTTTTGTCCAGTTCCCGTGCAATCTCAGTTACATATTCTATAAGATTTGTTGCAGTAGATTTTTTGGGTCGGAAACCATGCTGATTGCAGTGCAGGATCTGAGATACATGTCTGTATATTACATTTTGCACTAAAGATTCCAGAATCTTACCAAAGGCCGACAAAATTGATATAGGGCGGTACTGAGTTACATCGCTGAGATCTCCTGTCTTGTGAATTGGTATTATATAGGCCATTTTCCATTTATTGGGAAAAACACCTGTTGTAAGCGACTGATTGAATATTTTAGTAAGAGGGATACTTAAGTTTGTTGCGCATTTATATAAGAATAATGGAGGGATTGAATCAGGGCCTGGGCCTTTATTAAAATCAATTGCAAGAAGTGTCTTTTCTACCTCCTCTACAGCAAAAGAACAATGACTAAGTGTGAAATGGTCGCTGGGAGATGGATTTACAAAAAAGTTTAAAATGGATGTCGAAGATGAAGAGTTACAATTGGCCAAATGTGTTGCGTACACAGAATGAAAATGATCAGAGAATAAATCACAAATCTGTTGACCGCCTGAAACAGTTTTGGATCCTAGAGTCATTTCATTGGGTATTACGATACTATTAGATCTTTGTGATTTTAAAAATTTCCATATGTATTTTGGATTTGTTGAAATATAATTAACCGCGTTTCTTTTGAAATTATTATAGCAATCTTTAATCATTGAGTCACAACGTTTGCGTAATAAGTTAAAAGTTAACTTATCCCTAGGGTTATTATATTTTTTGAAGTTAGAATGATATTTAGCTTTCTCTTTTATTGTTTTAATTAGCGGCTTACTAAACCAAACAGGATATTTGTCGCTCTTAGATGTATATTGAGGTGTGTGTGTTTGTATTATAGCCATAAGAGAATCGTAAAAGGCAAGCAGCATCGCATTAACAGACATTGTTTCCGTCAAGACTATATTCCAATTGATTTTATTGAGTTCTTCATTTATTGCATCATAATTGCATTTATGGAAATTTAGTAAATTAACATTTTTTTGTTTTATTATTCGGGATTTAAAGAACTTAACTGTGATTAATAAGGCTGGATGATGTGTATCTATATCGACTAATGGATTCCTTATTTCCACTATAGATAATTTTTCGGGCATATTTGAACAAACTAAATCTAGTATGCGATTATTCATATTCATAATTGAATTACATTGATATATTCCTGTAAATGCGAATGAATCTACTAAAGCGCTTTCAGATGTATTAGTTGTTGGTGATGACGTCATGGTTTGTGTGTGAGAGTCATAAGTCCAAACAATGTTGCCTAAATTGAAGTCACCAACGATCAAAATGTACGAGTCGAGTGACAGTTTGGTTAGCACAACGTTATTGAGGTTTTGTAAAAAATCATCTAAAGACTGTTGTGATACTGGAGGAGGTATATAAACCGCACAGATGTGTAGGGTAAAATTTTGAATTTTTATAGTAATCCATAAGTCTTCAGTAGATGACTCCCATGATACCTTTCTTAGTGCGTCATATTTTTTAATCGAGCCTATAAGTACCCCCCCGCCGTCTTTTTTGTACTGACCTGTAGAGGCAGAAGCCCTATCGCGTCGAAAAATATTATACCGCTCATCAAGAATCTCGTGATCAAATACAGTATCATTGAGCCAAGTCTCGGTAGCTATTATTAAGTCATAATCCTCCCGAAGTGCCGATGTATAAATACCTTCAGTTTTTGTTCTTAAGCCTCTTACATTCTGGTAATAAATTTTTAAAAGTGTATTAGCCATTAGTACTACAAAAAATAATAATTAAAGAAACATGTTTAAATAAATTATACAAATTTCATAGGAAAAAAATAATTGTTATATATATATATATGTCACTGTAAATTATTTAAAATATTATTGTTTTTAATCAATTTTGCTGGAGATTTGGTGTCCTTGCGTACATATATACGTCCGTTTCTCACCCACACAAATTCATAATTCTTATCCTTTGCAACAATTCTAGTAGCCGCGTGCAATTTTTTGTTAGCGGGTGACAGATGCTCAGTAACGAAGATGGCTTGTCTCTCTCCACCGAAGCCCAAATGGGAAGTGCAAAGTTTATCGTCGCCGTGTTTTTTATTATAGTTCTTCACAGATGCCAAAAAATTATCTCTAATGCGAGGACTTGCTAATTTCACTATTATGTTGCGGGGTCTCTTAGACTCCGTGTTAAGTTTAGCTGCCCTATGAAATGCTAGTAAATGATGAGTGGGCAGATCTAATCCGATGGCTCCTGCCAACTGATGTACTATGGTAGAAATATTTTCATTGTGATGCTCTGGTACACATTGTATCTCTATATTGTTTTCACGTGCTTGTTGATCAAGTTGATCCAATTTATATTCCATATCTGTTATTCTTGTGTGTAAGTTGACATTCTCGGCTGTAAGCTTGGAGATAGTATTCTTCAGTTCTGTATGAAATTTTTGCTGGTCGTCATGGCAATCCGACAAAAACTTAATAGTTGTTATAGCTTCATCGAGTTCGATTTTGATCGCAGAAAACTTACAATTAGCATCTTGCAAACCTTGCTGCACACTGGACAGAGTAGTGTTGAACTTATCTAAACTAGACTGCTGCTCTGTAAGTCTCTCATTAATTTCTTTGCGAAGCTGACGTATTTCTATGATTATGGAGGAGTCAGAAGTGTTACCAGGTGGCGAGGGCGTTACTTCTCCTGATACTAGTTCTCTATGACCTTTACTTTGTGGATTACTACAGTCGCCTGGTTTTGTTCTTGTAGTAGTACACATAGGACATACCCACTTCACACGCGATGTTGCTGATTCTGAGTAACTGACACAATCCTGGTGAAATATGCGTTGACAGCCACCGGACGTACATTTAATCCTTTTTTGGGTTACAGCGATAACAGCGTCGCACACTGAACACTTCATGGTTGTTAAGTCACCTTATTAATGCCTTTATTGTATTGACAATGTTATGCGCCTACAGAAATAACAGTGCAAATTATTATAAGTAAAATATTTGCTGCTCACTTGGCGTAGGCGCTCATTAATTTATTGGTCACGTAGCTCGATGTACTCGGAACACAAAGTGGGTAGTTAAGACAAATTTTTCTTACGTGTATAACATTTACTGTATATTGTACTAAGAAGAAAAACCTTTCACCAACAAATCACACTGTGAACGATTTATAAATCACGTAACGTATCCACTTGTATGTTATTTAGGCAAGTTAAACTCTTAGAACACCGTTTATAGTAAATAAATTTGACGACCTATGCAAACACGTCAACGTACTCTCGTGGTAGGTACAGTATTTTAATATAATACTTCTTATAAAAATAATCAATATTGTATCAAATAAAATCGGCTGAGTGCCTTAAGCGCTCGCCTTAGTAGTCCGTTGAAGCTGTTAAGATCTTGCTAGGTCAATAGCGTAGTCAGTTCGAGAAAAAAAAACAATATTGTGTCTACTTCTCCTCTATAATAAATAGTTAAATTCCAGAGTTATTTTGAAGTGCAAACATAATATATATTCTACCTACGTGTAATATATTAAATAAAAAATATTATAAAATATATCATTTTTAATATAATATACTATCTGTCCGCCCCGGCTTCACACAGATGTACTAACATGGAAAATGAGACCAAATTTTTCCTTTACTGTACTAGAACCATGTAATGAATAGAATGACAACTGAACATCAATCTGTCAATTCTGTCAATATTTTTGCAAATCACCGTACCGTCTTCCGTTAAATTTAACACGTACAATTATAAGTATGTATAATGATCAAGATTATACCGTATTGCGGGAACTTTTAGAAACTTCATCCCGAGTCAGAACAATCATTTTTTCATGACACATGTGATAAATGTGAATTGCAGAATGTACGTAACTGCATTATTTCAGAAAAATGCCATAAAGCGAGTGTGTAACACACAAGATAAAACAAGGTAGGTCGATTGTGTAGACAGGTAAACGCTTTGGCGGCAAGTTTACGGATCCCCCTTTATTGAGTCGAGCAGGCATATTTAAATAAGACCAAAAACACAGCACGTGCAAATGAATAAATGAACTGACAATTCAAATAAATTTGGAGTTTTATAAAATGAAATGGAATCTACGAAACGAAAATTTCCTTGGGAAAATTCTTTGTTCAATAAACTAATCGAAACAATAAAAAATTAAACACAATAAGCTAAGATAATAGCGATTCGTCGTATTATGAGAGCGGGCGGCGAGTCTTTAACAGTTGTGCTCTTATACCGACTAATCTCGGACTTTTGTGGTGCCGCTTCAATTCTACTTTTTCCTGTGAATTTTTGTAGTACACACATATCATGTTTGCTGCAGGTATGTGTGTCGCTACATAAGTATTAGATTCCGATTTGAGAAGCTGATGTTCTCTAGAGATGTGCTGTCTGCTTGTTTGGTACATGTTAAAGACAGCTTCATACAACAATAACACTCTACGCTCAAATATCAAATCAATGAATACTAGCCGTCATTTTACTGAATTGACGACCTATAAAGATACCTGCGACAATAAAAATGACTAGATTACTGGATATAATATAATCTTGCTTATCGTAAAATTTCACGCGATGCGGCGAAAAGTTAAGAAACAGACTTTGAAGAGTTTTTCGATGTATCTATCACTATATCACAGCCGCTATTTTTTGTTATCGATATACTGTTGTAAGTATTGCGATGTGCACATATAGGAGGTACCTTTTTATTACGTAAAATGTTGCGCAAATATTTGCTGAATGTAATTTTTACTTATCTAATATGTGCTGTTTTGCATGGTTAGGAAAACATAATAAAAAAGAGTGTGTACAATTAATTATATGTGCACGTCATACATTATACTTCTTTGGTATTTATCGATACTAATATTATAAGGAGGTAACGTTTGTGAGTTTGTGACATTGTAGGGGGTAATCTCAGGGCACCCGGCCCTGATGGTGTCCCGGGTCGGGTGCTCGGCCTGGCGCTGGGCCATCTGGGAGGGTGGCTTCAGGAACTATTCGACCAGTGTCTGTCGGTCGGACAGTTCCCGAAGCCCTGGAAGCTCGGGCGGCTCTGCTTGATGGCAAAGGCGGGCCGCCCTCCGGACTGCGCGTCCGCGTATAGACCCCTCGTCCTGCTGGACGACGCCGGTAAGATGTTGGAGAAGATCATCTCCTCCCGGGTCGTCCAGCACCTGGATAGTGTGGGGCCAAATTTATCGGACGCGCAGTTCGGCTTCCGGGCGGGGCGTTCCACCGTGGACGCCCTGTGCCTCTTAAAGTCGCTGTCCGTGGAGGCGTCCTCCCAGGGCGAGAGGGTTTTGGCGGTGTCCCTTGACATCGCCAACGCCTTCAACAGCCTGCCGCACGGAATTATACGGGAGGCGCTCCGTTACTTCGGAGTGCCCCCGTACATGCGGAGGCTGTTGGAGGCGTACCTCGACGATAGGGAGGTCGCCTACGTGGACAGCGGCGGTCGGATGGTCCGATGTGCCACGAGGAGAGGTGTTCCACAGGGGTCGGTATTGGGGCCGCTCCTGTGGAATATGGGCTACGACTGGGTGCTCCGCGGCGCGCTCCCACATGGAGCGCGCCTCATATGCTACGCGGACGACACCCTAGTCGTAGCCCGGGGGGGGAATTGGGAGGAATTGGTGCGCCTGGCCACGACGGCCACAACCCTCGTGGTCAGGCGCATAAGGAGGCTGGGCCTCAGGGTGGCCCTCGAGAAGACCGAGGCCCTACTCTTCCATGGGCCTCGGCGAGGGCCACCACCTGGGGCCCACATAATGGTAGAGGGCGCCCGGATCAGGGTGGGGACCCAAATGAAATACTTGGGCCTCACCCTGGACGGGCGCTGGCAGTTCGAGCCCCATTTCGCGGGGCTCGGGCCGCGAATTGCTGGGGCGGCGGCGGCGCTCGGCCGGTTGCTCCCCAATATAGGGGGGCCGGGTGCCGGGTGCCGCCGACTCTACATGGGAGTCGTGCGGGCGATGGCCGCCTATGGGGCACCGGTGTGGGCTGACGCCCTCGGTGCCGCTAACGTGCGTGCGCTCCGTAAGGCGCAGCGCACGGTGGCACTGAGGGCAATCCGGGCATACCGCACGGTGTCCTCGGCGGCGGCCTTCACGCTCGCCGGCTCCCTGCCCTGGGAGCTGGAGGCAGGAGTTCTCGCCGCCGTGTACGAATTCACGGCGGCGAGGAAGCGTAGTGGGGAGCCTCCGGCTCTCAGGGAGATCGAAGAGAGGAGACAGCGTTTCAGAGAGGACGCCGTCGAGAGGTGGATGCAGGACCTGGCGGATGCGCGCTTCGGGACGTACACCGTTGACGCTGTCCGCCCGGTCCTGCGGGACTGGTTAGGAAGGGAGTGGGGCTCCCTGACGTTCCGACTGGTGCAGGTACTAACCGGACACGGTTGTTTCGGGTGGTACCTGCACCGGATCGCTCGCAGGGAGCCGACCGCCGCCTGTCATGAGTGCGGCGCTGACGAGGACACCGCACAGCACACTCTCTCTGTGTGTGCGGCGTGGGAGGGACAGCGCCGCATTCTGGCGGCGGCGGTAGGGGAGAATCTGTCGCTGCCGAGTGTGGTTTCGGCCATGCTCGGCAGCAAACAGGCGTGGCAAGCGATGGCCTCCTTCTGCGAGGAGGTCATCTCGCAGAAGGAGGCGGCGGAGAGGGCCCGCGAGGCAGACCCGTTAAGTGGCCGTCTCCGCCAACGGAGGATTGGCAGGAGGAGGCGGCGCTTTGCCCAACTCCTCCTGCCACCGTAGCCGGACCTGAGGGGATGGGCCGGGGGGCCCTTCTCCTCATTGCACAGGTCCGGCGGACGAGGGGGGGCAGCCGGCGTGTACCCGGTCTGTCCCTCTATAGGTAGGAGCCCGGCGGTCACCTTCCGCCGGGCGGACCGTTGGGGCGGCTCTACAAGGTGATTAGCCAGCACGATCCCTTGCCGCCCCAACAATACGGTCGGACGGTACACCGTGGGGTTTTAGTCCGTGCGAGTCGGACATAACCCACTCTCTCCCCCGAGAGGGTGGGTATCCATAAGGGATTTCCCCACGATAATAAAAAAAAAAAAAAAAAAAGGGGGTAATCTCAGGAACTACGGGCCCGATTTGAAAAATTCTTTCATTGTTATATAGCTCATTTATCGAAGAAGGCTTTAGGCTATATATCATCACGCTAAGACCAATAGCCTAAAGCTTTCGTCGGTAAATGAGCTATCTTAAATCGAAAGATTTTATCAAATCGGACCAGTAGTTCCTGAGATTAGCGCGTTCAACCTAACAAACAAACAAAAAAAAACCCTTCAGCTTTATATATAAGTATCTATTGATTATAAAAATAAAGTGTGTGTATGTAAAAATAAATAATAACTGTTTGGTGAATGGATATAGCTACAAATAACAAAAAAAAATGTTTTTATATTCGGTCGATATTTTTATATTATTATATTTTGTCTGTTTGTTTGTTTGTTCCGGGTAATCTCCAAAACGGCTGGACCTATTTTAACGGGAATTTTACTGGCAGATAGCCGAAATTATAGCGGTTAATATATTCTATTTTATTTGTCCGCGGCTTCGTCCGCATTGCTATTTCCAAAATGGTTGGACCGATTTTCACTGGTAGATAGCAGACCTCATACAAAGTAATTTAGATTGTATATTCGCCTTCGGCTGCAGTGGAATATCCGAAATGCTTGAACTGATTTTCACGGGACTTTCACTGGCAGATAACTAACTAATGAGCTATTTTATTTTAAGTTAGCGGGCTCGACATACGTTGTCCCGTCCTGATAATAAAAAGAAAACCTTGACAAATTATACCTAAACCTTCCCCATGAACCGTTCTACCTACTGGTAAAAACGGCATGAAAATGCGTTCTGTAGTTTTTGACTTTATCGCGAACAGATAAACAGACAGATAGCGTGCGTCTCGTAGTTACAAATGTTTTTGAAAAACATTTCTGTAATGGACACACCTACTTATAATTTTACATTTCTTTAATACATTTAAAAAAAACGCGCGCGGATCATCGATCACATAATGAACAAAAGATTTTCCATAATTATCCAACGTCCATAAGAATTACTTTACATTACTTTACATTATAATAATGTATTCATTTACAATACATATGTGATTATATTGTCTGCAATTTTGTGTACGTCATTCGTATAGAATATACCTATAATATGTAGTTGGCTAGTATGTTTAAATCACTAGCAGGCTGACATCGAAGTAAAAATTGTAGGTAATCTACGATGAAAAAACAAAAGGGAATCACTCGAAATAAAAAATAATCTGGCATCGTTAAAGAATAATGAGAGCGGTGCAAAAATGTTGTAGACATTTAAACCGGCTTGTGGCGGCACTCACGAGTTCAAACAAGGTCGGTCAAAGTCCAATTTGAACGCAAACGTCGCGTCGCATCGTGTGTCAACAGTTACCGTATGTAATCAACCTTTCAAACGAATGACGAAAATACTTCACTTTTTTTTATAAAATTACCAAATAGCACGTATGTAAATTCAACAAATTGTGTCATACTGAACAATATCTTCTTACTCTACTAGTTTATTTTTTCTTTTGTGATATTAAAATGATATCGTAGAGAGCAAGATTATAGTAAGAATAGTATTAAACTAAAATAATCATTAATTTTATCGATGTGTCGGAAAGTCTGAGAATCGATACTAAATCACTTAAAAATACCCACAACTCTTAAAATCATCCGCAAAACCTGCAATGGTACAGGTTTTCCAAATTATTAACGGAATCCAAATCCTCTTCTAACTACAAATATAATAACAATAACCGAATAGTTTTTATATTAAGTAAGAAGTAATAAAGGTTGTTTGAAGTTTATCATTAACAATTTATTACATTATTATATTCAAATAATACATGGAAAATTACGTAAGTAGCGCAAGTCACAATAAAAAATACCACGTACGAATCAAGTCTGTTCCAATAAAGCATATATGCCAAACCTGTCAATTGTGGTTTAAAACTTCTAATACTTTGTTGATATTGTGTAAAATAAAGTATAAAATTGTAAAAAAAAAAACAGTCCGTGTATCAGTGTGTACACGCGAAGGAAGTGAAAATTCATTGGCTTATGTGTATTAAATTATATATACATGAGAATGCTCATAAATACTACTAGCGGGCGCGTCAGACGTTGTCCCGCCCTGATTATAAAAAAAATCCTTGACAAATTATATACCAAAACCTTCCTCATGAATCACTTTATACGCTGGTGAAAACCGCATGAAAATCCGTTCAGTAGTTTTTGAGTATATCGCGAACAGACAGACAGACAGACGCGGTAGGGGACTTTGTTTTATACTATGTGATGATAATGATAAGAAGTCCCGTAGTATAAGTACTTAACATTTACTCATTTTGGTATACCACTAGACCGAGTCAGACACCTATACATACTTACACATAAACATAAATATATACCTATCTTACGTCTAACCCGTAAAGCGGACATAACGCAAAATTTTCCCCACCATGCCTGCTATAAGAAGTTTTAATTCAATAATATTACAGACATATTAGGTAGGTACTCCACAAAAATTTACATGCGTTTGATTAACATAGATTAAATATATTATTAGATAACTAAGTATACAATTCTTATTGGACATAATATTACGTACGTAACAACTCAGCAGGAATGATGTATAGATGTTTGTTATATGAAGATTATATATTATACTAGCTGATTACCGCTCACTATGTTGGACATTAAAAAAAAGACAAAGAGTCAATCGAATCATGATTGAGCCTCAAAAAAACTGCATTTTAATTATATAAGTGTACTAGCGGACCCGGCAGATGTTGTCCCGCCCTGATTAAAAATATATCCTTGACAAATTATATACCAAAACGTTCTTCATTAATCACTTCATCCACCGGTGAAAACCGCATGAAAATACGTTCAGTAGTTTTTGAGTTTATCGCGAACAGACAGACAGACAGACGCGGTAAGGGACTTTATTTTATACTATGTAATGATGATATGTAGATATACCATAATGTAAGGACATTTCGGTACAATTGCCCTAAAGTCTTATATCTTCAGTTACATTAGTTTAAATACTTAATATGCAAGATGTAAAGATGTGTAACTTAGTATGATAATTTTAGTTTAGTTAGCTCGTGACAGGGGGCTACTTAGTTAACCCACGGGATATCCAAAACCGTAACGGTGTTATTACAAAAAAGTTAAATACGTATTGAATACTCGCTTTAACGAGGTTTCGAATTAAATGCACCGCGGTCGCTGAATGTTCGCCATCTTGCTCTTTTGTCTCGCTTTTGTTACGTTAGGTTAGACTTGCGAAAAAGGATAACGCGAAATTGTCTCGGGCGAGTGCGGTGCATTTAATACGAAACCTTTTTAAAGCAAGTATTCAATACGTATTTAACTTTTTTGTAATAACACCGT
Source organism: Antheraea yamamai (assembly GCA_036509395.1). Taxonomy (NCBI): domain Eukaryota; kingdom Metazoa; phylum Arthropoda; class Insecta; order Lepidoptera; family Saturniidae; genus Antheraea; species Antheraea yamamai. The sequence goes on along the minus strand of AP028442.1, from coordinate 10,637,057 downwards.
AAGGGTTTAAGCTCCATAGACACGAATGTGGACCTTATGATGCACTGGTCCACAGACTATAGATAGCAGCATAAGTTTTAAAAAATACAGTATTTATCACAAAACTTAAAAAGTTTAACAAGAACAAATTATGTAATGTAAAATTATAATTTTATAAAAGTGGCTGGATATTTAAAAACGTGAGCCGCCATTTTGAGATTTGGGTTTTAATGAATCAGCCAAAGAGTTCATTACACATAGAATCAATAAACATAAATGAAATCTCATGTGGATCTCGTATATTTATACCTATAGCAAAAGGTAAGACGCAAAAATAAAAACGAACCAACGGGTTTCCCTAATGTACTTATTATATAAATTGGTCCCATCCTTTACGGAAAATTACGAACATATAAAGGTAATCTTATTTTATATACACATATACATAAGAAGTCTACCGTTGTGCGCGCCCCATACAAAAACTGCTGTATAGATTATAATCAATTTTTATAGCCATACTTCTTAGACACTTGTTCCTTATCTGAAAGAAAAAGAACTTATATTATAATTCTTCTTTAAATTTTTTAAATGTTGTCTTTCTATCGTACATAAAATATGTTGTTAAAGTAGTAAACAACGCAGACGAAGTCGTGAGGTATTAGTTATCTATACTTTTTGTCCCATAAAACGCAAGGGGTTCTCCAGGATAACGAAAGATAAAAAATTGTAGTTAATGGAACAAGACTTTTTTGCGACACCTTAGTACAAGAGCCAGCAACGTTGGAAGAACGAGAATTTTAGAAAAGCTGGTTCTTTAATATTATGCCCTTCCAAACAGGATTCAGGATACGTGGTAGCCGGTTAACGTTGTGTTTTTAATACGCATCACACTTTTACAGGTCAAAATTTTGGGTTATAAATAATTTAAGGAACATTTTTTTCAGTAACTTTTAAACGCTATTAAAACATGAATTTATCACTGTCAGGGAATTTTGTTATTAACACTAATATGCCCGATGATATTCTTTATAAATAAAATAATTCATTATAAACCATTTTATTTTTTCCATTGCAAAGAACATACTTTATTTTATTAACCATTATGATATTGAGATTTCACCGTAAACAATGAAAAACAACGATAAACGTAGACATATGACTTGGGACTGACGCCATCTTGATTACATGCGTCTATAACAGGCGCTTTCACAAGTATCACTATCTTTATCATACATAAAATGGGGTAAACATATCAATGCAGATGCAGAATCTAGCTCTAAGTCTCTTAACGTTTTCAAAGCATTAGCCGGTTCTAACTGGGGTGTTCATCCATAACATTGAGTTCGTTTATACTTCAATATTATACGCAGTCGAATTGACTATGCGAGCTTTCTTTATGATAATAGCGCTCAGATTAACCTCTATAAACTTGAAAAAGTCCAAAACCAGGCCATGAGAATTATCGGGGGTTTCATTAAAAGTACTCCAATCCATGTTATGGAAAGCGAATTGAGCATATGTCCGTTACATCTTAGGAGACAATATTTAGCTGGCAAAATCTATTAAAATAAATGTAGATGGTATTTGGAAGCCAAAGAGTCAATATGATATTCTTAAAATAAAAGATATTTGTCTTCAATTTATAAATAAATATTACCAAATTTTGTTAAAATATACACTGACGGATCTAAAGCTGGTAATTATTTAGGAGCCGCATTTTTTGAGTCAAATTCCAAAACTTTTATGAAATTTCAAATTGATGAAAATATTTCAATTATGCACACTGAACTGATAGCAATTGCAGAGGCCTTATCATTTGTAGAATCCACTGAGTCCATTAAGATTGTTATTTTATCCGATTCAAAAACTGCTCTTCAACACGTAGCTCGATGTACCTTCATTTTTCGAGGAATACCGATAGCCTACACTATTTTGAAGCAATTACTAGATTTCAAAGCAAAGAACAAAGTAATTGTTTTATAATGGATCCCTTCTCATATAGGTATAACTGGGAATGAAAGAGCTGATCTTTTAGCTAGAGAAGGATCCTCCGAAGATGCTATTATTAATATTTTACCAACTTATTTGGATGTATGCTCAGTATTTAAAAATAGCTGTTACTCGCATTGGAAGGAATACTTTGATGAGCGTTCTAAAACAAAAGGAATATGGTACAGAACGATTCAACCACATCCCTAAAGGTCACCATGGATTGATGACAGTACGATTTGCCGTCGGGAAGCAATCACAGGAATGAGATTACACTAAAAAAGTTCGCCTACCTGATGCGTAAAGTACCATCAACACTCTGCCAGAGTTGTGAGCTCATCGATGACGTGCACCACATCCTGGCAGAATGTGTTCGAAGCGAAAAATAATAATAATATTAAAATTATAGCTATCTTAACATGGTTTGAACATACTTATTTAATTTACAAAAAAATAGCATCGGGCACATTATTGTTAATAACAAAAATGTCTGGCGATAATAATTTCATGTGTTAGTAGCATTTCAAAGTTAGTAAAAAACAATACATTAAAAAATTATATAAAAATCAATATTTTTGCCTATAAAGGTGCGATATGCACTAATAAACGCAACGTTTACAGCCAGGTAGCCCGCACACTGTTCGGAAGAACATGAAGATATATAAAAACTGGCTTATTGAAATTCTTTTTCGAAACCATTACTAGCTCTTAGACAAATAGTTATAGGTAAGTGACATTTGACGCGTCGTGTTCATATCTTTTTAATATTTATATTTTTCTTCAATACAATGGAGTGTGAAAAAGTTTTAATACAAGTTGAAAATAGTTATGATATCATTCAGTGTTTAATTTATCATTATTTATTTAATGAATATATTATATCGTTTAATTTACAATTTAACTCTATCAACTTGATATTTTATAATGTAAACTATACTCACTGTATAGTAAACGTCTACAAAAAAGGGAAAGGAACTGCGTTAGAAACTGGGGGTCCATAGACCTCTAAAGCTTTTTTCACATTACCGCCAATATATGTAGGTTGCTACGAACGGGTTGTAGCCTTACTTTAAAAGAATTCTCACAAACCATCTGGGTTTGAGTGAGTCCCTTGATAGTTTGGATTCACAATTGGAAATCGATGGTGTGGCTGTAATAAGGTTTTAGGTATATTAAAATTTTTCGCGTTTAAAAATACAATTGACACCAGTTATAATCCATTTGGTGCAGACGAAGTTGCACGGGTCAGCTAGTCTATACTAATATTATAAAGAGGTAAAGTTTGTGAGTTTGTGACGTTGTAGGGGGTAATCCCAGAAAGTACTAAACCTAACTATATTAAAACTATTATTATTATTATATTATAAAGAGGTAAAGTTTGTGAGCTTGTAGGGGGTAATATCTGGGGAGTTGGAGAAAAAATGGTCGAACGAAAACGTTTCTTACGAACGCTGCCTTAACGATGAGAGATATATGATTGAGTTCTAGAAAAAAGTTGTAGCTTTATAATGCTTATTATCGCTAAACGAAGTGGGTACAGGTCAGCTAGTAGGGAATAAAGGAGAATCTCTTTAGAAGTTGGTTAACCAAGTACATGATAAGCCACGGTTGAATTATGTTCCTGGTAATGATTGAATGTGAAGAATTTTAGATCAGTTATGAACATTTAGCAATTAGTACATACTAGCGGGCCCGGCAGACGTTGTCCCGCCCTGATAATAGAAAAATCCTTGTCAAATTATATACCAAAACGTTCCTCATGAATCACTTTAACCACTGGCCAAAACCGCTTGAAAATCCGTTTTTGAGTTTATCGCGAACAGACAGACAGACAGACGCGGTAGGGGACTTTATTTTATACTATGTAATGATGTACATAACGGAGTCAATTCGACTAGAGGCAAGATTCCAAAATCATTATTAAATTTCGATTGCTTTTGGATAGTATAAAATGTGGTATAGTTTAATGATAGAAGTATGTAATAGAATACCTATAATTTAGGTGCCCGCCCTGACTTCGCACGGATGTAATAATGAAGAAAACGAGACAAAATGTTCCCTTTAATGAAATGATCATGCCGCCGTGGTCTGGGGTTAAATTTCACTCCCGCAACCCCAGACTAGGCCCCCTCGGCAGCGGCTCAAGCCTAGATCCGTTCCCTCAGCGTGGAGCCCTTGAGTAGGTACGCTGCTCGCGCGAATACAGTGATACAGCGTAGGCTGAGAGCCTTAAGCGCTCGCCTTAGTAGTCCGGTGAAGCTGTTAAGACCTTGCTAGGCCAATAGCGTAGTCAGTTCAAGAAAAAAAAATGTTCGAAAAAAAAATGTTCCTTTTACAGTAGGACCATGTAATAAAATTAAATTGGAACTGAACAACTGAACGTCAATCTGCCAATATTTTTGATGATCTCACCCACTTTTTATGTGTATTTTTTATCCCAATCTTTTTGCGTTTTTCTTTCACAGAAATTGTGTTCAGACAATTACAAAGACAATAGACTTAGCCAATTAGGTGTAGACAATGTTATTATAAGTACACCTTTTTCCTTTAATATTACGTTATTAAGCAACCATTATTACAACGAATTTAAAGTTTATCTGGTTATGTTAATTTCATGAAGCATGAGAATATACATTTTTCATCGTTGCTTTTTTTATAAACTTTGTTGAATAATGAATCATTTCAAATAATATCAAATGATTAAATATGTTTATATGAATATTTTTACAACTATATACAGAGTTATGTACATAATTGATTTGAAAATAAAACATAAGTAATAAAATATAAGTGGGTTAATCGTCAACGACCTGTTGATACCTTATTTACCTACTAGCATAGAAAATAATCCGTTTGGGTCGATATTTTTCTTAAATATTGACAAAGATTGGGCTCAGATTAGTAACCATAATCAGTGAAATGTCCACATTTCGTTAATGTGTACATTATACCTATTACTTAATATACACTATTAATATTATAAAGATGAAGAGTTTGTTTGCTTGAACGCGCTAATCTCTGGACCGACGGGTCCGATTTGAAAAATTTTAAGACCAATAGGAGCGGAACACTAATGAGGAATATTTCAAAATCGGTGCTATTTTTCCTCTTGAGAGCTTCCACTGCGTGTTGGCGTTAGCCCAAAGTAACTATTCCACGCGAACGAAGTCGCGGGCAGAGGCTAGTTATTAATATGTTTTACGTATAATATAGATATAACAAATGATGAATCATCTATATAGTTTTGCCCTTGGAAATCAACTACATACACAATTTGTTTTATACATATATAATTAAACGTTTTATATACTTAGCATCAAAGATATAAATAAATTTGTTTGTCACGAATTGTTTTGTTTTGAAATTTGTTTGTTTAATATGCATATTATTAATGTAAATGAGAATGCTTTGTAAATACATTACTATATGTACATGAATAAATACGGCCCTCGGTCCCTTTTGGTAAAAATATCCGGGTGACCGATACGTCACGAATTACATAACAAACTTGAATTATAACCCTCTCACGCTTCCTCAGTATAAATATTTAAGAGTTAAAAATATTGTATAAAACATTTGAAAATAAAATCTACCAACTACGTATATTAAGATATCTCTGAATTTAGTTTGATTGTAGTAATTTAACCCTTTGCGCTCGAGGACTTCGGAGCGGAGCCATTTAAAATGTTGGTGACAAACATATAAAAACGCAAGACACACAGTCTCGAATAAAAGTAGCGCTCAAAACCGGCCGCAAAAACACCCCAATATATACCCCAAAAATAACCCCAAAAATACCCCACGTGGTTATATAGTTATGCAATAAACTTATAACTTTGCAAATTGAACCTTACGTGAATGATTAAAAATTGTTTTAACAAGGAAGCAAGCGACGCAAGACTGTTTGAAATGACTGTATAATCCAAATTTATGAACTCATTTTTGTGTGCAGTCTGTGAGACGTTTTTTTTTAACTTTATCTTTGGCAACCAATCTTTTAGATTATTACTGCCATTGTCGAGTAGTTAATAGTATTACAAGTTCTTCTTCTATTTTATTTTTGGCATCCAGTCTTCTAGTAGACTATTACTGCCATTGTCAAGTGAATATCGATATTACAAGTTTCTTGATATAATTTCAATGAACTAACAAGATGGCCATACTTTCCTGGGAGTTTTTGTGGCAAGTCAGAATTCATACTCCGTGGTATTATTTTGGATCCACTTCACTTGTGCACAATAACCAAACTATATTACGTAAAGCACCACCAACATTACACAATATAGAGCCAAATAACACAAGATTATAGATAAAATATTAGGTCTTTACCTATGAAATTGCCGTTTTGTATGAAAAAATTTAAACGAATTTTTTTCATGTATTTTTTATTTGTATTAATCGAAGTAATCACCCATGCAATCAATGCATATTTGCCAACGCAGTGGCAGTTTATTGATGCCCTTCTTAAAGAAATCAGCTGGACGGGAGGCAACAAATTCTTCAAAGGCATTTTGTACTGCCTCTCGGGTATTGAATTTTTTCCCGCCAAGGAGTTATCCAAATTCTGGAAAAAGTAGTAATCTGTAGGCGCAAGGTCTGGTGAGTAGGGCGGATGACGGAGAACTTCCAACCCCAGTTCTTGCAACTTGGAGACCGTCTGTTGTGCAGTATGAGGTCGCGCGTTGTCGTGCAGGAGCAGCGGAGACGAGCGATTGACCAATGCTGGTTGGAGATGTGCCAGCTTCTCCATCATTGTGTTCAGTTCTTCACAGTACATATCTGCAGTAATGCTCACCCCGTTTAGTAAGAAGCTGTGATGAATCACACCGGCGCTAGACCACCAAACAGTGACCATCACTTTTCTAGGGGTAAGTTTTCGTTTAGGGCATTGTTTAGGTGCTGAACCAGGATCCAACCGACTTGCTGAGCGCTTGCGGTTATCAAACAGAATCCATTTTCCATCGCAGGTAACAATGCGGTTCAAAATTCCTTCATTTGTGTGTCTGTTGAGCAGTGCAAGGCACGTCTCGACGCGTACTTCGCGCTGGCGATCATTGGGTTCGTGGGACACCCATTTGTCAAGCTTTTTTACCTTGCCAATTTGACGCAAATGGACCAATATTTTTTTGACGCTAACGTCGAAAGCTGCTGCTAATTCAGCCGTAGATTGTGTATCATCAGCTTCCGCAATCGCCTTTAATTCGACACTGTCGACCAAAATGTTCGAACGACCGCGAGGTTCATTTTTCAGGTCGAAATTCCCAGAACGGAAGCGAGCAAACCAATAACAGGTGGTGCGTTGGTTTGTAGTGTTAGCTCCGTAAACGTCGTTGATGTTGCGTGCCGCTTGGGCCGCGTTGCTGCCACGGCGGTACTCATATTCCATAATTACTCGAACTTTTAACGTATCCATGATGACAAAAAAGATTGAAATGCGATGAAAATGTAACACTAATCAATAAACAAATGACTACCTTTGGAAAAAGAATTCCATGTTTTTAAAATAAAATTAATTTGAAATTAGAATTCTTAGCCAAACAAAAATTTTTTTGATTTGAAATGGCCAGTACTGCAGAACGGCAATTTCATAAGTAAAGACCTATTATAAAGACTATATGGCATTCCAAGATCCCGCCAAAAACTCCCTGTGAGACGTTAAGTGTGCATCTTGGGTTTTTGTATATCAATCGTGACAAATGACGGTCACGGCTCGCGGATTGTTATGCTCTCGATAACAGACAATCGCGGTTTCCAGTTGTTAGTAATACGAATGAAAAAACAACTTCGAGTGCAAAGGGTTAAAATATTATAATATTTGAATACCTACTATGTATATGTATTTATTTCATTAGCATTACAATAGGATTCTTACGCCCATTTCGAACATAATAATGATAATGTATTCAGATTTATTTATATTTATAAGAATATTTTTAAATATACTTGAGTTTATAGATGACTAGCTTCTACCGGTGGTTACGCGCCTCTTAGTGTGGATTTATCGTACCCCTCACACCGGGGACAGTACTTTTTGTGGGTGAAGAGTACCCTATGTCCTTTTCTGTACCCCTGACGACGTGTATGAAAAATGTTATGATGTTATGATGTTGTATGTTCAATAGTTAAGACGTGAAAGCCAAAAAAGCATACTCACATTGGTATTTACAAATTAGGTTTAGGATCGCATAGTGTTTTTTCAGACAATAAATTATCCATTAAAAACCATTTGATAGGTACCATTCTAATAGTGCATTTGTTAACCACCAACAGTCCATTGTAATATATGGTCAAGCGTAATTGTATATTTAAGAAATGGAGCAGTAACAATAGGGGCGACCTCAACCTCTGCTCTATATATATATATATATATATATAGTGCCTTTTGTATACTGCCTGAATATATACTAATGATTAATCAAAACGTACTTTGTTTTGTTGTTATATAATCGTATTCTAAAAATGAAAAACACGTATGTTCTCGGTTCGCTGACTACATTAATGAATTTCTAAGTGAAACTAGGTTTTTCTATGTAGGTGCGTAATTTAAGTGAAGATAACAATTCAGGCAGAAAACATTATCGACAATATATATATATATATATATATATATATATATATATATATATATATATATATATATATATATATATATATATACATATTTTTAATCAATTCATATTGTTGGGGCGAGCAAGGAAGTGGAGCTGATTTTCGAATGCAGTTTAAAATATATTTAAGCCGCCCTTGTTTCTCTTGGCTACACGTGTGTGGTGATTATAAACTACGTGACCTAGAATAGAGATCAAACATCATTAATGTTTTCCAAAAAATATATACATTACCCTGAATTTATGTCTATCACAGACAACAAACATATCTTAAGATTATTACGCCAGATATAGATAGATAAAGGTTAAATTCTGCACGATTTTCATTCGCTCATCAATGTAATAATAGTGGAAAGAAAACCTAAAGTTACCACTCATAATATCTATCGGTATAGATAAGAATTCAATAATTTTAACTATCTATACATATCATAAAAATAAAGTGTTTGTATGTAATATCAAAATAAAATAAAAAATTGATTGGGTATGAAAGTATACACGCAACTGATAACAAAAATGCAATTTTTAAAATTTTTGTCTGCCTGTCTGTTTGTTTCGGGTAATCTCCGAAACCGGTGGACCGATTTTGACGGGAATTTCACTGGCAGATAGCTGAAATTACAGCGGATTACTTAGGCTACTCTAAATTAGACTACGTGTTAATTCGTTCACAATGCTATCTTTAAAACGGTTGGACCGATTTTCACGGGGCTTTCACCGGCAGACAGTGGACATTATAAAAAGTAATTTAGTCTATTTTAATTTATACTAGCTGCTAACCATGGCTTTGCCCGCAGTGCTCTCTCCAAAACGGTTCCACCGATTATTACGGAACTTTTACTGGCAGATAGCGGACATTATAAAAAGAAATTTACTTTATTTTAATTTAGACTAGCTGTTAACCGTGCTTTCGCCTGCAGTGCTATCTCCAAAACGGTTAGACCGATTTTTACGAGACTTTTACTGGCAGATAGCTGACCTTATAGGAAGTAATTTAGGTTATTCTATTTTAAACTAGCTGTTACCGACGACTTCGTTCACATGAAATTTAATAAAAATATGTTGTTCACTTTAAACATGTGCGTAAGACGTGCGTTGTACTGGACTCTAAGAATAAGTATAATTGAAGTTCATATATCTCTATCTATGTATGTAATTTGAATTATATTGTCTTTTTGGTCATTTTGACGGCCATTTTGTTTTATTTACCTCGCTTTCGTCTACATAACTTAGTAACCATAGTAACATATAAGAATATTGTATCATGTCCAATGAGCACTATTTAAACTGTCAAATATTAAAAACTGCTTAGACAGATGTAAAGTTTTATATTTTGATTTATATTTATGCAAGATTTCAAGACGTCAGCTCATTTATTGTTTACAATTCAACATTATTATTGTTAATAGTAATTTGGAAGATAGAAGGGGTATTTCTAATAAGATATTAGACCATAAACGTATTACTTATTGACAATATGGGCATACAAACATCATACAACATACAAACAAAAATTATTTTGATTTGAAATGGCCAGTACTGCAGAACGGCAGTTTCATAGGTAAAGACCTATTATTTCTTTAAAACAATTTAAAAAACGCGTGCGGACCTGCGGGTACAGCTAGAGTATAATGATAAATACCATGTATAAGTAGGTTTGTAAAAATGTATTAGTTGTGTTTTTTTTTTTCGAACTGACTACGCTATTGACCTAGCAAGGTCTTAACAGCTTTATCGGACTACGATATTTTCTTTTATATATATTATGTTTATGATTACAACATTTTTATTTTTTATTTTCATGTAATTAAAGTTTAAAGATTGTGGGAGTATTCAGTTTGAATCGAATGTCTATTGCTGCCATCTGTTGAAAAAGTTTGAAATTAATTCCAAATCAATATTTGATGTATTAAGAACTCTAGTATTCGTTTGATTCTTTAGATTACAAAAAGATGGCGTTTAGTAATATTTAAATAAATATGAACCAGGTAATGCTACAAAAATACAACAAACCGTATGTAAAGAATATTAATTTTTAATTTTGTTCAGGCTATCTAGATACGGCTTTTTAGATTAAATAACTCGAACTTCTGACAAAATTATAAGTATTAATAAGACAGTGGCTCAGTCTACAATAAACTGTTATCATTTTTTAATAAGTAAATAGAGTATATTGTTCTTTAAAATTAGGAAACAAGTAAAGAAATCAAAATAAAATGTCGTAGGGTATAAATGCAAACAAAAACGGAAACTAAGTACTAAGTAGGTCTTGTTGTAAATATATTTTTAGCCAACGGCCCTACATTTTATGTGTACAAATTATAATAGCAGTTTTAAGAATATAATAAACAATGATTATTTCATTTCAATTAAATACTATAATTTCGAAACAAACGACATTTTTCAAGAAGGAGGTTTTACATCTGTAGCCTGATACAATGAATTAATAGCTATTTCAGATGAAACAAAAGCCATAGATTTAGCAAGAGTGGCCAATGACAAAGTATCCATAACAATTCGGTTTGCAACGTGACTTAAGTTAGCGCCATGAGACTGTGCTGTATACTTCAAAGCTAATTTAATAACACGTTCGCACGTTAAAGCTTTCGATGAGGCACTTTTAGCTTCTTTTCCAGCTTGCTGAGCTGCCGTTTTGGCTAAATTCATCATCAAATCTTGATGATTGGACATTCCGTTTTTCGCATATTTCACAGACATTTGTACTTCAATAGACGCAGTAAGAGCACGCCGTAAGGCTACTACACTTGCAGCAGTTAGGTATGCCACGTCTCCAGCATAGAGGATGGCTTTCTTAGCTTTCACCTCCAATTTTTCTAGTTTTTGCTTAGTTTTCTTCTCATTTGCAGCTTCATCTTCTACTTCGGGTTGATCAATTTCCATTTCAGCTACTAAGTTTGGATTCAAGGCAGGTTTATAAATATTTGCTTTAGTATCCACCCAATCGTCTATAAGACCGGGTATATTTCCTTCCTGTATATCTAAAGTCTGTAAATTAGCCCTTTCATAATGAGTTTCATTTATAGCTTTATCTAGGACAACTGTATTTGTCTGATTTATGTCCTGGGCACCATTTTCCTTATCTAGAGTAGTCTGATTTAAAAATCCTTTAACAGATGTTGGAATATAAGCTTTTGATTTTAAAATTTGCACAAACTTTTTGTCACTTATAGGTACCACAGAATACGCTGCAATTCTCGTATTATCCTTTTGTTTTGTATTGTTAGCATAATTTTTGTTGGTATCCAAAGACTTATTCAAAATCATGTTATAAATGGAAGATCCATTACTAATATGTAAAACTGGAGTGGGTACTAACACTTCTGGTTGCTTAAGTATCGATCTCTTTCTGCGTAGAGACATATCAACAGATTGTTTTTTAGATAAAGATACAGCGTAGGTAATGTCTTTCAAAGCTGATACGATCGACACTTCAGCCGCAATTTGTGCTAAACCATAAACTAAACGATGAAGTTCTGGTTCTGTAGACTCTCTAGTAATGCTCAATATATATCCAGATAAAGTCCTCGATATATAGTCTAAAATACGCCTGGTTTCAATTGCTGTCATGCCTTTGTTCTTACCTGGTGCTTCAAGAGCTTCTCTTGTAATTCTTGTTATTTTATCTTGCACCTCTAACTTAGACAAAATAGCCGAAACCAAGTCTTTAGATATCTGATATAAGTTTTGTTCCATTTGCGGATTATGAGTTACATTTTTTGTTTCTTTCATTATAGAATCATCTAAATGTTTCAGCACTTTATATGGGGAACTGACAAAGAATCTGTCGCTTATAATTTGAGATGTAACTTTGTGTTTAAAGTCATGCACTGGTGATATCCCAGCGAAAGTAAATATAATCTGCAAATAATGTTAAGTTATTTAAATTATTGGTCTTTGCGTGTTTCTTTTAGGACAAAGTTAATTATAAGCAATTAACTTACCTGAAGATATCCGATCAAAAATAGAAGTAAGAATGAACCCATATTAAGAAATGAAACCATTCAGAGCGTTTAGTAAACTACTTCAAATTGTTTTTACATCTAACTGATTTACTCGCTCCTTGTTAGCAATTGCCAATTAATTTTATATTGTTATTTTTTACGATTTCCTTAACAAGCACTGTGACGTGTCTTACACAGGAGCCAGTTTACTACCAAACTTCAATAGATGAAAGGCACTAGTAGAAGAATACTTCTTAAATCTACAATCTAATTCATACATGATCCATACCTAATTTCAGTTATCCAGCAAAAGCATTGTACATACTAATTCTACGCTTGGTATGCACAATTTTTCGATATACAAAAAGGGGCCGGTAAACTAAACTGCTGCTTGTCCTTAAATCATTTCGTTTGTCATCGTCTTTTACACTTCTGGCATTTATTTTATGTGATATTTCCCGGTGTGAATTCCATGCAGTTTTAAATTCATCATCTGGTATGTTAACAAGCAATATATCCGAATTATTTTTATTTGTTTTAATATATGAAGATAACGACTTAACAATTCCGAAGCTTATAAACACTATTGTAATTAAATTCAATCTCAAACACATAGTTACGTTACCATCAGTCATTACACATGACATAATAAGAACACTCTACTTTATATGCAAGGTAACTAATTAAGTAGAATATGTGAATTCATTAGTAGATCAATAGTTAAATGGATTCATGGTTCTCACATCAAGCCGTGAAAACTCTTAGTTATGTATAATTTTTTCATACGAACAGAAACTATAAGGTTTATTCACCATCACTGAGCTACAGAGTTGACCTATGATTTCTTTTTTACGAATTATGCGGTAACTACCTATACTCCTAGAGCCTAGTATAGACATTAGGTGAGAAAAATGAATTGAAAAAGAATGTCCAGAATATATATAGTACTAACATAAAATAAAAATTGATAATTATCGTGCACAGACAGCATCATATTCGGTGATATTGTAAACTATGCAGTCTTCTTGTACTTAGTAATTTGGTTGCTACGAATATTATGAAGCTCAAGATTATTTGTTTATTCGGCCACGTTACGGCTCTTAGGAGTAGAGCAACTAGCTAACAAAGTGTAGGTGAGGTTACTAGTCTATAAAAATAAACTTTTTAGAATTACGATATATATTCAAAGTGGTAGTGATTAAGTAAAAGACAGAAGACAGATATAATACAGTATATTCACAACAATAGTGATCAAGTCATCTGGAGCACGATGGAAATATTGGCAGGTCACACTTCATTCGTGTCTTTAAACATCATCGACAGCCTGCAAGAGACCCACTGCTTGGTTATAAGCCTCTTCTCGAAGAAAGGTATGGGCATAATCACCGTGTCATCCCATGGCGATTACGTATGTGTTAATGATTTTGAGAAATTTAAGAAATCAGATACTTTGATCTTTATGAATTCATCGTGCCGGTGCCGGGGGTATCCCATACGCGAGAAATCCCGAACAGTGCCTGCCTGTAAATTACGACCAAATTATAGATTTAAAGGACTTCTAAAAATACGCATCCTCACTTACGTTCGTTGCTTGTAATCTTCTCTTTGTCATATCTGATAATATTCTACTAAAGTTGCTTTGGGTAAAGAGTTTATATTGTGGCTCTTTGGACCCAAGAACGTTTAGTGGACTATATGGATTTCAATAGCATACCTCTCGCTCTCACTAGATAAAAATTAACCGCATTTCATGTTTACACACAACAGCCATTTCTCATTGATAAGTTCGTAGTGTTTGTTCATTTTTAATACATGGTCTTCTCTCATGTTAAAATTACTAATGAAGTTATATTTATATTAGTCTGATTATAATATGAACTGTAGAGTATAAATATTTAAATGCACGTGCGTAGGTCTTAGTAGCAAATGATATAGTTTATTTTTTAATTTTGTATATTGCACTTCTAAGGGATTGCGGATTATGAAGCTGGTCTAAAAATGAATTGAAATATTTTTATAAGATGATGAGATATAATTTACATATGTTAATCATGTACATGTGTAACTTCGCTTTCTATCCCTGCATACATTAGACTGAAATAATAAAAAATAATAAAAAAAAAACAAAACTATTTAATAATATACCTATTTATAACAATGTTTTTATAATAAAGAATTCTTATACATAAATAAATAGAATAACATTTTACAAAAAACGCTTATTCAATGTCTTTAATCATATTTAAGTAACAGTAGATATGTTCATTTATTTTTCCATGACCGTTCCGACGAGGCACTTGTAAATTTATAACAAGATTACGATATACCTTTGGCATATTTTAACCGAGGTAAGCCGGCAGCACTCTGATACGACTACGGCCTAAGAGTTGCGAGGTCTCTCCGAAAACTGAAGCATCTCCTTCATCAAGCGACGGGAGAAGGTCACTCTCTTGGCCGCCTAAATCTCGTCGAGCCCTGGTATTCGCCGACTTAGATACACCAGCATCCTTTCCCGAAGCACCAGATTCCGCAGCGTCTTTTCCTGTAGCTGATGGTGTTTGTTCTGGTCTTGGGGGGATGCGCTGGATCACATCCACGTCTGCGGGCGCGCACACGCAGACCGCTAACAGCGCCAGCGACGCGACGAGAAATAACGTTGAATGCATTCCCAAACGATCCTATCTTGCTTTATTTCACACCGTATGAAATGCTTCCTGAAACGGACTCGTTGCGGTTTATATCGTATATCTTTGATTACACAATATATTAAAGCTTATTGAAACTGTACACTCGGATAATGCGCATTGTTATTTGTGGAGCAAAATTGACGCACGATTTTACAACAAAAATACTATAAACAAACCGATAAGTGACCGTTTCATTACGAAACTTGGCTCGGGTTGGGATGCTAACGAATTAGTAACATAACACTGATAAGAATAAAGAGCAACAAAGCGTATTAGCACCTAGTCATGAGGCTGTTCATATCCATTTTTGGATGACTACAAGTAAATATTCGTGTATAATCATTGTGAAATACTGAGGTATATTTTTAACTGTATTTGATGATTTAAATTCATTACAATAAACTGTTTAGTGATTGTTCGTGGTAGTCCTCATACAGTATTTATGTAGCAACTATAATTTATTTTTACTTAGATAAAGACTTTGCTACAAGGCTAATAACTCACGAAGTGGTTTTTACCCGCGCCCGCCACGGTGGTGGAACTGCGGTTTTGTTTCTAAACTCACGAAACCGGTTATCTACACGGGTTCGCAGCCGTCGCAGTTGAGATCATCGCCCGCAAACATGGCAAAAACGCACGCACGCAAAAATAGACATTAAATAACTCTTATTCGAACTTCGTTGACTAGTATAACTGTAACCGCTTTCCGACATAATAGTAAATAGTTACAATTATATCCAAAAGTAGCCGACGGAGCAAACGTTGTCCCACCCTGATTATAAAAAAATCCTCGCATTATATACCAAAACCTTCCTCGTGAATCACTTTATACACTGGTGAAAACCGCATGAAAAGCCGTTCAGTACTTTTTGTGTTTATCGCGAAGAGACAGCCAGACAGACGGTATGGGACTTTGTTTTATACAATGTAATGTCTATATCTGTATATAGATATGCAGAAGCAAAACAGTAAAGAACATCTTTCTCCTCTCTTTCTCAACCGCTTTTTGTTATGTTTACTGAATCTTGATGAGCTTTTGTTTGTTTTTTTTTCCATAATAATATCTAATACTTGAAAAAATAATGAATTACGGTTGAATTTCGACCACTATTGATGTGAAGTTATCTATACTAGTCTATACTAATATTATAAAGAAGTAAAGTTTGTGACGTTGTGAGTTTGTGACGTTGTGACGTTGTGGCGTTCTAATTGGTAATCTCAGGAACTACTGGTCCGATTTAAATAATTCTTTCAGTGTTATATAGCTCATTCATCGAAAATGGTTATAGGCTATATATCATCACGCTAAGACCAATAGGAGCGGAGCACAGTTGAAAAATGTTTCAAATCGACATGTTTTTTTTGAGAGATTTTGCTGTGTGTCAGCGTTAGCCCAGAGAACTATTACTACGCCGACGAAGTCGCGGGCAGGGGCTATAATCTATATACTATTATAAAGTGGTAAAGTTTGTGAGTTTGTGACGTTGTAGGGGGTAATCTCAGGAACTACTAAACCGATTTTGAAAATTATTTTACCAATATAAAGCCACGTTATTTGTGGGTGATAGATAGGTCATTTATCGAGGAAGGCTATAGGCTATATATCATCACGCTAAGGGCAGTAGGAGCGGAGCTACAATGAAAAATGTTTTGTAATCGGGGCTTTTTTTCCTTTTGAGAGCTTCCGCTGCGTCTTAGCCCAAAATAACTATTCCACGCGTGCGAAGTCGCGGGCAGAAGCTATTAACTAATTATATTATCTATAACGTATACTAATATTATAAAGAGGTAAAGTTTGTGAGGTTGTAGGGGGTAATATCTGGGGAGTCGGAGAAAAATGGTCGAACGAAAACGTTTCTTACGAACGCTGCCTTAATTATGAGATATATATGATTGAGTTCTAGACAAAAGTTGTAGCTTGATAATGCCTATTACCGCCCAACGAAGTGGGCACGGGTCGGCTAGTCATATATATGAAGTTAAGAGTACCTTATTAGTCGTGGTATGTTATTCATTAATATCAAAAATGCATATTAAGAATACTCGATGTATTTATGTTATGAACACATATTTTTCACAAAATTTTGTAGCATTAACATCTTGCTGCAAAATAAGGAAAACAAGGTTTTGTATTTATGTATTCATATTATTAACACGCCAGCAGGTACTCGATAGCGTATTAATGCTTACACGTGTGGTGTACTTGTGTGTTGTTTCGTATTGCTCATCTTACACGTATGTGATTAAAGAAATTTAAGATATTAAAAAAATACATTTCAATTTTATTATAACCCATTACAAGAATTCCCAAACTTGGTTATGCGGAATATAGGGGGCCCATAGAATAGTCATCAGGGTTCCGCCTTTTTTTTAAATATAAGCTTTAAATTATTTATTAAAAACAAATACAGGTCAAGATTGGATACTACCCCAGATATACGCATACAATTGTTGGACATGATACCGAACTATAAAACAATTATTCATAAAATAGTAAAACGATTTCATTCTTTACATTAAAACTTTAAGTTAAGTATAATGTGTTTCAATTATATTATACATTTCTTTAAAAAAATGTTCTTATATAAATTTAAGTGTTTATTTGTACTCATCTGATATGGGGTTCCATAAAATAAAAGGTACACTCATCAAAAAAGTCTAAGCAACATGTACTAATTTAAATTTTAGGATGGTTCTTCACATTATAACGTTGTATTTTATTTTTAAAATAATATCTTTAGGGTTCTATGATGTAAAAATAACAGCTATTGTCTTTATAAGTTCTTTTAATAACAGAAATGAACAATATTAGAATATACTGTAGAAACTAAGATACGTAAGAAACTAAACTTTTTTCTTACAAAATGAAATTTCTAAAGAAAATGTATTTATTGTGAAAGAATAGAACAATTTAATACAAAGTATGGGCTCCTCTGCTATTCAGAATTTGTCGGCAACGATTATTCATTGAATTAATGAGACTGTTTATGTCATCTTGCGGTATTCGCTCCCAATGGAATTGTAGCAAATCCTTCAGCTGTTGGGTTGTTGTCGCTCCGTCCAAGTTCTTCAAAACACGTCTCTGGAGCATGTCCCATGCGTGCTCGATGGGGTTGAGATCTGGCGATTGTGTAGGCCAGGGCAATACCCGGATATTCTCCGTTGCAAAGTATTCACTAGTTCACCGAGCTGTATGTGAACGCGCATTGTCATGCATTAACCTAAAATCGGAGCCAAAGGTTTGTGCAAATGGGTAGACATAAGGTCTGAGAATATCCTCAATGTAATTTTCAGCATTCATGTTTCCATTTACAAAAACGAGCTCAGTTCGCCTGTTCTTCATAATACCCGCCCATAACATAACTGTTGAGCCGCTGTATGGATGAACTTCCTGAACGCACCTGAGCCTTTCAGTATTTCCGGGCCGATGATACACTCGCACCCTTCTTGTATCAGGCTTAAACCCGAATCGCGACTCATCGGAAAACATAATTTTATCCCATTGTTCCTGGGTCCATGTTATGCGTTCTCTACACCATTCATATCGACGAGCGCGATTCCCGTGACGTATCGGTGGACACCTGATTGGGCGTCGAGCTCGTAGGCCGTACTCATGCAGTCGATTTCGCACAGTTTGAGGACTTACATCAACACCACTTGAAATTTGTAGCCTCAAACTTATCTCTCGAGGGGTTAACATCGGCTGGCGTCTTGCAGTCAGTTGTATGTACCGGTCTTGCCGAGTGGTTGTACTCCTTTTACGGCCTGGATGCTGTTCAGCGGGTTCTCCTGTATTATTGTAGCGCTGCCAAAGACGACAAATAACACTTCTATGAATGCCAAAATGTCGAGATACCTGAGATTGATTACTTCCCGCTTGCAACATCCCTACAGCTCTTTCCATTTCATCTGCCATCAAATGACGTCGCTTCATGACGTAAAGAATATCTAAC
The DNA here is from genome assembly GCA_036509395.1 of Antheraea yamamai. Taxonomy (NCBI): domain Eukaryota; kingdom Metazoa; phylum Arthropoda; class Insecta; order Lepidoptera; family Saturniidae; genus Antheraea; species Antheraea yamamai. The sequence goes on along the minus strand of AP028442.1, from coordinate 10,617,879 downwards.
AATGCAATTTTGTCGCTAACTTTATTTAAATGGTTGGTAAAATTATAAAATCAAGACTAAACGTAGCAATTAAAACGCACTTAAATTCAAACAAGTTCGCAGTCATTTGAATTTTATGAAAAAACAAAACATAATCTAATTGTTTTTTACAACCAGCCAGTATGTCATCAATAACAAAAAAGTTTACTTACCTACGCACTTTGTTTGAGTAAATACTTAGAAATTAATTAATATAAATGGTAAAATTTGTAATATCACGCATGTTGCTTAGACTTTTTTGATGTGTGTATTTGGTTGGTGTTCCGTTATCTTTAAAGTTTAGGAACCCCTGCCCTATTAAATGCACTTGTAGTTGAGTTTTTTAATTACGTGACTATTAGAAAGTACAGTCTTATTGCTGACAGCAGTGACAGCAATTTCTTCTAGCCTTTAGGTGAATATATTCCAGAGGTAAAATCAAGGCGGGATAGACTATAAGAACAGCATAATATAAACAAGCAAATACGACATAGACAATACAAATCATGTAAACAATAATATAAATAAATAAAATATACTATATAAAAATAATATATTACTTTAATTATATATTGTTATTAGAAAACATGATACAAAATGTACGCAATAAATATATAAATACATAATACCGACGCGACAAATAATATTTATCGATCAAGCCTTTACATTATGCGCAGCGCTGCAGCGATGGTGCACGTATCAAAGAAACCAGATAATGTAGCCCAGTGTAACCCTGCAGTACATAGGCGTACAGACCAAGCTACCAACAACTTTTCAAGAGAATTTATGGAGTGTATTGGTATTTTCAGCGTTACATCTACTTACTATCGTAATTTCACGTCCGTCAACCTCGCGAATCATTAAAAACGAAATTCCAGGAATTCGGTATCTTAACTCTGCCCTCCCAATACATTCTTGATAATTTAATGTATGTCCGTAAAAAATTTGATAAACTGAATTTAGTAAAAGACCGTCAGTTATTTATTTATTTAAATACATAGGTCATAATCTAAATACTAGAAACTGTAATAAACTGGTGGTCCCATGTTTCAGACTTAGCAAAACCAGTAATAGTTTTTTAGGTAATAGTGTTAGGTGCTACAATAAAGTCCCAAAACATGTTACCGATTTGCCGGGCTGTAAATTTAAGCGCCACGTCAAACGGGTTTTAGTTTCAAAAGGATATTATAGAGTGGATCAGTATGTGAACGATAGTGATGTCTGGAATTGACTCCTCTCTGTGCATCCACTAAAAGCTATTGTATGATATATTGGAAATATGTGTTAAAAAAATGTACCCGATCGAGTTTCATGCCGGTTCTTCTCGATGACTGGGTTGTTTTCCGAACCGGTGGTAGTCTTTGACGTTCATAAGTGCCTTATTAGGGCCTAAACTGAATAAAGTATTTTTGATTTGATCGATTTGATTTGATTTGATTTACATGTAAGACCATTAAAAAGGGATTTGATATTTTTTTCGGTTGGAAAGAGTGATAAGTTTAAAAGCAACCAGATAAGTTTAATAAAATCATAGACATTCAACAAACAAACATGTCGAAAACAATGAATAAAATTTTAAATTTTGTAAAATTAACTCAACTAGTTGATTACGAAAAACCTGGAGAATACGACATCATGACTTCGTCTATTTTATATAGTTATCATCAAACTGAGCTGTAGTTGTCTCTCTCGTGCACTACATAATAGTTCACGTAGAATGTGACAGAAATAGACTCCCTTTTAACCTATTCTTCAAATACCTTTGAATTCCTCATAACGGCCACGATTAAGACAACCATTACGATAGAAAAAAATAAAGGGCTCTAATTAGCTCTTTGTATCTGTTTGACTCAAAAAGTCTTATTTGTCATTGAATAATCGCAAACCGAACTAAACTAAATTAAACTAAATACCATATAAAGTCTTTGTAACAGAAACATAACCTATAAAAGTTAAAAGTACGAAATACGAACAACCACTGTAATACGTTCTGTATTAAGGTATATTATCATAATAATATAATTATTAGGGAGATAGATATACGTTTGCTACCGTTCTTTCTTTTACGAGTTATGTAGTTTGGCTTATTATTAGAATCTAATTTGTTTCGAAAACGACCTCGTCTAATAAACGGCTCCTAGATTGCACGAAACAAACAATCGTTTGTTCGAACGAATTTGTTGATTTTTTCAATAAGATCACTATTCAAGAAAACTTAATTCTTCCGATTAATTACTAAATCCAATAATAAGAACAAAACAATTTTATTACTCCCCTTCCTTTGTCAAATGTTCACTTTGAATTTAAAAGAAAATAAAAAAGAAAAAACTTAACACAAAAATCCTTTTTATTTATTAAGTAATTGATCAAAAATTCTAGCTTATAATTGTGATTATTTCATAGGTATAATCCGTGTACAAATATGTAATTTATTTAAGGAACTTTTTGAAGTCGCAATAAGAAGACAAAGTGAGGCATGAGTATGCAATACCAAATTCACTTTATACATTATGAAATATTTCCTAACTTTTTAATGTTTTTACAACAGATACCACTACATTCCTACCACAATGTGGTTAGACTTAAACTTTTGTCAAAAAAAGTCGGATAAAACACGGTATATCTACAATAAAACACAGAAACTATACAACATAAACATTCATATACACAAACCCAAGATGCACACTTATCGTCTAACAGCTGGCACACCAAAATTAGTGCATAATTTTGGATTATGTACTCATTTCAAATAGTCTCGCGTCGGTTGCGTCCTTGTAAAAATAACTTGAAATTATCCAGGTAAGGTTGCATTCGCAAAATCATAAGTTTATCGCATTACTATAATCACGTATGTATATTGGAGAGTTTTTGCGGCCGGTTTTGAGCGCTACTTTTATTCGAGATTATATGTCAATGAACACAAACAAATTTTGCAAATTATTTCACAAATCACGACTTATCGGCAACATGTCAGGTACTTAAATGTAAAGGTGACAGTGTATTTCAGAAAATATAGCTAATTAGTCACTAAACAACATTTAATTTTTTTGTTGATGTTACAGAATTAAATTAACGCAATAAAGTTCTGAACAGCTACAATAATAAAAGGAACGAAATTATCTTTAATTAACAAACACTAATTAAACATTCGACCCCATTTAAAAAAAAGTTAAACTTCTTATGGGAGGGTTTTGGAATTCTGATCCGCAACCTTTTTGTGTGACGAAAAGTGGTGGGGGTAAACTCTGTGTCGGGTAGAATGGGAGCAGTGTTTCTCTTGCCTTCGGGTATTGGTGAACAGCGAGACTTACGCTCTTCTCGCTTTCTTTTCTCTCGTTGTCCGTGGTTCCGTATAGCTACTGCGTTCAGGCTACGTGGCGATCACTGAACAAAATCTATGCCAATCAAAAGTGATTGATAAATAATTAAAAAGTGATACAAAATTTAACTTCTATGATGTGTTTTTACGACAGACCATGTTATTTTTGTATTGTGCATACAATATAAACGCGTTACCTTGTTTCTCGTAAAGTGTGTACATCAATTCTTTTTTTATATCGTGGAATAAGAAAAAATCGAATTTAAAAATAGTTATCGTATACAATTACTGTTAATAACAATATCACTACATATTATAAAACAAAGTTCTCTGCCACGCCTGTCTGTCTGTCTGTTCGCGAATAAATCAAAAACCACTGGACGGATTTTTCACCAGTAGATAAAATGATTCATAAGGAAGTTTTAGGTATATAATTTGTCGGGGTTTTTTTTATTATCAGGGCGGGACAAAGTCCGTCGGGCCCACTAGTTTAATATATGATCTCATAGTCAAGGTATATGGAAATATCGATATACACTATGTAACAGTACGCTGATTAAAAAAAAACCGACTAATTTTTTTTCTTAAATATGTATATCGAATATATTGTTGGAAATGATGAAAAAAAATCCCGTGAAAGCTATTAATATCAAGATATCCCGCATAGTAAATTTCAATTTCCCGTATGATTAACATGGGAAAGCTTGTTTATTGAGTGTAAAATTTTATAACTCTTTAATGGTTCATCAAATAGACTAGACCAAATAATTTTCTTGTATAAAATTGAACGCACTATAAAAAAGCTATCTTATAATTTTTTGATAAATCGACGTGTTTCAAAGTTATTTAACTTTAAAATATAATTTATAATATTTTCTCATTTTTTCCAATTTCTTGATGAAACTTTTTTCATCAAATTTTTTCATTATTTCCAACAATATTTTCGATATATTTAAGAGAAAAAAAATAGTCCATCTTTTAAATTAGTATAATGTAGCTAGTCTACAGCAATGATCTATCAAAACCTAATGTTTTGAATGTCATACATGGCTACTTAATCCCACAGCCTTAACACTTCATTAGATATAATAAGCAATTCGTTGAAATAAACATTATATAACTATTAAGCATTTGGATATTGTAATGAAGTATTCATCGTCATTAACCAAAACCATAATCATAAGACCAAAACTACAACCGAAATTGGTAATGTTTGCGTAGTAATTTAAATCGGTATCATTATCGAATGACGGTGAAGGAAAACATCGTTACGAAACCTGAACCTGAGAAATGTTCTCGTGGTACCACCGTATGTGGAAAAATATAGGACTTTGAATTTCCCTGAGTTTCATGTCACCCATACGTCATCAGCTAGCATGGTTATCATGCCAGTACCTTCCTTCAGAAAGAAGCCTATGGCCTAACAGTAATCCATATTCTGTATAGGTTTTAATTATAACAGTAATCATTACATAGTATAAAACAAAGTCCCCTACCGCGTCTGTCTCGCGATAAACTCAAAAACTACTGAACGGATCTTTATGTGGTTTTCACCAGTGGATAAAGTGATTCACGGGGAACGTTTTGGTATATAATTTGTCCAGGATTTTTTTTATAATCAGGGCGGGACAACGTCTGCCGGGCCCGCTAGTGAGTAAATATATTATAAAGCGGGCTATGAACAAAAATAGAGAAATGAATACAAGTACAAGGTAAACAAGATCAAAATCTCATATTAACGCTTCCAGGTATCTAATTCTCCTAATACGATTTACGTATCTATCTAATATTGCTTCAAACAATTACGGATTACATATATATCAATAAAAAATCACAACACATCTGTTAGCCTTAACTTTACTCATAATAATAAACGGAAGGATAACGAGTCATTCTATTGTTGCGATTTCCTTTAAATGCATAAATTATTTGAGTAAACTATTTCTCATCAACTTTCAATGTAGACCACAACACGTCCATGGTCATTATGTTATTGAGTATATTTGTGTATCTTATTAGATGATGCGTACTTACAATGCGTCAACGACACCGATTCTGAAAACTGCTTCGTTAGCATATTTAATTTGGATTGTATAAAAACTAAGTGCATGCCGAAGGGACCATCAAATCAAGACAAGATCTGACACAGAACACTTTAAGAGGTAGAGAATTTATTAACCTTACAAAAATGGCATACACGTTACGAATTCTACTATGCATCGCGCTAATTGCATATTATGGTTCAACATCTCCAGTGCCTGCAGGAAATAACATCGAAACAACTACAGCTGCCGATGACGGTCCAGCTGTATTCGGTGTTATAGAGATAATAGATGAAGTACCGCAAGTAATATTATATGTGGATAATACAACAAATACACCAACTGAGACTACACACAAAGTTGCTAAAAGGTCTGCTATTCAGGAAGAGAACCCAGGCAACGACTTATTAACTAACTTGGACGCTTTCAACTTCGAAGACGGACTATCAAGTCTCGATGGACGCAGAATCAAAGTTCTTCCTACTTGGGTTGGTTAAGAAATATTCTTACTATAGCTTTTATATCTTGTACTTAAGAGCCCATCATTCGCACGAATTATATTCGTGGGGAGTGTTTACCAAAAATAAATATTCAAGCCACCTTATATTATAACATTGGATATATTGTAATAAACATGTTTTTCTAAATCTTTTTGTATTATTTCCATGCTACAACATCTGTTTTAAAAAATAAATAAAAATAAAATAAGTCCTTATTGATGTAAAACTACATTAAAAAATGTACACAAAATATTTAAGTTATCGGCATCCGGCTTTTACCGTTACAGCTTGTCATGCGATAAAGGTCTCCTCTAAAGGTTTCCACTTCTCCCTACTTCTCGCTATTTGGATCCATGCTGGACCAACTACTTCTTTTATATCATCCTCCCATCTTTTGTTCTGTCTACTTCGGCTTCTTTTATTCTCTCTGGGGTACCATTCTGTTATTAGTTTAGTCCATTTCTCTTTTTCATGTCTTATCATATGTCCTGCCCATCTCCATTTTAGTTTTCTGTATACTGTTGAAATGTTTTTAAAATTTGTTATTGCTTTAATTTTGTTTAATCTTACTTTGTCTCTTCTTTTAACTCCCACAACACTTCGTTCTATGCCATTCTGACACACTGAATTATTATGTTGGATAATTGTTTAGTTAACATCTGTTTTAGCTTTTAATAGATAACTTGTAAGTTATTGCAAATATTAACTACAAGTGTTTTTTTTTCTTGAAATTAGTAAATATTAATGAAATAGTAAATTAATTAATTATATATCGTCTTAAAGTTAATATGCAAAATGACATATGCATACGGATGTTTTTGCTTTGATGCGTCGCATCATATCGAATTACCTCGTCATACAATCCTTAGCATAGTTTTATTATTTTTAGCTAAATTTATTGGCATTAGTCTATACATCTATACTAATATTATAAAAAGGTAAAGTTCATGAGTTTGTGATGTCGTAGGGGGTAATATTAGGAATTACTGATCCGAAAATTCTTTCAGTGTTAGATAGATCATTTATCGAGGAAGGCTATACACCATCACGCTAAGACCAATAGGAGCGGAGCACTAATGAAAAATGTTTCAAAATCGGGGGTATTTTGCCTCTTGAGAGCTTCCGCTGCGCGTTAGCGTTAGCGCAAAGTATTCCACGCGGACGAAGTAGCGAGCAGATGCTAGTGGAATATAAATTTAACATTCCATCTAAACTAAATTAGGTACAATGTCATTCTTGTATACTGTCTGTCTGACATGCTTCATAGGTATTTTGAAAATAAATAATACACATATTAGATAACTAAACAGTTTTATAGCATTTTACATCAATTTAAGCAACACTGTGAAACAGAAATTCTAGCATCGTGTAATATTCACACTTTATTTAGTAGGTAAGTATAGCTAATGAAGATTATATATGTGATAAATTTTCACTGCATTATCATCAACTTTTGCTTCACAAATATTAATCTTTCTATTCATTACAATAACAGCAATCGTATTCGGATTAATAGATAGTTAATATACTGCAAAATCTTCTCTAAATTCTTGATCGGGATCATAATCCATATAGTCGTTGCCTTGTCGAATCAAGTAAGCCGTTTTCAGTTTCTCAGGATTCAAGAAAAAACCGTTTGACGAAACGCTGGTGGACATTTTTACAACCACCAACAAAAATAACAGCAGTAGCATCCATTTAGTCATATTTGGTCTAAATGGAAAGAACGATTGCGGAATAAAGTTGTGGAGGCCACATCTTATATACGACTAACGTAGTAGGTATTTGAAGTAGGTATCGGCTTGCAGTCAATACGTGATATTTTCGAGATCACTTCATAACGTTGATAGTAATAACGAGAAAAGCAAATGTTTATAACACAAATAACTGTATGATACATTCAATGTTATATGAGATAATGTTATGATAAGTAGATAGGGAATAAAAGAATATGAAGATATAAAAGAATCGACCAAGATCAAACAATATATGCGGATCAGATTCAGTAGTTGATTAATGGAATAGTAAAATAAACTTTAAACGATACAGTGATGCTACAGATCTATATAAACGATATATCTTAATATATATATTTCTTGTGTGCGTGTGTATGTGACTGAACTCCTCCTAAACGACTGGACCGATTTTGATGAAATTTTTTGTGTGTGTTCGTGGAGATTCGAGAATGGTTTAGATTCACAATTGGACCCGGCAGGTGGCGCTGCGATCGACTTTTAGGATTTTTTTTGTTTTCAAGGCAGGACAACGTCCGCCCGGTCCGCTAGTAATGGTATAAATCTATAGTATAAGAAAGGTCTATAAAAATAGACAGCTAAAACAAATAGGAGTTTGGCGGCACAAATCAACCTTCTCAGACTATTACGAAGTATTACCAAATTTATAGTGTTTTAAATAAACTCATCTAAGGGTATAATAACAATAAGCAGTATACCATGCTTAATGTCAAAAACATCGATATAATATCTTTGTGCATAAACTTGCACTTGTCACTTGTGCACTTGTCGTTTCCATTTGCACCAAAAAGCACAAGAGTCATTTGCACTTGCACCAAAAATGAAGTCTACTTTTAGTCATCGTTTCAGCCTCGTTCAATGTATAATACATGTAACTTTTAGCCTTAAATATATTTTTATATGCTTGTATAAGTTTTTTTATTTGGCTACAATCTCACCCGTCATTCTACACTTATAAATATGCTAAACTGACGGAATACACCTATTGTTCCTTGAAGACCACTATGGTAGGCTTCCACTGTTACCTACTGTGTACAATGTTTCAAAAATATTGACATACGTTCTGAAAACGAAATTAAAAGCTTTTCGAACCCTGATTATTTGAGCGACATCAAAAAGGACACATTTGTACATTAAATACTTTATAAAGAGTTGGGTAAAGAATGTCACAGTCAGTGACATATAGCATAACAATTACTTCGATTTATCTATGATCACAGGCATTAATAAAATTAAAATGTTTTGTATAAATAGTAACCGTTTGATATTGCTAACAACACTTAAGTAGAATCCAGTACCCTTTGTAGTTTAGATATAGCATTGCTACATAAATATGAAAATAATATTTTGTCTCGCAGTTCTCACGAATATATCAGCATCATACAAAATTACCGTATCAGAAAACATTATGAATCATTGTCTTCGTATTACGATGATTAAATATCAACATCACACAATACTCTTGGATATTCAGAATGAAACTAATACAATGCTCAAAGATTGTTTGCTAAAGAATATTCACAAGAATCAATCGTTATTATTACTTAAAGGATATATAAATAATTCGACGAAAAGGGAAATCACGAGTACAGAACCGAACGTCGTTATTATAACAGAAGCATTAACCTATGAATTCCTTAACAGTTCTTCTCTAAGAGAAGTAACTAAATCGCATTCCAACTTGTTGTACATAATATCAACAGATAAAACTAAATTCACATGTAATAACGGAACATTTAACAAGCCTATATTTAGATACTTACAAAATTTTCTGAACAATTTATGGCAAAAACACCAAATAATTCGTGTTGTTCTCACGTTTCCGTATACGTGCCCAGATACATACGTTGTTTATGATGGAAAAAAACATACAGATTCAGAATTATTTGATCGTACAATAAGATTATTTAAACCAAGGACGTTCGACCAATTATCTGCTGTTATAGTTAACAGTGGTAAAGGTCTAACTCAAGGATATCCTCTTAAAGCGAGTATTTTCCACAGATTTCCGACATCAATTTTACAATGCAATAAAATAAACCAATACGTAAAATGGAACGAGAATATCACCGACGGCTTCTGCGGTTTAGACGGAATGGTCTTGCAAGATACAGTAAACTATTTCAATTTCAAAGTGTTATTTCCGAAAGATGAAGACTGTACTCGATTCGGTTACATGGATTATAATAGAGGTGTCATTACCGGTAGCCTTGGATGCGTGTTAAAGAGAAAAGTCGACATATCGTTTAATTCTAGATTTATGGTCTTATATGCACCCGATATCTTTAATTATTTACATTACATAGCACACGACTCTCTTTGCTTTCTACTTGCAAGTCCGGATCTTGTGCCTTTATGGTATTATCCATACCAAGCTTACAGTTTGTGGTCAATTGTCCTCATAGCAATAACTGTAATCGTTTTGTGTATAGTTTCAAAGTTGTCGAATTTCGTAAAGAATCAAGATTTATCAAAAATACATAAGCAACTTTTCGATTACATTACATGTATGTTATTTGGAGTTTCGATAAGGAAGCATTCAAAATTTTATTTACTGCGCGGAATTTCACTTGCAAGCTCGATAATTATCTTAGCTATTTATCAGGTGAGTTTTATGAATTTGAATATATTTACCTATATTTTTCATACGAACAAAGAATATAAATCTCGTTACGTATCTACAATTTCCGAATACATATTAGAAAAATACCACTGAAGTAGTTTCTTCTGAACTCGCGGCTTCTTAGGCCGGGGGCTCTATCAGGCCGGCATTTCTGCCACCCCATAGTTACGCCAGTGATTTTTTTCCCTATTCTGCTTTTATTTACGATACTTATCTTGTTCATACACGTTGTTCTGTAATGCGTCGTAGCCACGAGGGAACTCGTATTCCAAAAAAAAGAGCATTTTCGTTTTGTCTATAGCCACACAAATAACGGTATTGAAGAAGAACAAAACGGTACAAAAACAAAAGAAAAATTGTTTTTTTTTTAATATTTATGTTATAAAATAATTTAAATTTGGAACTATAAGTGGAATAAAAAATATCGATCTCTACACTAGCCAGTATTAAAAATCGACAATTTCACTGGCGAAGACCTATATTTTTAAGGATCTCTACCGCTTGGTTTAAAATATCTCAAGCATCTAGGTGGTGTGGTCGGGCATTTGTATGTAAAAAATTTAGGCTCAATGATTACTGTCAAACAATCGGTGATTCTCATATACTTTACTAACGGCATGAATTACAGTGGTCAAGACTTTCATTCAAGTAAACAAGTTTTTAGTTCCAAGACAATACACAGTTGAGATCTTTTTCAGTTGTTTTGACTGTTTCGTACACAAGTACTTTGACGACATTTAAGTGTGCTCACAGCTTCGATCAATAATAACAACATTGTTGATCAAAGGCTCACAGTGAATCGTCGCTTGAGTATTAATAACAAGGAAGATTTTATACAAGATTATTAATAAAAAAATCCATTTTCAGGGGCATATCAACTACTCGTTCACGACACTCGTTCGCTATGAAAAAGTGAGAACTCTGAAACAATTATATTCATCAAACAACATTCTGTACACGACTGCTTCAGTCCGTGAATTGCTAAAACCATTCGAATACTCTAATGAGATGCATTACAATTTTTTCAAAAGTATGAAATTAGTTAAGCATTCCGACTTTAGTAAGTAATTTGTATAATAATTGATTATTCCTATGATTTTAAAGCAGTAACCCTGTAAATTGAATTATAGAATGCCACTCTGTAATACGATTCTACTTAAGAATTGGGATACGGGTTGATTAAATCTACGAATCTCACCAATTTTTAGATATTTATATAATTGTAAAAAATAGTGAAACTAATGATAGAATGGAACTCCCAATTCAGTCACTTCGTAATTAATTCTTTAAAGAAAAAAATTGGAAATAATAAAATATTTTCCTGTAAATCCTTTGCCAGACAGCTAATTAAAAATTAACTAAGCTTATTTTTTCTACTATAAATACCTTTACACAGAAATAACAACCATGTAAAATTCAATAGTTATTCGAGTATGCTCATAAATTTAAAATTCTTTAAGTAATAATTACAAAGTTTTCGAAAATATTGTTACTATCAAATTTCGCCTATTCGATTTAGCGAGCAATGTGTTCAATATGCTACAAGTGATCAGCTCCTATGAGAGTATAGGTAAATAATCAGTCTAACAAACTGTTCTAATAATAAAGTAAATTTTCAAAAAAAAGTACGAACGCAACCTTATCAATAATCCGCGATAGTTTCTACCACCAACTCGGCTACCATCGCTTCACACATAATACACCTTAAGTAATGTAATTACAATGCTTGCGTCATGTTGCAACACAGCAACGAACATAAGCGCAATAGGCTCCTAAGAATTTAAGAGTTTTATTTATAATATTGGTGGCAAACGAACATACGGGTCACCTGATGGTAAGTGATCACGGCCGCCCATGGACACCTGCGACACGAGAGGAAACACAGATGCGTTGCCGGCCCTTAAGAAAGGAGTAAGCTCGTTTCTTGAAAGTTTTCTTACTTTGTCACGGATCCCATGATCAGAACCTAACCAAATTCTCATCAAACTACCGTTGAAGTACATCCTTTCCAATAAAAAATGAATCATCGAAATCGGTTAGCGTGATATTGAGTTATTCGTCTATTTGTCGTTTACATAATTAATGCAAATTTAAAACTTATACAGTTTTGCACTGGATGCCGTTGTCGGAACTGGACCAAATTTAAATGGGACCACACGGGAAGTACCAGCTTTCAAATAAAAAAAGAATAATCAAAATCGGTTCACCGAGTCCAAAGTTATGAGGTGACAAACATAAAAAAAAATACAGTCGAATTGGTAACCTCCTCCTTTTTTTGAAGTCGGTTAAAAAAGCCATCACATAACAGACTAAGGTCCCGCCAAAAACTCGCTTGTATAATTTTTTTTTTACTTTATTTTTGGCAACCAATCTTTTAGATTATTACTGCCATTGTCAAGTAGTTAATACTATTACAAGTTCTTCTTCCATTCCATTTTTGGCAACCAGTCTTCTAGTACACTATTACTGCCATTGTCAAGTGAGTATCGATATTACAAGTTTCTTGACATAATTTCAATGAACTAACAAGATTGTGGCCATCTTGTTAGAACTTGCCATGGAGTTTTTGTGGCACCTCAGAATTCTTGGTCCGTGGTATTATTTTCCATTCACTTCACTTATGCACAATAAACAAACTATATTACATAAAAACACCACCGATTTTACACAATATAGAGTCAAGTAACACAAGATTATGGACAAAATATAAAATCCACTACATGACAGACTAAAGCCCGCCAAAAAGTAACTCCATAGTTGACTTATACCTTTTCTCTTTCAGTAGTCCGGTGAAGCTGTTAGGACCTTGCCAGCTCAATAGCGTAATCAGTTCGAGAAAAAAAACTTTTCTATTTTTTTTTTTTTTTTTTTGTTTTTTTTCCTTATTAAGTAAAAGGCAATGGTGTTCTAGGCCATACAGCCTATTCAGACGTTTAACATCCCTTATTGATAAGAAAACACATATCAACGTATTTTCAAGTAGGCGGAAATATTAAAGACCCGGAACTCGTCAGTTTGTGTATTCATTCGGACTATGCATTTACAAAATGAAATGCCTATATTAACTAAACGAAACTAACTTTTGTCACACAGATATTGTACTTAAAAACAAGAATGTTGTAACTTTAGGCAGAAAGTTGGATGCAAAGCTTGAAATTATGTTAAAGCACACCGATGATAATGGAAACCCCTTGATATACGTCCTGGAGGATTGCTTTCGTACTTATTTTTTGTCCTACATTACTAGAGCTGGTACGTATACGTTTTGTATATATAACATCAGACATTCCCGGATTCTAAATTAGATTATATGGTAGACTAGCGGGTCCGGCAGACGTCGTCCCGCCCTGATTAAAAATAAGTCCTTGACAAATTATACACCAAAACGTTCCTCACGAATCACTTTATCCACTAGTGAAAACTGCATGAAAATCCGTTCAGTAATTTTTGAGTTTATCGCGAACAGACAGACAGACACACGCGGTTGGGGACTTTATTTTATACTATGTAATGATGATACACAATATTAAAAAACTAGCAGTCACCCGCGGGCCCACTCGCGCTTTTTTAAAGTGTATTAAAGAAATGTAAAATTATTAGTAGATGTGAACATAACAGAAATACTTTTTCAAAAACATTTGTAAGTACAAGACGTATGCACTGTAACATGTACATTAGATATGTGAATAATAACAATGTATCGAATAGGATGGGATTTATCATCAGCAGCACGCCTGGAACTTTAACCTACAATATATCACCCTGAGTGCTCACTTAGACTGTATAATAAAGTAATTAAAATTTTAAGATATACATTATCTATACTAATATTATAAAGAGGTAAAGTTTGTGAGTTTGTGACGTTGTGGCGTTGTAAGGGGTAATCTCAGGAACTACTGGTCCGATTTGAATAATTCTTTCAGTGTTATATAGCTCATTCGTCGAGAATGGTTATAGGCTATATATCATCACGCTAAGGCTAATAGGAGCGGAGCACAGATGAAAAATGTTTTAAAATCGTGGTATTTTTTCCTTTTGAGAGCTTCCGCTGCGTCTTATCCCAAAATAACTATTCCACGCGTGCGAAGTCGCGGACAGAAGCTATTAACTAATTATATTATCTATATCTATACATTTATTATAAAGAGTTAAAGTTTGTGAGGTTGTAGGGGGTAATATCTGGGGAGTCGCAGAAAAATGGTCGAACGAAAACGTTTCTTACGAACGCTGCCTTAATTATGAGATATATATGATTGAGATCTAGAGAAAAGTTGTAGCTTGATAATGCCTATTACCGCCCAACGAAGTGGGCATGGGTCGGCTAGTCGAACAATATGTGTTAAATATTTATTTAATAATTATAATAAGCCCATATTGTCGATATAATTAAGTTATTCGTATACGTTTTTATAATCACTGAGTTATGTAGACGCAAGCGCGGTAAATAAAATGGCTGCCAAATTGACCAAAAAGGTAATATAATTGAAATTACATACAAACATATGACTTTCAATTATGTATATTTATTCTTGAAATTCAGTAAAGCGCACGTCTCATGCGCTTGTTGATAATAAACAACATATTTTTGATATATCTCACACGGACGGGTAACAGTTCAACAAATAAAATAGAATATGTCACCCGCTATAATTTCGTATATCTGACATTAAAATTCCCGTTAAAATAGGTCCAACCGATTCGGACATAAACCGGGACAAACAAACAAACAGACAGACAATATATAATAATATAAAATATCTGCAGGTTTTTTTTACATATTTACAGGAATACTAATTTGTTATAAGACTTTTACGTTTATAATATTTGGTCCATATTTTAGTCTATACTAATATATAAAGCTGAAGAGTTTGTTTGTATGGTTGAACGCGCTAATCTCAGGAACCACAGGCCCGATTTGGAAAATTCTTTCGATGTTAGATAGCTCATTTATCGAGAAAGGACCTCCTAGGAAGGACCTAAGACCAATAGGAGCGATACGCCAATGAAGAATGTTTCAAAATCGGGTTGTTTTTTCCTGTTAGCTGCGTGTAAGCGTTAATATTATAAACGTTGCCATGGTAACGTGGTAAGTGTCAGTCGCAAACATTTTCAAAGTTTATTTTATGTTTTTATTCAAAAAGTCTATTCTACGTTAATTTTGTTTCCATTTTTTTATTTGTAATCTATTACGTATTATAAAAATAAAGTGTGTGTATGTAACATTAAAATAACAACTATTTGGTGAATGGCTATGTCTATAAATAACAAAAAAATAACTATATTTCGTCGGTATTTTATATTATTACTAGCTGTACCCGCAGCTCCGTACGCGTTTTTTAAAATTATATTAAAGAAATACAAAATTGTGAGACCATGTACAATTATAGAAATGCTTTTTAAAAACAATTGTAAGTACGGCACGCACGCCATCTACAGTAACATGTAACGTATAGGTGTATAGATACTAAAAGTGTATCAAATGAGATTTGTCATCAGCAACATATTTGAAACTTTAACCCACCATATAACTACCTCAGTGCTCACTTACACTGTATCCAGAACTAATGAAACAAAAGATGTTATGATATAATATATATATTGGTAATAAGTAATACATTTATTGTCTAATATCTTATTAGGAAGACCCCTCCTATCTTCAAAATTATTATTAATCATTATAATGTTGAATTGTAAACAATCAATCATATATCAATATAAATCAAGATATAAAACTTTATATCTGTCTAAGCAGATTTTAATATTTGACAATTTAAATAGTGCTCATTAATTGACTTCCGGTTGAGCGTCGGAGGAGAGTTACGTTCGCGTTCTTTTGGAATACATCTTTTAATTTAATCTCACCAGTTGTGGCCTTATAATTTAACTACTAACCAATTCTCTATATATTCTGTGTACTGTTTATTTATTTAGTTATTTTGTTTGGGAGTGGATGGTAAGTGTTTTTAAGCTGTTTCGTAAATAATCTCCTCCATCATGGAGGAAGATCTGTCAATCGAAAATGTTAACATAAATAAAAAAATGAAAAGAAAAGCAGGCGATACACCTGATATCGAGGATCCGAAGAAAAAATTAGCTCCTCCATCTGCGTCGGCTCAGAGTGTCTACACCCACCCACATGCAAATGATAAAAAAAATTATACTGACTCTGACAAGTATCCTTATGTCGTTCATGTATCCAGAGCTGAGGGAGACCCTAACGTCCATTATTCTCTTAAAGGTATTAGTGTTGGAATATTTCTATTCAAAAATAATTTTGAAGGTATTGTGAAAGGAGGAGTAGAAACCGTAGGACGCGACAGGGTTGCCATTTCTTTTAAAACTGCTAACCAGGCTAATACTTTTATAGATGACTAGCTGACCCGTGCAACTTCGTCTGCACCAAATCGGTTATTACTGGTGCCAATTGTATTTTTAAACGCGAAAAATTTTAATATAGGTAACTAAAACCTTATTGCAGCCACACCATCGGTTTCCAATTGTGAATCCAAACTATCAAGGGACTCAATCAAACATATACCCAGATGGTATGTGAGAAATCTTTTAAAATAAGCCTACAACCCGTTCGAAGCATCATCTACCGGGTACAATTAAAATAAAAACTAACCTACATATATTGGCGGTAATGTGAAAAAAGCTTTAGAGGTCTATGGACCCCCAGTTTCTAACGAAGTTCCTTTCCCTTTTTTGTAGACGTTTACTATACAGCCAGTAGAGTTTACATTATAAAATATCAAGTTGATAGAGTTAAATTGTAAATTAAACGATAAAATGTATTCATAAAATAAAATAATGATAAATGAAACACTCAATAATATCATAACTATTTTCAACTTGTATTAAAACTTTTTCACACTCCATTGTATTGAAGAAAAATATAAATATTAAAAAGATATGAGCACGACGTGTCAAATGTCACTTGCCTGTAACTATTTGTCTAAGAGCTAGCAACGGTTTCGAAAAAGAAAATAAGCCAGTTTTTATATATTTTTTTTTTTTATATTATAGGAGGCAAACGAACAGGTGGGTCACGTGATGTTAAGTGATCACCACCGTCCATAGACACTTGCAACACCAGAGGAGTCGCAAGTGCGTTGCCAGCCTGTGTTTGGGAGAAGGGGGAGTGGGGAAGAGAGGAGGGGAAGGAAGATGGGTATCCGGCATTCTCACTGACCGAACGAAACGCAACAATGCAAGCACTGTTACTTCACGTCGGTTTTCTGTGAGAGGGTGGTACTACCCCGGGCGAGCCAACCCATTCATGCTGAAACCAGTGATAGCTTCGGCGTGGCTCTACCACCTACAAAATATCTTATGTTCTTCCGAACAGAGTGCGGGCTACCTGGCTGCCGGTAAACGTTGCGTTTATTAGTGCATATCGCACCTTTACAGGCAAAAATATTGATTTTTATATAATTTTTGAATGTTTTGTTTTTTACTAACTTAGAAAATATGAAATTATCATTGCCAGACATTTTTGTTATTAACAATAATGTGCGCGATGCTATTTTTTTTGTAAATAAAATAAAGTATGTTCAAACCATGTTAAGATAGCTGTAATTTTAATATTATTATTATTTATTTTTTAATGAATGCTTAGTCGCCTTCTCGGCTATATCGCCTAAGTGACATACAACTATATAACAATAAGAATGACAATAAACTTAACAATAGCTTATATTAATTTTGTACAATTCTTTAGCATCTTTCGAAGTGGGGTCAGACAATAACGAATTGTACAAACCAGTGTGGAACGAACCAGAAGCATTAAGCCGAGATCTAATATCTTCGTTTCGAACACATTCTGCCAGGATGTGGTGCACATCATCGATGAGCTCACAACTGGCAGAGTGGTGATAGTACTTTACGCATCAGGTAGGCGAACTTTTTACATGGGATGTGTTCTGAGCGTAATCTTATTCCTGTGATTGCTTCCCGACGGCAAATCGTACTGTCATCAATCCATGGTGACCTTAAGGGGCGTGGCTGAATCGTTCTATACCATATTCGTTTTGTTTTAGAACGTTCATCAAAGTATTCCTTCCAATGCGAGTAACAGCTATTTTTAAATACTGAGCATACATCCAAGTAAGTTGGTAAAATATTAATAGGAGCACCTTCGGAGGATCCTTCTCTAGCTAAAAGATCAGCTCTTTCATTCCCAGTTATACCTATATGAGAAGGCATCCATTGTAAAACAATTACTTTGTTCTTTGCTTTGAAATCAAGTAATTGCTTCAAAATAGTGTATGTAGGCTATCGGTATTCCTCGAAAAGTCGAGGTACATCGCGCTACGTGTTGAAGAACACTTTTTGAATCGGATAAAATAACAATCTTAATGGACTCAGTTGATTGTGCAAATGATAAGGCCTCTGCAATTGCTATTAATTCAGTGTGCATAATTGAAATATTTTCATCAATTTGAAATTTCATAAAAGTTTTGGAATTTGACTCAAAAAATGCGGCTCCTAAATAATTACCAGCTTTAGATCCGTCAGTGTATATTTTAACAAAATTTTGATAATATTTATTTATATATTCAAGACAAATATCTTTTATTTTAACAACATCATATTGACGCTTTGGCTTCCAAATACCATCTACATTTATTTTAATTATATTGTGCAAATCGATGTTATCGACCCAGGTGTGTAAAGTGAACATTTCATGTTTTATACTTGTTTGACTTGAAGTATTTTTATATTGAGAAAAAATAGTGGTCTTTTTCTTTTACGCCAATAGAGTGATTGGAAAGAGGTGGACAGTTCTTCTGATACATTAGTTAGTTCGTTCTTTTCGAATGACTTAAATTTAAATAGAATTTTGCCAGCTTAATATTGTCTCCTAAGATGTAACGGACATATGCTCAATTCGCTTTCCATAACATGATTGGAGTACTTTTAATGAAACCCCCGATAATTCTCATGGCCTGGTTTTGGACTTTTTCAAGTTATAGAGGTTAACCTGAGCACTACTATCATAAAGAAAGCTGGCATAGTCAATTCGACTGCGTGTAATATTGAAGTATAAACAAACTAAATATTATGGATGAACACCCCAATTAAAACCGGCTAATGCTTTGAAAACCTTTAGAAACTTAGAGTTAGATACTGCAACTGCATTGATATGTTTACCTCATTTTATTGTTGTGGCGATAATTGTGGAAGCGCCTGTTATAGACGCATGTGTTCAAGATGACGTCAGTCTCAAGTTATATGTCTACGTTTATCGTTGTTTTTCGTTTACGGTGAAATCTCAATATCATAATGGTTAATAAAATGAAATATGTTCTTTGCAATGGAAAAAATAAAATGGTTTGAAATGAATTATTTTATTTATAAAGAATATCATTGGGCATATTACTATCAATAACAAAATTGTCTGGCAGTGATAAATTCATGTTTTTAATAGCGTTTAAAAGTTACTCAAAAAAAATGTTCCTTAAAATTTTAACCTGTAAAGGTGTGATGCGCATTAAAAAACATAACGTTAACCGGCTACCAGGTATCCTGAATTCTGTTTGGAAGGGCATAATATATCTTCATTTTAAAGAACCAGCTTTTCTAAAATTCTCGTACTTCCAACATTCCTGGCTCTTGTACTAAGGTGTCGCAAAAAAGTCTAGTTACATTAACTACAATGTATTGTCTTTCGTTATCCTGGAGAACCCCTTGCGTTTTATGGGATAAAAAGTATCCTAAATGTAACCTTGGAATATTAGTTATTATTGTGTCAAGTTTCGTTAAAATCGGTTCAGTACTTTCAACGTGATGCGTGTTCACAGGGACAGAAAGACAGACAGACAGACAGACAGACAAAAATTGTAAAAAGATTAGTTTTGGCTTCTATATCGATAACAAAGACTGCCCCGATCAAAATTTTCAAAAAATATTTAATGTACAGATTTGACCTTGCTACAGTTTTATTATAGTATAGATACGCGTCTTGCCACTGCAAAGTTGGTGGCTGCAATCCCTACATATAATGTCACTCGTATGGGTATTGTTAGAGATGTTTCTCCTGACATAGAGATGGAAGAATTCGTCTCTGGGATTGAGGTCCCAGTGGGCTGTGGCGAAGTTATTAAAGCTAGGAGACGACATCGTAAAGATACAGGGAGTGGCACTCCAACGTGGGTACCAACACGTTCAGTAGTTTTGACTTTTGCAGGACAGGTTCTGCCAGAGCGCATTTATAGTTTCTATACAACAATGCCAGTAGAAATGTATCTTTTACCTACTATACAATGCTTTAAGTGTTGCCGCTATGGACATGTTAAAAATAATTGTAAATCAAAGCCAAGGTGTTACAAATGTGCACAGCCGCATCTGGGCTCAGAGTGCTCTTCTGAAACTCATACATGCCTCTTCTGTTCAGGTAAACATACAGCGATTGACAGATCATGTACAGAATTTCATAGACAGAGAAACATTAAACAAATCATGTCTCAAGAAAGTATCTCATACACAGAGGCTTCTGCCAGATTTCCTACAATTAGACGTCCCTATGCCGATGTGGCAACTACAAGTAAAACCACTCCAATTCAATCATCTCTCAAACCAGTCAATGATCAAAGAACCTCTTATAAAAAAACTGCTTTTGTGCAAAGCCCCTACGTCAAAGAACCGGTAGCCATGGTTATGATACTGTGGCCCATAGAAATATTACACAGACCCCAGTCTCAGATATGCCAAATGGCTGTGCATATGTTTCAGATGAGTCTAACCATAGCGATAACTTAATTGTATCCCTCATGGACACACTAATAAATATTTTAAGTAAATTTGATGATATCTCCCCATTACCGGACAACGCGATGCATAAGTTTAACCTCTTAGTACAAAAATTAAATCAAAATTATGGAAGTAGTCCAATGGAACTGTAGGAGTATCAGACCCAAGAAGTATGAACTGATGCATCTAATTAATGACTATGAACCAACTCTCTTTGCTATCTCTGTGACCTGGCTTAGACCTGGTTCTCGTTTTACAGTGCCTGGATACTTTTGTATTCGTCACGATAGAGAAGATGCCCATGGTGGCACTTTACTTTTAATAAAGAGAAATATAATTTTTAACAGAGTTACTTTACCAGCCTTTAGTGATGGAATTAATGCTGTAGCAGTTAAAATATCCAGCACCACTTTTATCTCCATTTACATTGCTCACCCTCAATATTCATACATATCAGAACTATCTCAAATATTCTCCTCCTTGTCCTCCCCTTATGTCATTCTTGGAGATTTCAACGCCCATCATTCCATGTGGGGCTCTGATAAAACAGACTCAATTGGTCGTCTCCTGATAGATTTGTTCGACAATTTAAATTTATGCTTATTAAACGATGGATCACCCACAAGACGGGTGGGGTACTAATCAGAGCTCTAACAGTGTTGTGGATCTCAGCCTGTGTTCCCCATCGGTAGCTATTAAAGCACACTGGAAAACTCTGTCTTGTAGTCATGGTAGTGACCATTTCCCAATTTTGATTAGTATTCCAGACATAATAACAAGTGTTCAAAAATTCAGTCCACTTGTAAAATTTAACATATCAAAAGCAGACTGGGCATTATATAGCAGCACTATTGATCAAGTAATTATGTCACTTACGCCCCCTTCTTCTGATAATTTACAAATAAGTTACCCTAAATTCATTGATGCCATTAACTCTTCAGCAGAAATTTCAATGCCTTTAAAAAACTGCACGAGACCTCGTGCATCTTCGCCTCCATGGTGGGATGCTGACTGCACAGATATGGTGAAATTACGAAAAGAAGCTGAGAGAGTATTCTCAATAAATATTAATATAGAAAATTACCTAAAATTTCAGAACATTTCTGCACAAACCAAAAGGATGTTCTCGGAAAAAAAGAAAAAGGGTTGGATTAATTTCTGTGAGAGTTTGGCGCCATGGACTGATTCATCCATGGTTTGGAAAAAAATAAAAAGATTCAGAGGAACAATGACTTCAGAATTAAATATTTTAACCAATGATTGCTCTTTATGGTTAGACAACTTTGTTATGAAAATTGCTCCTCCTTGGGTCCCAACAGAGGAAGAGTCTACGGGTGTGGGGAACCACTCTATACTCAACCCAGTTGATCACACAGATAGAATGAATGATCCATTTTCATATGCTGAGTTATGTACAGTTTTAAATAACCTCCCAGATACCTCCCCTGGAATGGATGGTATACCATACATGTTTTTAACTAAAATTACTGAGTCCAGCAAAATCTACTTGCTTGGGATTATTAATGCCGCTTTTATATCAGGAATTCCTCCTAATGACTGGAAAATTCATATAGTTGTGCCTATCTTGAAATCAGGAAAGGATGGTTCTGATGCAAATGCATACAGACCTATCGCTCTTTCTTCCACTTTATGTAAGGTCACAGAACACCTCATAAAGAATAGACTAGAATGGATACTGGAGCATAGACAAATTTTGCCTTCCTCTCAGTTTGGTTTTAGAAAGGGCTTAGGTACAATAGACAGCTTGGCTACGTTGGTGGCTGATATAAGACTTGCTTATACCAATCGAGAAATGCTTGTTGGAGCCTTTCTAGACATCAGTTCTGCTTATGATAATGTCATGCTTCCCCTGCTCAGGCAGAAAATGCAACAGCTGAGTATACCCGGGAGAATGACCAATTTTATATGTAATCTTTTCATGGCTAGGACAGTTGTTGTAAGAGTTAATGGCTCCCTGCTACCACCAAGACTGGTATGGAAGGGTTTACCTCAAGGTTCAGTTCTAAGTCCTTTAATCTATAGCCTTTATACTTATGATCTTGATAGATCGGTTAACTGTTTTGTTAATATCTTACAGTATGCTGATGACATAGTTTTATACACTAGTTCAAAATGTATAGGTGCAGTCTCCAATAGTCTGAACTCTGCTTTGTATTATCTTGACGACTGGTTAAGGGAGCATGGTCTATCCTTGGCGGTACAAAAAAGTAGTGTGGTCACATTCTCTAGAAAAAGGTATAACCCTCCTGTCCTAATATCCGTTAACGGCCAACAAGTACCTTTTCAAGATAGTGTCAAGTTCCTGGGGGTAATACTAGATTCAAAGTTATCCAGTATTAAACCTCTTTGCTACATATCTCAAAAGTGTGAGAAAAACATTAATATTTTAAGAGCTCTTTCCGGAGTGTGGTGGGGTTCACATCCTTATACTCAAAAGATCCTATATAATGTACTTATCCGCTCCCACTTTGATTATGGAACAATCTTCCTTGAACCTTGCAATAAGTTGGCATTGAAGGTTCTTGATCGTATTCAAGCTAAATGCCTAAGAATTATCACTGGAGCAATGAAATCTTCTCCTATCAATGTACTACAGGTAGAATGTGTTGAACCTCCACTTAGTCTACGGAGACAATTCCTCTCTGATCGGTTTCTTTATAAAGCTGCACAGTTTTCACTACATCCACTTCTTTCGAGACTTCGCAAGTTATCACAAGATATAGCAGAATCAGACTATTGGAGACATAAGGACCTTCCATGTCTAATTAAAAGTTACAGAAAATTCATAGCTTTGCCAAGTCCAATATTTCAGCAAGATAAGCATCCCTTGTACAATGTTCCCTATGATGCATTGATATATAAACCTACAATTTTGCTCAATTTTGGTATAAAGAAGAGCAACCCTAACGCTGACTGGGAATTTAAGCATATAATTGAGCAAGATTGGAGAGATTGGACTTTAATGTTTACGGATGCATCAAAGTCAAGCCCTCAGAGTTATGTAGGAGCTGCAGTGTGGATTCCTAAATATCGCATAATTTTAAGCTATAAATGCCCTCCTTTATCCTCAAATTATACAGGTGAAGCAGTTGCTATATTAGAAGCAATCAAATATGTATTATCACATAAATTAAATCAAACTATCATTTTGACAGATTCTTTAAGTTGCTTGCAGGCTATTCAGGATAGCCAGATATATTCTAAAGTAAAGTCCCCGGTTATCATAACTATTAAATTATATTTGTATCAATGCCATTGTTTAGGAATTCATGTAGCTCTGGCATGGATACCAGGGCATAGTGGAATCCAGGGTAATGAAACTGCTGATCTTCTTGCTAAGGAAGCTATCCGGACTGGATATTTTGATCACTACAAAACCTATGTTCAGGATTTATGCCCTGTAGCCAAAACTGATCTGCTCGCATCATGGACCTCAAACTGGAATGTATCCAAACTAATTAAAGGCAAATCATATGCTTCCATTCAAGATAATATCCCGAGTAAGCCATGGTTCTATACGTATCGTAACTGTTGTAAACTTGCTGCATCTACTATCTGTAGACTTAGGATAGGTCACGTGTGTTCTCCAGTCCACCTTGCAAAGCTTAGAATCAGGGACAACTCGATATGTGAATGTGGACTAGACGAAGGCACACTGGAACACATCTTCTTCAATTGTCCCAATCTAGTATATTCCTTGTATGATATTTTGCCTGACAGTATACCCCGTCCTTCTGATTTTAAATCTTTGCTTTTATATGTGTTTTCTCCCTTTGTCTATACTTTGGCCAATTTTATAATTAGTAACAAAATTAAACTTTAACAATACTAACATTAAGCATTATGTAAATTTATATGTATTTATTTAAGCATGATTATACATATTGTATTTGTCCTTGGATATATTACACTGGCCTAATCTGGAAGAGCAAAATTATACAATTAATATTTAATACTACCTATAAAGTGACTCTCCCATGACTAACTTGACACTGGCAGAATTCGTATCTACGAGACGCCTATATAAAAATGTTGAATTGAATTGACCTCGATACAATATTCTTATAGTGTTACTATGGTTACTGAGCTATGTAGACGAAAGCGCGGTAAATAAAACAAAATGGCCACCAAACTGGCCAAAAAGACAATATAATTCGAATTACATACAAAGATACAATTATATATATTTTTTGGAGTCCAGTACAACTCACGTCTTACGCACATGTTTACAGAGAACAACATATTTTTATTAAATTTCATGCAGACGAAGTATAAATTAAAATTAAGGAAATTATTTTTTTTAACGTCCGCTATCTGCTGGTGAAAGTCCCGTGAAAATCGGTCTAACCGTTTTGGAGATAGTACTGCGGACGAAGCCACGGTTAACAACTAATCTAAATAATACACCAAATTACTTGTTATGACGTCTGCTATCTGCCGGTGAAAATCCCGTGAAGATGGGTCTAACCGTTTTGGAGATAACATTGCGGACAAAGCTGCGGTTAACAGCTAGTCTAATTCACAGTAGCCTAAGTAACCTGCTGTAATTTCAGTTATCTGCCAGTGAAATTCCCGTCGAAATCGGTCTAGCTGTTTCGGAGATTACCAGGAACAAACAGAGAGACCGACAAAAATTTTAAAAATTGCATTTTTGCTATCAGTAGCGTTTATACTTTCATACCCAATCAGTAATAAAATGTTATTTTGATATTACATAGAGACGTTTCTTTTTTATTATATGAATAGAATTTTGTCTGTCTGTTTGTTTGTTTGTTCCGGGTAGTCTCCAAAACGGATGGAGCTATTTTAACGGGAATTTTACTGGCAGATAGCTGAAATTATAGCTGTTGACATATTCTATTTTATTTTTCCGCGGCTTTGTCCGCATTACTATTTCCAAAATGGTTGGACCGATTTTCACGGGCCGTTCACTGGTACACAGCAGACTTCATAAAAAGTAATTACGGTTTTTATTCGCCTTCCACTGCAGTGGAATATCCGAAATGCTTGAACTGATTTTCACAGGACTTTCACTGGCAGATTACTCACAATATAGGAGACAATTTTATTTTGTTAACCAAGACCTCGTCTGCATTGCTATCTCCAAAACGGTTGGACCGATTTTCACGGGACTTTCACCGGCAGATAGCGGACACCATATCAAGTAATTTAGTCTATTTCAATTTAAACTAGCTGTTAACCGTGACTTCGCTCGCAGTGCTGTCTCCAAAAGGATTTGACCGATTTTCAGGGGACTTTCGCTGGTAGATAGTTGACCTTATAGAAAGTAATTTAGATTATTCTATTTTCGACTAGCTGTTACCCACGACTTTGTCCGCATGAAATTTAACAAAATTATGTTGTCCACTGTAAACATGTGCATAAGATGTGCGTTGTACTGGACTCCAAGAATAAATATAATTGAAATCCATATATCTGTATCTATGTATGTAATATGAATTATATCGTCTTACTGGTCAATTTGGCGGTCATTTTGTTTTATTTACCGCGTTTTCGTCTACATAATTCAGTAACCATAGTAAATTGTATCGAATCCAATGAGCACTATTTAAATTATATTAAAAACTGCTTAGACAGATATAAAGTTTTATATCTTGATTTATATTTATGAAAGATTTCAAGACGTCAGCTCATGCATTGTTTACAATTCAACATTATAATTATTAATAGTAATTTTGAAGATAGAAGGGGTATTTCTAATAAGATATTAGACCATAAACATATTACTTATTGACAATATGGGCGTATTATATAATTATAATAATATCTTAAAGTCATCGTTTCATTAGTTCCTTATACAGTGTAAGTGAGCACTGAGATAGACGAGATAGTTATATGGTGGGTAAAAGTTCCAAATATGTTGATGATGATAAACCTCATTTTACACACCATTAGTATTTGAATATCTAACTAGCCTCTGCCCGCGACGTCGTCCGTGTGGAAAAGTTACTTTAGGTTAACGATAACACGCAGCTAATGCTCTCAAGAGGAAAAAAACCCCGATTTTGAAACATTCTTTATTGGTGCTCCGCTCTTATTGGTCTTAGCGTGATAATATATAGCCTATAACCTTCCTCAATAAATGAGCTATATAACACTGAAAGAATTTTTCAAATCGGCCCAGTAGTTCCTGAGAGGTACCCTCTACAACGTCACAAACTTACAAACTTTATCTCTTTATAATATAAGTATAGAAGTATAGATGTATACGTTACATGTTAGCGTAAGTGGCGAGCGTGTCGTACTTATAATTGTTTTTAAAGAGCATTTCTATAATTGTACATAGTCTCACGATTTTATATTTCTTTAATACAATTTTAAAAAACTCATGCGGAGCTGCACGTACAGCTAGTCTACAATAATAATAACGTTCATATATGTATTAGCATGTAAAGAAACAGATTTGTAACCTTTATTATGGTCCAATCTCTATTTGAATGTCTTTAGTTATGTGCGATTAAATGTCTTAACAGTTAAAAGAAAACCAAAGCAGTGATGCAAATCTGTACTTACTATAAAGATCTAGAGTTGTACAAAATTAAAACCGGCAAAGTAGGATTGACCTATAATTTGAAAAGAAAAAAAAACTAATAGATTATATTTGTATCCATAGATAGCATAATGATCGTCTATCAACTTGTGAGTAATGAATTAAATCAAATCAAAGACGATAAAATTAACAAAAACATAAGTGTTGCCATATATTTAAGTTATTTTTACCATTTGCTTAGTTTGTCACTTTGCTGGTATAAAACTCATATGTCTCATACTCATAGATACAAACCGTGTATGGCAATTTCATGTTATTTTCTTATTACAGGATTTCCATTCGTCAAAGATTTAAAGATATTTATGGAACGTCTGTTACAAGCGGGACTTCCAAAAATCTACTATCGGTGGACACAAATCACATTGAATATACCCGAGGTTTTACCAAGATACGGGCCCGAACCTCGCCCTACCAAGAAATTAACTATGCAAGATCAACGCATAGCGTTCTGTATATTACTTGCGGGTTATATGATATCCTCAGTCGTATTCATTGGAGAAAAATGGATAGCCATGAAAATCAAACGCAAAAATAGACAAAAAGTTTAATTGAAGTCAATTGACATGAGCTAAAAATGATGTTAAAGTAGGTCTTTTTGTTTTACTATATTTTTTGACAATAAATCTTCTAGTAGATTATTACTGCCATTGTTGAGTAGGTAATGAATGATATTACAAGTTTCTTACGATCATTTCAATGAACAATGTGGTGGCCGTCTTGTTACAACTGTTCAGGGAGTTCTGTGGCAAGCCTGAATCCATGCTCCGTGGTATTACTTCCGATCCACATCACTTGTGGACAACAATCAATCTATATTACACAAAACACCACCAAGTTTATATAATATATATAGTCAAATAACACAAGATTATGAATAAAATATAAAGTCCACTACATGACATTCCAAGATCCCGCCAAAAACTCTATTTTTAATATTATATCAATTAATGAGGCTACATAATATAAAATATTTTGTGTCTAGAAGTACGAAAAATTTTCCACTATTTTTTTGCAAATATCGAACGATCGGTACCTACTACTACTACTATATTTTTTTTATATCATAGGAGGCTAACGAACAGTTGGGTCATCTGATGTTAAGTGATCACCAACTACCATAGACACTTGCGACACCAGAGGAATCGCAAGTGCGTTGCCAGCCTGTGTTTGGGAGAAGGGGGAGTGGGGAAGAGGGGAGGGGGAGGGGAGGAGAGTCGGAGAACTCACTGAGCGAACGAAACGCACCAATGCAAGCACTGTTACTTCACGTCGGTTTTTGTAAGAGGGTGGTACTACCCCGGACGAGCAGACCCATTCATGCTGAAATCAGTAATAGCTTCAGCGTGGCTCTACCACCTACAAAAATTTGTAAATGTATTTTGTGTCGGATAATTTTCTAAACTATTTCAGTTCGATAAGGGAACAAAACCCTTCCACTTTCATGTGTAAGCGTGTGTGAAGGTGATACGTGTAACGTTGCAGTGATGTAAGATTTTGTGTCACTGTATCGTGCGAAAAGCTCGGACGCAGCGCCGCGCGGCGTTCTTATATACCTTTACATAAAAGAGTCAAAAAAAGTCAGTTTAAAAAAAAAGAGGATGGAAAACTCTGGTTGCATTATTGAAATACAAGTGGCTTGATTTATGTCTTGTTTTATTTAATTATTCTAATAATACATTATCGCATTGTAAATACCATTTACCTGTTTACTTTTAAATAAACTAAGCATAATAAAAAAAAACATTCCAAACCAAATAATATATTTTCAAATAAAAAAATTAAATTACATAATATCAAATTTAACACCTAATTACTCAAAGTAATATTACAGGTAATAGGAATATAACAAGTTACTAGATTTTTGTTACCAAACTATCACATTTTCTATTTTCCAAAATAAGCATTGGAAAAAAAAAGTATAATTACATTTCACAAAGCATTAATGAATATTTCATAGCGTAACAATTATTTATATAATGTTCTCATTTCCAAATATACTTTATTATTACAGCATTTACACTATAATTTTATTTTTACTAATCAATTATATTTTAATATCACAAATATCATCTCTACGTTAATAATACAGAGATGATTGAGCCTTTCAATACGAGACTAAGTTACTATTTATTTTTAAAAAAAGCAGTCTTAATCTGAATCCACCTTTTTGAGCGTGTGATATTTCTTATTTTTGAGTGTCGGTGCATATAGTAATCTATGAGTTTGAACGTTATTTGAAACGCTGACAAACTTTAAACAGGAGCTAAGCGTTCAGTATGTAAATTGTTTGAATTTCTTAACTAATATTATGTTATAGGCAGTGGCGTAGCTACCTAGGGCTAGGCGGGGCAGCGCCCCGGGGCCCTCAAGCTCAGGGGGCCCTCGAATCCTTACCAGAAATCTCGATCCAACTGAACTTTTGGAAATTTCTCCTAATTTCAAAATAAATATGACAGGTTTGTAAAAATTGTAAATATAATTGTTATTTAGTCAGTTGGTAGGCCTGACCTTTATATAATAAACCCTTGAATCTTCTCTATTTCGTTTTATTAGCCAAACGTACACCAAGTATTAATTGTAATTTATGTTGTTACTGTTTAATATTTTTATTACCTGCCCTGCAGTGCACAAAAAAGAGCTTAAGTAGCTTAGCATTTTTAAAGCATTTGTATATTTTATATTTTTATTTGATAAAACCTAATTAGTTTACATACCAGTGGGGCCCCATTTTTTAATTTGCCCCAGGGCCCTTGGTTACCTAGCTACGCCACTGGTTATAGGTACGCCCTATAAAGCAGAAATTACGGTACTCAGCTTCAACTATGAGCTATGATTATAAAGAAGCAGAGCTACATAAAAGGAATACAGTAATTACTTCTCCTATTACTATAATTAGAGAGTAAGCAACGTAAATCACAGCCTGGATAGAGATATTTGCGTTTCAATGATATATGGTAATCTATACTATAATAAAACTGTAGCAAGGTCAAATCTGTACATTAAATATTTTTTGAAAATTTTGATCAGGGTAGACTTTGTTATCGATATAGAAGCCAAAAATAATCTTTTTACAATTTTTGTCTGTCTGTCTGTCTGTCTGTCTGTCTGTCTGTCTGTCTTTCTGTCCCTGTGAACACGCATCACGCTGAAAGTACTGAACCGATTTTAACGAAACTTGACACAATAATAACTAATATTGCAAGGTTACATTTAGGATACTTTTTGTCCCATAAAACGCAAGGGGTTCTCCAGGATAACGAAAGACAAAAAATTGTAGTTAATGTAACTAGACTTTTTTGTGACACCTTAGTACAAGAGTCAGCAATGTTGGACGAACGAGAATTTTAGAAAAGCTGGTTCTTTAAAATGAAGATATATTATGCCCTTCCAAACAGAATTCCGAATACCTGGCAGCCGGTTAACGTTGTGTTTTTTAATGCGCATCACACCTTTACAGGTTAAAATTTTGGGTTATAAATAATTTAAGGAACATTTTTTCCAGTAACTTTTTAACGCTATTAAAAACATGAATTTATCACTGCCAGACAATTTTCTTATTGACAATAATGTGCCCGATGATATTCTTTATAAATAAAATAGTTCATTTCAAACCATTTTATTTTTTCCATTGCAAAGAACATATTTAATTTTATTAACCATTATGATATTGAGATTTCACCGTAAACACGGTAAACGAAAAACAACAATAAACGTAGACATATGACTCGAGACTGACGTCGACATATATAACAAGCGCTTCCACAATTATCGCTATCTTTATCATACATAAAATGGGGTAAACATATCAATGCAGTTGCAGTATCTAGCTCTAAGTTTCTAAACGTTTTCAAAGCATTAGCCGGTTTTAATTGGGGTGTTCATCCATAACATTTAGTTCGTTTATACTTCAATATTACACGCAGTCGGATTGACTATGCCAGCTTTCTTTATGATAGTAGTGCTCAGGTTAACCTCTATAAACTTGAAAAAGTCCAAAACCAGGCCATGAGAATTATCGGGGGTTTCATTAAAAGTACTCCAATCCATGTTATGGAAAGCGAATTGAGCATATGTCCGTTACATCTTAGGAGACAATATTAAGCTGGCAAAATTCTATTTAAATTTAAGTCATTCGAAAAGAACGAACTAACTAATGTATCAGAAGAACTGTCCACCTCTTTCCAATGACTCTATTGGCGTAAAAGAAAAAGACCACTATTTTTTCTCAATATAAAAATACTCCAAGTCAAACAAGTATAAAACATGAAATGTTCACTTTACACACCTGGGTCGATAACATTGATTTGCACAATATAATTAAAATAAATGTAGATAGTACTTGGAAGCCGAAGCGTCAATATGATGTTGTTAAAATAAAAGATATTTGTCTTCAATATATAAATAAACATTTTCAAAATTTTGTTAAACACTGACGGACCTAAAGCTGGTAATTATTTAGGAGCAGCATTTTTTAAGTCAAATTCCAAAACTTTTATGAAATTTCAAATTGATGAAAATATTTCAATTATGCACACTGAATTGATAGCAATTGCAGAGGCCTTATCATTTGCATAATCAACTGAGTCCATTAAGATTGTTATTTTATCCGACTCAAAAAGTGTTCTTCAACACGTAGCGCGATGTACCTCGACTTTTCGAGGAATACCGATAGCCTACAAACACTATTTTGAGGCAATTACTAGATTTCAAAGCAAAGAACAAAGTAATTGTTTTACAATGAATCTCTTCTCATATAGGTATAACTGGGAATGAAAGAACTGATCTTTTAGCTAGAGAAGGATCCTCCGAAGGTGCTCCTATTAATATTTTACCAACTTACTTGGATGTATGCTCAGTATTTAAAAATAGCTGTTACTCGCATTGGAAGGAATACTTTGATGAGCGTTCTAAATCAAAACGAATATGGTACAGATCGATTCAGCCACGCCCCTTAAGGTCACCATGGATTGATGACAGTACGATTTGCCATCAGGAAGCAATCACAGGAATAAGATTACGCTCAGAACACATCCCATGTAAAAAGTTCGCCTACCTGATGCGTAAAGTACTATCACCACTCTGCCAGAGTTGTGAACTCATCGATGATGTGCACCACATCCTGGCAGAATGTGTTCGAAACGAAGATATTAGATCTCGGCTTAATGCTTCTGGTTCGTTCCACGTTGGTTTGTACAATTCGTTATTGTCTGACCCCACTTCGAAAGATGCTAAAGAATTGTACAAAATTAATATAAGCTATTATTAAGTTTATTGTCATTCTTATTGTTATATAGTTGTATGTCACTTAGGCGATATAGCCGAGAAGGTGGCTAAGCCCTCATTAAAAAATAAATAATAAAAATATTAAAATTACAGCTATCTTAACATGATTTGGACATACTTTATTTTATTTACAAAAAAAAATAGCATCGGGCACGTTATTGTTAATAACAAAAATGTTTGGCAATGATAATTTCATGTTTTAGTAGCGTTTCAAAGTTAGAAAAAACAAAACATTCAAAAATTATATAAAAATCAATATTTTTGCCTATAAAGGTGCGATATGCACTAATAAACGCAACGTTTACCGGCTTTCAGGCGCACTCTGTTCGGAAGAAAATAAAGATATATAAAAACTGGCTTATTTTCTTTTTCGAAACCGTTGCTAGCTCTTAGACAAATAGTTACAGGCAAGTGACATTTGACGCGTTGTGCTCATATCTTTTTAATATTTATATTTTTCTTCAATACAATAGAGTGTGAAAAAGTTTTAATACAAGTTGAAAATAGTTATGATATTATTCAGTGTTTCATTCATCATTATTTTATTTTATGAATACATTTTATCGTTTAATTTATAATTTAACTCTATCAACTTGATATTTTATAATGTAAACTCTACTGACTGTATAGTAAACGTCTACAAAAAAGGGAAAGGAACTTCGTTAGAAACTGGGGGGTCCATAGACCTTTAAAGCTTTTTTTCACATTACCACCAATATATGTTGGTTGCTACGAACGGGTTGTAGGCTTATTTTAAAAGATTTCTCACATACCACCTGGGTTTATGTTTGATTGAGTCCCTTGATAGTTTGGATTCACAATTGGAAACCGATGGTGTGGCTGCAATAAGGTTTTAGTTATATTAAATTTTTTCGCGTTTAAAAATACAATTGGCACCAGTGATAACCGATTTGGTGCAGACGAAGTTGCACGGGTCAGCTAGTTATTAATAAATTTAATACCAATTGTTGACAACCGGTAACATTTTCATACATTTTAAATACATCTATAATTATCACCAACTACCATTACATAATACCAAATATAAATTACCAACCACCTAATACTTAAAATAGGTTTGCTGAAACACTAAACACTTAGCAGACAATTATCGCTGTTAAATTTTGTACAAGAAACAATACATTTTAGTTACACAATAGTAAATAAACATACCTTCATATAGTTTGCCTACTTACCTAAAGTTTTATGACATATCCAGAACGATCATTACGAGCATGTTATTGAGGAATAACTTGATAGGATTTTCAAGACTCATTACATAAATATAAAACACATTCTATAAACCTAACAGTTACTTAACTACGGGACTGCCCAAAACTATAGGGAGTTAACCTACATACAAACGAATGTAGATTTTATGATACACTGATCGACAGACAGGGTGTTGGTAGCATAAGTTTTAAAAAAAATACCATATTTATTAAAACATTTGAAAAACTTGAACAATAACAAAAAAAAATATAATTTAAAAAAATTGTCTAGATATTTATAAATATTCACTTTTAGACATTAGTTTCTTGTTATTTTACATCTATGTGTTATTGTTTATCACAAATCTTGAATAAAAAAGACTCTTGTATCTAAAAAAATGTTTTCTAATTATAATTTACAGTGGAAGTGTAGAAAAAATATAAAAATCAATATTTTTTGGCGATAAATTGAAAAATTGTTCTAGTTTCTACAAAAGTAAACTTTAATCGGAAAAAACATTTTTTTCCTTATTTTTGTCGTAGGAGAAACCAAAATTTAACATGTAGAAGTTAGACCCAAAAATCGTGTTGACCGGTGTTATTTTTTGTATTCTTTAAGGAATTAAGTGCATTTTCTCCCAAATCCCGATATATAAAGTCATTTTAAAGCCCATCGGTGTTATTACAAGAAAAGTTAAATATGTATTAAATGCTTGCTTTAAAAAGGTTTCGAATTAAATGCATCACGCTCGCCCGAGGCAAGTTCACGTTATCCTTTTCCGCAAGTCTAACCTAACGTAACCAAAACGAGACAAAAGAGCAAGATGGCGAACATTCAGCGACCGCGGTGCATTTAATTCGAAACCTTTTTAAAGCAAGTATTTAATACGTATTTAACTTTTTTTGTAATAACACCGCATGTGTTCCTAATTTAACAGCACTGGACTTAAAACAAAATGTGACGATTTAATTTCCAATCACATATTAACGTTACATTAATCATGTAATGAATGTCTATAAATATAGACACTTATATTTGCTAACTGGAATTAGTTACACAAAAAACTTTAATACCACAAACCACCATTATAAGTTATGTCGATAGTATTCACCTGCGACAAATGCGACAGAACAACACCCACAACAAGCTATGATAAAGTAATTATTAATCGGTTATATAATCGGCAATAAAATAGACACGTGACATTATTTTTTCATTGCCAGTTAATACGTAAATTGGCATTTGATCATTAATTACTAAAAATAGCACAGATTTTAACTCCATTCTTGATTAACTAAATTCCTACAAGTTCTACTAAAAACGTGGCGATATAAAACAGAGAAATTAAATGCATTGAGTTAAATGAGTAAAATTTGCAATTTTTCTAGTATTTGGTGTAATAACAAATAAAAATTTGACACATTACAATACTGACATGATATGTCGATTTATTCTCGAATCAAATACTGTTTTATTTTGCATTAAGCATTGCAGCGAGTTTGCCGGAGCTGGTAATTATGCTGTGTGATATACTCGTAAATATAAGTATAATTTCGAATTTGAAAATTGTAATCCATTACGTATTCTGTCAAACGGCGCTGTTTTTCTTATTAGTAAAGATTTGTTTGCCATATTATGAATTCAGTGTAATAAATTAATTTTGTCTCGACTGCACGGCACTACTGATAATAAAGAACAACAATTTACTATTTCAAAACTAGTTTTTTAATTTATACGAAACTTGATGAGCAGACAAACGTCAAAGCGGCCATCATAGCGTGCCCTTATTATAATATATAGGTCTCACCAAATTTCTAGTTTCCTCTGAAGTTGCAACACGCATATTCTTGCGCAGGTTCAATCAATAAGACAATATTTATAAACGAAGACCCCTTTAGACCTGCTTCGTTTATGTTATGTTTATTGCGGAGCGACTTACTGCGACTTCAGAGCGAGCTAGATAGTTGGCGATACCTATACTATAATTAAAACCGACTTAACCATTGTATGTACGAAGGAATTATCACCATGATCTTATGAGCATGGTTGAATAAACGTCATCTGTATACGAAGGAACACGCGATGATCATTCCTATTAAACGGAAAAGCCACCGTTATTTCGACAAACTGCCATTTTTCACCGACTCCTCGGTGACTTTGGGATTTATTTGTACACCTGTCGAACTACTAGATAAGTTTGTGTTCGTCGTTAGTGTTTTTGAATCTGTGCTGTACCAACCGCACATACGCTTGACAGCGTCGTCCCACCGCCACAAAATTATCGCATATGATTTCTTCACGTCTGATCGCGGTTTGAACACGCGTTTTATTTTACGCAGCGACTTTAATTCTTCTTTCGACTTCCATATACCTAAACGATGTAGAAAGTTATCCATATTAATTCTCCCCCAGAACTTTTTAAACGTCTTTTTTAAAAGGATCCTGAACTAGAATACAATTAAAAAAAAGATGATCTATATGTATATCTCTAGATTAAACACTAATTCACTTTAAAAAAATATACAACGCAATTATACCAGGTGAATTTTTAGACATTAGCAATATTTATGGAGGACTCTCTGCCTTCGGATCTCGTTCTAAATCAATTTAGAAAATAAGTGCTTAATATTTGACCTAATTATCTAGAAACATACAAAAATTATACTCAATCCTCTAAGCGTCTACGTTAAAGGACAGTGTCAATGACCGTCGGGTGAAGTGAAAGTGAAGCCAACCAACTAACAATGAATCATTTTTGGAAGTTTGAACAAACAAAAGGGTTTATTGTCCGTTTTACTATCGAAAGTTATTAGCTCCGGGTCGCCGCTCGCAGGTTTTATCACCGGTCGTTCAACCTAGGTTTATTTAAGTTATTATCCATAGTTTTAAAATTCTTAGAACAAACTTTACCTAAGGTTCTCTTTGTTGTCTATTAGTATTTGTTTTGATATTATTATTTTATATGTTAAATGTGACCATGATGTGTCATATTGTAGAATACTGCGAGTCTCTACCCTTTCACCTGGTATATGTCATTTCTTAATTAATTTATAAAAAAGATTTCTAAGGTCCAGTTCCGAAACTACATTAAATATACTTGATGAAGCGACATGCGTGCCATCTATTGTACACTGATGGTAATATGCCAGAAACTTTAACGAAAATGTCTATAAAAACTGTACAAATATTAACAAAATCAAATGAATAATGTTCGAATGCACAGAAAACTATCAATGATTTTTTAATAAGTAAATTAATCTCTCACTAAAGTAATTGAACTTACCTAAATGCAATCCAACTATATATGCGCAACCTAACGAGGACATTTCCACATGGTCTGGTCGTTCGACTCGCAAACCGGTCAAATCGGCCACCAACTGAGCTATAAAATCATTGTTCGACACACCGCCGTCTAATCTGTAAATTTTTGAAACAAGGTTCCTTAAACTTGCGATAAGCGTTAACTGATAGAAATTGTCACGTAAGGTAAAAGCGTTACGACCCCACCATGCTGCTTTCTCTCTCTCCGTGCCTTTTTGTTTTGTATGTGCATGCGAGCATCGAAATTTAAGCAGACGAGCATTGTGCGCTGCAGGTCGTATGACGGACGAAAATTTATTTCGATTTTGTTTTTATTTTATTTATGTAGCATTTTTTACATCATTTATAATTCACTATTTTACATCTAATCTTCAATAAATAAATGTATTTACTAAGAAATAATAATTTTTGCCGATTAGACAGAGAGAGGCGGATGTAAAGGTCATAACGCTTTTTCTTTACGTGACGAAAATATACAGTATAAACAATCTAATTTTCTATATCGAATGATATTCGGAGTTGAATAACAAGCACAAGAAATTTCATCCCTTAACCCACACATTTTTCTAAAATAAATATTGTCACGATCAGTAATAACCAATGTTATTATATGTATGCATCTCTACCTCAAGTTGAAAATCTGTCACCAAATATTTGTTCCAATTTACGAACAGGTTACTCTCTAGGCTTTAACATGTTGAGCTTGGGCCAAATGGTCACATAATATCAAAAGAAATTGTAGATAAACTTTTAAAACTTACAAATAACAAAACAAAATCCCGTCACGGAAGCCGATGTACATTCAATTAATTTCGTAGTCAAGTATATCGGTTATCAAGTCATAGCTGGATAAAAATAGTACGCAGATCACACAGATAAGCAATTATGTGTATAGTATACGCGCGTACACATACACATCGAAAGCGATTACGCAGAGGGGGCATGACGGCATAGAAGAACGTCATGCCATTTACCGTGACGGCATAAAGGTCAATATTACTGCTAAGGCACGCCATTAGATGTTAACATAAAAAGTTTTCACCACAACTAATTCAAAAAGTCATAAAAGACCGTCCACTTGACTCATTTATGAATGATACCAAGAAAAGGGCACAAAAAATTGGCCAATGAACGCAATGACATCTAACAAAAAGATAACCTCATCACTGCAATAATGACTTATTTTTTCTTACTTTCTATATGTTTTAATAGTAATAGATAAGCTATCTTACTTAATACTGTGAAAATTGTAGTTAGTTTCAGCACAGACACAGTTGTAAAGTTGTACTGTGCAGAATGCAATCGACTCCAATATGGCTCGGACCATGTGAGCTTTGCTAGTGGACGGTTTCACACCAATAAATCCTGTCGCCGTCGCAGTGTCGTTGTATGGTGGCTGTAAAAGTATTTTTTGTTTGGCAACCAATCTTCTAGATTATCACTGCCATCGTCGAGTAGGTGTTAAGTTAGGTGCATATTGCAAATGTCTTGTAATAATTTTCATGTTCTAACAAGATGGTGGCTCCCTTGTTAGAACTTTCCAGGGAGTTTTTATGCCATCTCAGAGTTCATGCTCCGTGGTAATATATTCCATCCACTTCACTTGTGCACAATAACCTACCTATATCAATGATATTATAACTAAAAAACTGTATAGAAACGTCATAAGCTCTTCGACAGTGCCTTGTTAAAACTTGGGTAGCTAGCAAACGTGATCTAGCTCCGTCAATCCGCCCGTATCTAAGCAACATATAACTATTTCTTTTTCACCACCAAAAATTCAGAATATGCCATCTTACTTCCACATTTCATCCAAGATAGTGTGGCGTTACAATATTACTTTACCTATGTGTGCGTTATCGTGCCATTTGTTTTGTCAATATATCAT
The DNA here is from genome assembly GCA_036509395.1 of Antheraea yamamai. Classification (NCBI taxonomy): domain Eukaryota; kingdom Metazoa; phylum Arthropoda; class Insecta; order Lepidoptera; family Saturniidae; genus Antheraea; species Antheraea yamamai. The sequence continues at coordinate 10,578,575 of AP028442.1, read as the reverse complement.
AAGGTAACCTGTCTACACCTTTTTACTTATAATATCATTTGCGTAAAATGCCACCAACATTACAAAATATACAGTCAAATAACAAAAGATTGTGAATCACTACATATTATACAACAAAGTCCTCTGCCACGTCTGTTCGCGATAAAGTCATTAACAGATTAGGGCAACGTCCGCCGGGCCCACTATTAAAATATAAAAGTCACCACATATCAGACTAAGATCCCGCCAAAAACTCCAAGTACATAATTTATAAGTCAATGCTGGTGACTACAAAAAAGAGGGTAGATAAAATTTGTCATATCATTTCAATGGGCAAATGCGAGCAGAATAAAAAAAAATTACCCCGATCCCACTAAACGCCGGTATAAAGTATACGCCGTCACTGTCCGGAACTGAAGCAGCAATATCAGCCGTATCTTGAGGGTTGTCGAAAAGACCTGAAACATTTGAGATAATTCGATAACCATCAACTATTAGGCTTATTTGTAATTAATATGCATTTTCGCCCGCAAAAACATTTTTCAAAACATATTTAAAACAGGAAGAGTAAATTATTGAAGTGAGACTTCTTATGGCATGGTAGAAAAAAAATTGCGTTACGCGATATCCGTAAGTATGTATAAGTGTCTGCCTGAGTCTAGTATTATACGAAAATATGTAAATGTGTAGTTAAGTATGTGTACTATGGGACTTCGTATAGCATATAGTTCATGAGCATTCTCATATACCAGGTGAATGTTTAGACAGTAGCAATATTTATAGAGGACACTCTGCACTTGATTGTCGGTTTAAATCAAGTAAAAAAATAGGTGCTTAGTATTTGACCTAATTATCTAGAAACATACCAAAATTATACTCAATCCTCTAAGCGTCTATGTTAGAGCACAGTGTCAATAACCGTCGGTTGAAATAAAAGTGAAATCAACCAACTAACAAAGGATAATTTTACGACACTTGAACAAACAAAAGGGTTTATTTTCCGTTTTATTATCGAAAGTTATTAACTCCTGGTCGCCGCTCACAGGTTTTATCACTGGTCATTCAACCTTAGTTTATTTAAGTTATTATCTATACTTTTGAAATTCTTAGAACAAACTTTACCTGAGGTTATCTTTGTTGTCTATTAGTATTTGTTTTGATATTATTACTTTATGTGTTAAATATGACCATGAAGTGTCATATACTAGAATACTACGATTATCACCTGGTATATATAATTTAATACATATAAGCCAAAGAACTTTCAATTCCTTTGCGTATACACACTGATACACGCACTGTTTTTTTTTCTCAATTAGGATCCAGTACGTAGTTGAGCCTTAAAAAACCACACATATAAGTTTTGAATTATGTAATACTAGCTTTGCCTCTGGTTTCAGTCGTGTTAATGTAGATTTGATATATCCCTTAGTAACAGTACTTTAATCTAGATGAAATGTACCTCACGTCCTTTTCTGTACCCCTGACATGTAAACAAAATTTTACGGCGATTGATCAAGTAGTTACGGTGTGAAAGCGTAACAAGCAAACAAACACACATTTACATCTATAATATTAGTGAGGATATGAAATATCCTATATTAATAAAGAAACAAAGTAAATTTATGAGATATCCTCAGCAAAACAATTGTGACCTCGTCACAAAATCGTAAAAATATCTCGTTTCACCTTGTATTTATACTATTAAATATAATTTACCTAAACTTTGTGCCCAATTAATGATGGAAGCGGTGTCATTGTTAGCTCCTTCCGCGGAATAAATTAACTCTTTGTCCAATCTCCAACCGACTACTGGATACAGACCGGACACACTAGCATGGGGAGTCTTTCCAGTGTTTATATTAAAGAAAGTACCCGTTCCCAAGGTGAGTTTGACTTCACCCTCATCAAAACAACATGAACCCCACATTGATGCCGTTTGATCTGCCATCTACGGTAAAAAAAAACTTTTAAATTGAGACACCTTTATGCTTTATGGCAGCAAGTCATTAGTCGGAACTTTCGTCTATATGTTTTATCTACATCATTTTTTTTTAATATATAATTGGTTCACAAATCAGAGGTCACATAATTACTATCGCCCCAGGCATTAGCAAACATTAAATAATAGATGTGGGTATGCGTCTTCAAAACGCGCTCACAACTTACTTCAAAGTTAAAATCACAAGTTTCAACAAACCATGCTTAGAAATAGATCACTAGTTTTAATTTAAATGTACGCAAGGGATAATTTAATACCTTGGAGGTTAAAAACTTGACCAGTTTCACCTGTTACTTGATAATGTTATCTAATAATGGTAACATATTAACATTACCATAATGGTGCTAACTGTACCATAATTGTAACATGCTAAACACATCACCTTTTAATGTCAAATCAAATTGTGGTCAAACGCGACCTAAAAGTTCTGGATAAAATGATATGTGTGTAAAAGGTGTGAATACTGAGATGACATCTGATAGGCGAGAGAGGAAAAGGAAAACATGTTGTGCGGACCCTACTTAGGTGGGATAAGGGTAAGAAGATGATGATAAAGGAATCTGCAGGGTGGTAGAGTTTTACACCTTGACTGGTTCGCAACCACCATGTATATGGCGAAAAAGTCCGTCATAGTGATTCGCTTCTGCGGGTCGCGTTTCGGTATCAGCCTGTGCATATCCAGCTTTTCGCAGGCCGGCATGACAGCGGCGACCGGCGATGGATAACGTGTCACTCGGTGGTCGCCATTGTTTTTGGCTTGTACTGTGCTTACCATCAGTGCTACAATAAAAAAAAAATATATCTGATGTAACTAATTATTATATTTTAATTAACTTTACAATTGAATCTTGCATGAAATTATTGTAGCTAGTAGTTTTAACATATTTTTATTTTAACTTTTTTGTATTTTCCAGCGGGCCCGGCAGACGTTGTCCCGCCCTAATTATAAAAAAATCCTTGACAAATTATATACCAAAACCTTCCTCATGAATCACTTTATCCACTGTCGAAACCCCGCATGAAAATCCGTTCAGTAGTTTTCGAGTTTATCGCGAACAGACAGACAGACAGACGCGGTAGGGGACTTTGTTTTATACTATGTAATGAAATTGTTAGGTTTAATCCAATAATTTGACAGGATATCACGATGTATGTATGTAGTAATACTAAGAAATGAGAGGCCCATTATCCAAGAGTCTACAGCATAAAATTAGTGAAAAATCTATATTTCGATGAAATTAATCAATGTAAACTACAGTGAGATACTGCAGTAGATTTAATCATATACTAATTATCAAGCATTGACTGATAATAATACAAGTAATATTGTAATATTCGTTACTTTATAAACTTAAACACGTGTTGGTTTCAAACGAAAATTGTGTGCTAACCTTGAATTGGTGTTATGATTTAATTCGTCTTGATATTTATATAAAAGAATTTCATGTTATCATTTAGATAAGATGCTTAATAATTAACCAATTTCATTGGACCTCCTAGTAGTGAGTACTTTTGTAATCAGTAATATCAAATTGCAATGAATAAAAATAGTTGAATGATCAATCACAGAATTTGGTGTGGTTAATATAATAGTTATTAAGTATTATATTCTGACTACGTTAGTTATAGAAATATTTAATAGAATATTTGATTTGGTTACCGTTTGGAGAATATTAAATTTAAGTAATTGTTGTTTGTCCTTTGCCAGTTCGCCGTGTACTTGAAATTGGCGCCATCGACATTTGAAGGTTAGACAGTGACTTGTTTAGTCGTGAATAATTCAAATTCGTTTTATTTTTTTTTTTGGAATTTATGGTAAAATAGCAGGTCAAACACTCAAAAAGATACATATTCCACATTGTATACGTAGTTTCACAAGAGTAGTAACAACTATTGCTACCAAAATTATTTGCGATATTTGTGTAGATGCATTAGACGTTCGTAACTGCCAGAGACAGGTTCCCGATTTCAGATTCGGTAATTTAAAATCGGTCGGTCGTATCTCAGAAAAACCAACAACTTTAAACAAAGATATATAAAAGGGCGGAAGTGATAGCAAATCCGTGTCGGACAATCGAGGAGTTATTAAACACTCTTAGCCAAACTGGATCGATCATCCAAGAACGTTTGCTGTAGACAGGGAAACTAAGCAGAGCAAGTGTTTGGCTCCTGCATAATCTGTCCGAAGAAACCAAAACTAACCGATCCACTTATTGCTTCAGTGGCACAATACAGAAGCATATTTTATCGCTCGATCACTGGAGATGAAACATGTGATGATAATCCAAAACGCCAAAAGACAGTGGCTCCCTCCGAACGAATCGATTCAAAGTACATCTAAGCCAGGCTTACATCCCAAAAAGACGGTTTAATGTGTTCGGTGGAGTATTTGCGGAGTCGTGCAGTTTGAAGTGCTAAAAGCTGGAGGAACTGTGAATGCAGACCATTACTGTGAATAATATAAGTGACCAGCGATTATAAACAGAAAAGGCGTTATGCTGTAACACGATAATGCAAAACCACAATGCGCAAGACGAACCCTAAAATAACAATTAATAAACTGGGATAAGAGGTATTGCCTCACCCTCCATACTCGCCCGATATCGCGCCATGGGATTTCCATTTATTCACATCGCTACAACATTTTGTAAGTAGCAAAAAATGTGGTTATTTGGATAATGTCCAAAATGCCGTCTTTATATTTTGCACAAAAATCAATTGATTTTTATCAATCCGGCATTAAAAAATTTGCATACTAGATAGCAAAAGGTTGTCGGTAAAGAAGGGTGGTTACATCATTGATTTAAAAAAAAACTTATCTGTTGGAGTTTAATGTTAAAAAACGACATTACTTTCCTGTTCCCCACATACTATACAGAAATAAATAATAGTTTAAAAACTAAAACTAAAAAAACACGCTTTCATATAAAATCCAACTAAAAAACAGAAAATAACATTTAATAAATTTGGATTAAGAATAGTGTAAATTAGAAATAAATGTATATTTTTGTAAAAAGTGACAAAAAAAATGATAAAAATACTGATATCTGGAGGTGCTGATATTAACAGTGACGCATCGCATTATTTATTTATTTTTCATTTTTTAGTTAAATTTTTTTAACTTTTTTTTTTCGGATTATTGCATTGTCATCGACCTTTGACAGGTGTGCAAAGTTTGAATTAAATCTGATCGTACAAAGTAGGACAAAATCGAGCTCAAAGGGGTCGGTTACAAACAAACATACATAAAAACATACAGGTGAAGCTAATAAAAGCGTGATAAAAAAAGGGCGGGTGTATCTGCAGTTTTGTTGAAATAATGAGTTTTATAAATTAGGATTTCTCTTTTGTAAATCAACCTCATAAGCGTTGTTCGTTCGTTCAAACTATAAGCTAAGGAATTTTCAATTAATCTATGATTTACGTTTTAGGTAGAAGCGTCTCTTTTTCTTACAGCTTGATATCAACAGCCATCGTGGCATAGTGGTAGTAAGCTCTGTTATTGAACTAAAAGGTCACGACGTCGCTCATCTCACATTGAGTGAGGAAAAAACTACATGTATGGCAATTGTTTATTTACCATGATACAAATATCCTTTATTTGGAATTATACTAGACGGCAAAGCGTAAAAGTATGTCTTCATTAAAAAAAAATTTGATCTCGGGTATCTAATTGAAAACTATGCCTTAAAAACATAAATGACAACCTTACTAGTGAAGGCAATTTACCCTATGAATATCAACGCTTTGTTATTTAAAGAAAGATCGAAGATATGAAAGGATTGTGCGAGGATTATATATAAAAGTTGTGAATACTTAAGATAAGGTAACGTGAAAAAATGTGCTGATCTGACATAGATGAAGAAGAAATCTTACTTACACAACTTATAATAGGTATTGCGTGTCCCCATATCTCTGGTAACGTACTTGTGAAATGGTCACCAGCAGTATCGACGACAGTTGGTAACGAGGATGCAGGTATATCTAAAAGGGTTAGGGCCAATCCTGACCATTGCATCGTGAACGGATCATAAAACCCTGTAGCTGACGCCGAAGATACATCTGTCACGTGTATCTTATTACCTGTTAGAACAAATAACCGCACTCCGATGACTATTTCATAATAAGGTTTATAGGAAGGATTTCTGTTAATTTTCTCGCAAATATTTTTTAAAACTAAATAGTGTCATATATTGGAAGAATTGTCTTAAAAAACGCTATCAAAAACAAAAACATCAGGGACCCTTTTCCTATCCAAAAACAAGCAAGTCATCGCGTGACGAACCAACAAAATATTCAATTTGATTCACCTTTTTTTTCTGTATATTTTTTAATACAAGTATGCAAGTTCTTGTTTTTACAGTTGTTTTCAACACATACGAAACATTGATATACAAAAACCCAAGGTGCACACTTAACGTCTCACAGCCGGCACACAAAAATGAGTGCAAATTATGGACTATGCAGTCATTTCAAATAGTCTCGCGTCGCTTGTGTCCGTATGACAACAATTTTAAATCGTTCAGGTAAGGTTGAATTTGCAAAATTATAAGTTTATCGCATAACTATAACCACGTATTGAGGAGTTTTTGCGGGACGGTTTTGAGCGCTACTTTTATTCGAGACTGTGTCTTGGATTTTTATATATCAATGATATAAAGACATTATTTCCAGATATCACTATCGTCCACGTAATGATTCACCCTTTGAAAGTAAAAAACCTATTACCCGGTAAATCGGTAATATACTTTAGTATAACCTAATATTATTACCTAAAAAATATTGGTCCCACTATAATACTGCAAAATAAATCTATACTTTTTTTTTATAACTTATGTTTTTTTTACCTGCTAAGAATAATAAATCACAATTTGAACATTGGTATAAAGTTCAAAAACTATCTTTTAGAGATCATTTATTTCTGCAATAGAATAATGATATTTAACTGTTATTTTATAGAAAAATATGCGATAAAAATTCAATCTTCCATAATTAATTTTAATATTACCCAATAACGGACATGACGTGCAGTTTGAGTAATATATTACCAGCGCTATGTTTTGTGATTTTCCTTATAAACAAAAATTGCGCTTTACAAGCTAAACATAAATATTGTGCGTTTTTATGTGGAAACACAGTGTACGGTGACCTTAAAGATATTTCCCAGACAAGTATTTATATTTAAAACCTAGTTGCTTTATTCACCGACTTCAAATAAAGTAAATTTTCAAAAAAAAGTATTAACCGACTTCAATGTCAATCAAAAACCCATAAGGCACTAAAAAGCGGAAAATAAATAGTTTATCAAATTAACCAAATTAAATAAAACATATGAATATGTGTGCTACCTAGAGATGTATTGGAAGTCGGTGCCAACCGAAATTTCAAATTTGTTCCAGGTAAAAATGTATTACAGAGACGCGAGAGTGGACTTAAACTTTGTACCTATGTAGATGATATGATTTTGTGTGTTATGAGTGTTCGGAACTATACTGGAAGATTTTTGAGAGACTCACCCGTCAATTTATATAATAACCATGTGTCCAAGGTCCCGAACATTGCGTTGGCCTTTTTTACGGCGTGTTTTAACGCAACCACGTTTTGTAATACCCAATGCAGCCTCAAAGTTGTCTGTAAAGCATTAAATATACGAGTCGTTACGTTTTAAAATGAGCTAGATCTCATTTTAATCGGTATATAACAACATATCGGTATATGTTTTTATTTTTTTAACATTTCCAGTGTTTATACACCGAGAACGAAGTTCAAATTTTGCCGTTCATAAGATTTTTAGTTGTTTTTTTTTAAAGTGACACTTTTATTACATCGTCTCAAACTTTTTCGTCTGTGTGTTGCATGTCGCGTGATGGTCGGCCGCGGAGTAGGGATAAAGTGAAAGGCGCTCGTCAGAGCAGCCAGGGCCAATATGGCGGCGCCTATAGTTCGCAACAGCTGACCGTGTAGTGTATAGACTATTATTAGTTAAATGTCTATAGTGTGAAAAAAAGTTTCACTTTTACCGTGGTTTCATAAAACCACACAATCCTTTTTATTATCTTCATATTTTACGTGTACAAAATTTGAATATCTTGAAAAATAACTTAAAATAATAGGAACGGCTGAAATTGGATTTACCTTATTTTGAAATGTAGCGACTCATATGTGTAATTTATATTCATTTTAAACTCATACTTTACACAATGAGCAGTAAATACTTTTGAAAAATACCCTGTGTCCTTTTCTGTACTCCCGAAGAGTACAATATTTCATGATGATCGATGGAGCAGTTAAAGCGTGAAAGTATAACAAACTAAACAAACTCACATTCGCATCTTATTAATATTATAAATACGAATGCGACTGTGTTTATTTGTTTGTTCTATTTTACCGCGTTAACTGCTCAACCGATCATCATGAAATTGTCCATAGACTTTCTCAGGGGTACAGAAAAGGACATAGGGTACCTTTCATCCAGAATAAATGTACTGTTTAAATAGATCAAAACTACAATTAACGAGAGCAAAAACTAGTATACAATATTACCATTGACATTTAAAACCCAAGACGCACAGTCGCAAATAACAGTAGCGCTCAAAACCGGCCGCAAAAACTCCCCTATATACATACGTGGTTATAGTTATGCGATAAACTTATGATTTTGCAAATTCAACCTTACCAGAATGATTTAATTTTGTTTTTAAAGGGCGCAAGCGACGCGAGACTATTTGAAATGACTGCATAATCCAAAATTATGCACTCATTCTTGTGTGCCGTCTGTGAGACATTAAGTGCGCATCTTGGGTTTTTGTATATCACTGAATATTACTATGGACTAGTGGGGATGCCTGACCTATTTTTTTATATCAAAAATATTAATTTTTATTTACAGTTTCCAAAAGAATGTTACAAGCGTACATTGGCTGCGTATCGCCATCAGACGGGTCGCGTACTTACTCGCCACCATCGCGGTATAAAAACTATACAAACGAAACTTAACATTTCTATGAAATTACTACATATGCTTACTTACTTGCAACAAAAATTATACCCTTTGGCTTACGAAATAATTTAAGTCATTAAAATTTTTGGTAGACATTGGATTGAAGAAGGCATCACTTTGAGGAAATCCATCATTAAATATTAAACTTGATGTTACTTTGCACATCCACCTGGTATTAATTGACCACTAACTACGTCTTAGTGCAACAAAAAGCGCTTTTTTACTAAAACAATGAAAAGAATTAAATTTAAAGAATAAAATTAAAGCAGGTTCAACTAAGGAACGCGGTTTTAATTATTTTGAATGTTTTAGTAAAAAACGTTTTTTGTTGTAGTGATACTTAGAAGTGGTCAATCAATCCCAAGCGGAAGTGCAAAGTTATCATCCACTGTAATATTTGTTGGTAGTTATGTGAGCAAGACGCATATACCTACAAAGTCGCTAAGTGTGACACGGCACGGAGTTTTGACATATTTGCAAATAATTTAACAAACATTTGTATTTTGTGCTTTTGTCGATTTTTAGGTGCACATCAAAGCAATGTACGTTGGTGAAGAAGATTGGCAGCTATTAGCAATAAATAACCAAATGTTTGGAAAATATATATACAAATGTTTTCTAACGTGCAAACCGGTTTAAGATAACGGTTAATGATATGCAGAAAATATTTTTATCTTTTCTGTCCGTCCTGTTTTTATCGTTCCCGAAATGAGCAGGTATACTAGGCAGAGAGTTTTACTGTCCAAGAAGTTCTAAACGTAATTGTAGACCGTTTTTATTGAAGTGGTTTAGAAATTCCATCTGATATATTGGCTCTGTATTATAATGTGCAACGAAAATTAAGCTATTAGATATGCTTTTACCACCTGATTGATATAAATGAGAACATTCATAGTTTCGATGCAATAATTTTATATTATCAATATTTGGAAGTAGATTTGTCGATGTTATATAGTTTAATGAATAATAAAATTGACTGTTCATGTCTGATAAAACGAATAGGTCTGTGCACTATTATCAACATATGCCCGAAAACCTTAGAGTTTTCATGAAAGTACAACCAAAACCAATCGCCCGCTCATATAATAAGAAGAATCTTTTTTTATCTAGCATATTTTTTGTAATAGTACAACTTTTTAGAGAAAACCTGTTGATATCATTCGATCTTTGTATTACAAAACAACAAATACCCACACAGTGATTCACAAACTCAAACACATCTAGGCAAATACGCCAATACATATTTCCATTGTTCAGTTTTTCTGATGTAAATACCAATCAATTAGTAATACGTTATATTATCTCCTGGTATAGTGGTAATAAAGTCTACTTTTGAACAGGCCTATTGACGTACATAATATCAAAATAACAGGTTTTCGTTAAAAGGAAATAAAAGACAATAAGGTATTTATAGAAAATGCAATTCTAAATTTTTAGTTTGTTTCTCCAAAGCGGTTGGACCGATTTTTGTAGCCTTTTACTGGCAAATAGCTGTTGTTATAAGGAATAACTTAGGCTACTTTTAAAGTAAGTGATACCTGCGACTTGAAGCACTTAGTATTTAAAAAAAATGATAATATCAAAATAACAGCTTTTTACTAAATGAATATGAAAGTATAAACGGTACTTATAACGAAAAACTGATTTTTTTTATTTTTGTCTGTCTATTTGTTTGATATGGTATGTCCCGATTTTCCACTTTCACTGACAGATAGCTAATATTATAATACTTATATTTAAGAAAAAAAAGAAAGAAAATAAGATTCCGCTTAATACACTAAAGAAATAATGTCACGGCAATGCACGTAAACAGAGGGGATGTTGAGATTTATTAAATTGAAAAAAAAAGTAAAAAAAAATTAAAAAATTCGGTGTTTTGGTTATGAAACATTACTACACTAGAACAAGCCTGATTTTCATGTATTTCGATGCGCTGAATCAGAATCTGAAGTTAATTTGGACCATAAGCAGTTTTAAAAGTAGTTACATTCCAAAAAATCCTTGAAAATGATCAAAAATTGCGGTTTGCAAGCATGCTAAAGAAAAAAAATGTATTAAAGCTTGTAGTAGGTATCAAAAATACAAGAAACGTAATTGTGTTTAATTTTTTTTTATACTTATAACTTCAATTTAAAAAAATATCTCGGTTTTTTACGATCTACTTAGATTTTAGATGGTTAATGGTCCAAGTACCCTTCAGATTACGACTCAACAGATCAATTTACATAGAGATCCTACTGGATTCGGGTCTTTCTTTCATTAATATAATCGCAATTTTATGCAATTTTTAAGGGTTTTTTGGAATATTCTTCTGCTTTATTTAAAAGTATCTATTCGGCATACCTGAATGATACTTACCTTTACTAATCTACACACACTTTCTTTGTTCTTCTTTCCTTATTTTCACACTTTTTTGGAAAAAAAACATATTAGTATTAAAACTTAGAAAATTTATGAATTATGGTCCAGTTTTGACCGCTGGAGGACCTCTAATAAGCGTAAAAGGTTGCAAATCCCGTGATGGAATTTTAAAATAAAATAAATATCCTTCAACAAACCTTGTCGCTAATTATGTTTAGAACAAAGGTCAGCTGTACCTCATTAATATAACGAGGAATAACAAAGAAGAAACATATCACTAACAACAAACGTTATTGCGTAAATAAAGAAAGACCTTGCTCCTATGGCAAACAGAAATCCGTAAAATTAATATTTATTTTAGAGCTACGTACATTTTAACCGAAGTAATACAAAATTATTACGATACTAGAGGTAATACCAGGCACGTATCCAAACTTTTGGTTCGGGAAGGGGACAAACATTGAAACAACCATGTGAATTCTGTAAATAACCCTGTGTATTTTATGTAAAAAAAATGACACTTTTCGAGGGGGAGGGGGGGGGGGATAAATCCCAATCCCCCCTCTATATACGTGCCTGGCTAATACCACGAGTTTTTCACCAAATAATACACATAACTAGTATAAATTAACGAGCAATGATATAAAAATATGCTTTAGATTATGTAATGGGTTCGCTGTAAACACATTATTTTATTTTAGGTGTTAGCTTCTGTGGAAACAGGCTACTAAAAGCAGAGGATTTAGTTTAAAATATGTTTTGTGGCCACTTAATATGATGTCCGAAGATCTCTCCTGTATGACTTCTTTACTTTATTACTATTTTTATTTAGCACTAGCTGTGCCCGCGACGCCGTCCGAATGGAACGTAATGTGAAAAAACATTGACTAATAAGATCGTTCGCATATATTAAGTCCATTTACTTATCTACTTTTCCCTCGTACTTAAGTCGCGTCGTCATTAAAATTACAATGACTTTCAATAGAGTGAACCAATTTAAATTAATACCAAGACTAAATGTTACTCGAGGATATGCTTTATTATGTTCTTGGTGAGGTTTTATCGTGAACGCAGTACTTCAGCAGTGATACGTGTTCATACAAAGAGACAGGCAGACAGACGAACATTTCTAAAAATTATTGAAATTTATTCTATTACTTATTCCAAGACACCTACAACATTTTTTTTCACAAAAATCTAAAAAGTACAGACACGTTACATTTACATTCTTATTATATGTATAGACGTTTGCATAATAGCGGCACGCTATGAGGGCCGTTTTGAAATTTGTCTCCCCCCCCCCCCCCCCTCCAGAAGTTTCGTATAAATTAATTAGTACGTTTGAAGGTATAAATTGGTGTTCTTTATAGTCAATAGTGACGTGCAATTAATCCTAACATTTTTCGAATGTATACTTTTAGGATACAAAATAAATTTACACTACAGATTTGTAAATTATACATATATATAATTTTAAATATCGTATACCTGTCTATCAAATACTATATCTAACTATACAATATGGTACCCACGAGCTAATATTTTCACGGTTTTACTAATGAAACACAGTTTGAAAGAATCCTTAATGGATAATTATTAGTGTAATCGTTTACAATGTAATTCAGTATTTATATTTTTCAAAATTTGAACTTATATAATACTAGCGGCTCCGGTGGACCTTGTCTCACCCTGATAATAAAAAAAAACTTGGCACATTATATACCTAAACTTTCCTCATGAATCACCTTATCTTCTGGTGCAAACTGCATGAAAATCCGTTCAGTACTTTTTGAGTTTATCGCGAACAGACAGACAGACAGACGTGGCAGAGGACTTTGTTTTATAATATGTATGATATGATGTATTTATATCCAACATATATATTTATTTTAAAATATTAATACACAGCATCGCTGGCCAACTTAACTACCACCTCTAGCAAACTCGCGTCAATGTGTAGTGCAAAACATAGTAGTAGTGCAGAACCGCCCTCACTCATCCGAAATTCAATTAAAACTAATGTTATTAATATGAAAGTTATTACAGTACAAGTAATTAAAGTAAAAGTTAAAATTCAAGTCCTTTTAACATATGCATGTGTACTTATATATACACTTCTTACCTGAGTGTTCATGAATTTAAGGACACTGCCCGCACGAAACCTTTTATTTCTTAGCAACAGGTAGAGAACGTAAGACCCAGCTTGTATGAGCTAAAATAATAAGTAATGTTAATAAATGTCTTTGTAAATGCTATGACTTTCAACAATTTCAGAAGGAAGTTTTTTTGTGGAACTGCTAGATCATATAGCACAGTATTTTTAAGTTTAACTTCTTTTTATGTCATAGCAGGCAAACGAACATGTGGGTCACGTGATGTTAAGTGATCACCACCGTCCATGTACACTAACAACACCAGGGAAGTCGAAAGTGCGTTGCCAGCCTGTGTTGGAGGAAAGGAGGAAAGGGAAAGGGAATGGAGGGATGGAAAGGAGAGGAGAGGAAAGGGGAAGGGCGGTGGGTCTCCAGCGCTCTCACTGACCGAACGAAACGGAACAATGCAAGCACTTACTTCACGTCGGTTCTCTGGGAGAGGCTGGTACTGCCCTGAGCGAGCTGACCCATTCATGCTAAAACCAATAATAACTTCAGCGTGACTCTACCTCCTAGATAAGATTCCATTAATATATAAAAACTCAAGATGAACAGTCAACGTCTCAAAACCGTCCGCATAAAATGAGCGCACAATTGAGAATTCTGCATTCATTTCATGTAGTCACTGGTGTCTTTGGATTTTTTGTACATTGTTTTGTAAAAACAACTTTAAATAATTTGTATAAGAACGAATTTGCAAACACATAAATTTATAATAACTACCTACCTAGGTATATAGGTGAGTTTTTGGGGATGGTTGGTTTTGAGTGTTACTTTTATTCAAGACTTCAAAAATTCCCAAATAATATAGTTGTATATGTACTTAATTTTTATGCTATCAATTTCAATCCATTAGGTAATTTCATATTCTTTCCTAATACAAGATTTAATCAAAATCACTTGATGTTAAATAAAATTTCAACTTGTCTAATCATTTTTTTTACTCTTTGTACAAGTATTATTCACAGTCATTATACTTTATCTAGTTCAGAATTACATATACATACTTCCTTTGTACAACTTTAATTACCCTTCTCAATTGTTTATTCCGATTTGTAAATGATCATTTTTATAGCCTATTAGTGTCAAAATAATGTGTACTTTTTGTATAAAGGTATCTATTAAAATGAGCTGATAATAGAATAATACTTAGTTCATTCTTAATATCCTGAGAAAAAATTAATTTATATTCTTTACAAAATATTAATAAAACAGCCCGACTGTGTCGCAACCACCATGTATACGGCAAAAAACGCCCGTCATAGTGATTCGCTTCTGCGCGTCGCGTTTCGGGATCAGCCTGTGCATATCCAGCTTACCGCTGGCCGGCATGACAGCGGCAACCAGAGATGGATAGTGTGTCACTCGGTGGTCGCCATTGTTTTTGGCTTGTACTGTGCTTACCATTTATCTTGCCGTGCCACAATAAAAAAAAATATGGTGAAAGATGTGCACATCTGTAAAGATGCTTCACACTGTCCTGAACTTATGGGTCATTAAATTGATGTAATATTTTGTGAGAGTGTCATTGATGTGTCAATGAAGTGTTAATAAATATTTCATTTTTTGGAATAAATACAGTTTAAGATCTCAGACTTTCAAGATTTTAGTATTTTATTTATACTGACATATCTCTCCAGGGCTGATAACCTACGTTTTTATGCCTACGACCTTTATTTATTCTAAATAAATTGTTGTCTTTAGCACACACATACAAATTACCTAAATTCCGTATATTCCATTAACAAATGATTTTATAAATCAGATTAGTTGTTCCAGAGATCACCCATTATCAATATATACACGTTTTTAATAGAAATATTAAAAAACTATTAACATAGACCTCATTAATGTAGAGTACTAGTGTAAAAATTGTGAAAAAACTCTAATTATTATACAATATGAAAAGTAAACTTAACGAGAATGTATGTTTATAACCTACCCTCCAAATATAAGATTCATTCCACTGTTTTACAAGTCCATCAGCTCTTAAATCTTTCCAAGTCACAAAATTGTGAAAATGTTCACCTGTCTCTTTAGACCATGTTGTAAATGTACCCCTTTGGGTTGATATACCCATTGCTGTTATCTGCCCAGCAGATAGACCGGCATCTAAAAGTTAAATAATAATTTTAAAGTCTCGCCATGTAAACTCTCTTTTTTCGATATTTTATAAATTAATAAAAATGTTACCTCTTGAAGTAAGTAAACAGAGAATGTATTTCGTATTTATTTGTGAGCAAAAACTAGTATAATTTATCTTCAACCAGTTATATGGGCAACACTACATAACTAGAACAAAACTGGATTTAAAGACTAAACTCCATTACTCTATATTTACAGACATTTTGTTTATTAGTAATATAATTATTACATTAATGTACAACTACCGATGATAGAAAAATGTGTTTTATAAGGTCTCATTTTTTATGAGGCGAGATCCTTAATTGAACTCTCTTAGGGGAGAGGTGGTTAGTGTCAATATCTTAATAACTAAAACCCCACAGTGAACTTTCGAGTGCCACGGGATAACAGGCTGCCCACTGACCAACACATCCAAGTCAACTGACTCCCTATCATCCAAAGCAGTAGATGGTCAAGTTTTATAAGCTCCCATTGGCTCAATCTTATTCGCCTTCACAGCGAATTGGTAGTCACATTACACAAGATTAAAAATATTTCTATATGCAATAATATTAAAAATAATCAAACTAATTAAATTGCTCTTCAAATAATTTTTGTCTTATAAATACAGAAAATATTTTTCAAACTTATAAAACTTTTTTAACCCTTTTATATGTATATCACTGCTTCATAGTGTCATTAAAGAAGAAACTGGAATAAAAAATTAACTGTGACAATAAGTTATTCTTGGGAGCCGGTACTTGCAATAAATTACGATTAAAACATAAACACTATGGAGAAAGCATACAGCAACCACATACCATAAATAAATATAGATGTAGCAATAAAACCTCCTAATGTTAATACATTAGTAAGTATTATTTTACTAACAAAAGCAACTTACTGTAACAACTGTTACTGTTACAAAAATTGTAATTAAAAAACTTACTATGTAATGACTTTTTTACAACTTTAATTATTGAAGTCCATAGTTCATCGGGGTTTATTTCTACGAATCCAGGACGAGGATATTGCAAGACCACCTATAAATTATAAAACAGTTCTAAAATGATATATCCGTGCTTTCTTGTTCTTAGAGATGTTTTTAAAAATAAATCAAATATCTTAAAAATGTCAGTACACGATCAACTGCTTTTCCAACAATTTCAGCTGTAGAATTATAAATAAAAGAACGAATAGTTGTGGTTCCAATGTCTAAAGTCAATATATATTTTTCCTCCATTATTATACAAAAATATTTTATTTTTCTTTTTATAACGTATTCTACAATTTGAATGACGTGAACACTACATGACAAACAAAATAATTATAATTTATACACAGTAATTATAATCTCGTATAGATAACTAGAGATAAGATATTTTAAAACATCGACATATCATTCATAGACATAGATGTTATGATATAGATGTCGAAACTCCTAACAACGACGATACATCGCTCTGTAACAAAGATTTTTTAAGAACGATGCATCTTTCTATGTAACGTCATTTACTGTATTCGCTATCCACTCACAACATCAGTCACACGTAGAATGCAAATAATACTTAGATGTTTTAAAACATTGATCTATCGTTCACAAACATAGATGTTTGAATATGTTTTAATATCTATTTCGAAATCCTCGGAGCAGCCTCAGGTGTTTTAAGTATAATTCGTGATGTGTAGCGCCTTCTATTGTATTCGCTACCCATTCTCTTCCTCAGTCCAACGTAAGTAAGAAAATAATATTCCGAAGTCTTAAAATATCCAACGATACCGCTCACTAAGCATAATGTTGCTAAAATTATCGTTTCTGAATTCCATTTCACGAAATAAAAATTAGTTATCTTTTTGTCATCATATTTAAACATTGTCTCATTTTTTTTTAATATCAACAGAACATCGATATATCCTCCATAAACATCAATGTTCACAACGTCAATGTTTCCTTAACAAAATATCGATGTTACAATGTTGCACGATGTTACATCCCTACAGATAACGGCGACCTGTATTTTGTCAGTGACACAAACTTCTATACACTGACTGTGCCGGCGCGCACTGCGGTTTTTTTCCGCATAAATTTTCACTTTTCACAAAATATTCATTAGTGGTATTTGCAAAAAAAAAATTGCAAATTAATATAGCGCCTCAAGAGACATAAAAAATGTAAAATCGTTATAAAATAATATAAATAACAAATATCAATATAAAATAAGGAAGATCTGGCATTCACTGGCTCTTAGACTATCCGGAAATTCTACCGCAGTGCGCGAACAATCTATTGTGGTTTTTTTTCCGGTGCAGTTTTTATTCCGCCCCGCAACTAGTGCGCGCGGGTACTTAGAGGCTTCTATAGTGTGGATATACTATTCCTAACTTTAATTATATGCTTATTTATAACTTTAAATATATCTAATAATAATAATACATAACCATGGCAGAGACAATTAATAATTTTTACGTATCTGGAGACAATACTATCCCTTAATTATGCTGTTACATTATATAATTTTTAACACCTATTATTATAGATTACCTTAGTCCGGTAAAGCTGTCCTCAGGTCAATAGCGTAGTCAGATTAGGATACGACCACAATCTTGCTTAATGTTAAATCGCGATGTGGTCAAAGATAGTTAACACACTAAATTGTGGAATAAAGAAATAAGTGAAAATACTATATCGCGTATCAAAGTACAGAACCGGTGTCGCCAAAATCACAAAAACAAGAGTTACGACGACTAATGAAACAGCATCACCTTTTAAAAGCAATATTAATATTAAGTTTACTAATATTCTCAACTAAATTAAATTCTCTCGTTTGGACTTAAGACTTAATTTTATTTCGCGTATAAAGACGTTTTTCATTCAAGTATGGAAGAGTCAAGGAATTTATAAGTAAACGACAATAATATCTTTGGGAAGAGTATACACATATGCAACAAACACTGCAATTTGATCCTCTATATCGCATTGCAACATGCAAATCTTTATAAATCGAGTTTCGTTAGCATTATAAATGTTATTAACAAGTCCATGTTAACAAGGTATATATAATAACGATTCTATTCAATAGGAATGTAGCAACTTTTGTATACAAAAATTTGCTATCGGTAATTTATTTTCGTAGTAATATTTGTTTGGATGTTTTAATTGGATACCAAAATTTAACGTTGAGATAAGAAATTCAATTTATTTCAAAACAATAATTCTACGATTTCTAAAATTATTTTATTGATAATTTTCAGAGACTGTTTAATTTCACAATGGAATATGTTTCTGGTGAAAAAACTTCATGGAAGTCGCTTAAAAAAACGAGCGAGCATAAGATATGTAACATCTGCACATGTCAATTTTTTCCTGCCAAGGAGTTATCCAAATTCTGGAAAAAGTAGTAGTCTGTAGGCGCAAGGTCTGGTGAGTAGGGCGGATGACGGAGAACTTCCAACCCCAGTTCTTGCAACTTGGAGACCGTCTGCTGTGCAGTATGAGGTCGCGCGTTGTCGTGCAGGAGCAGCGGAAACGAGCGATTGACCAATTCTGGTTGGAGATGTGCCAGCTTCTCCATCATTGTGTTCAGTTCTTCACAGTACACATCTGCAGTAATGCTCACCCCGTTTGGTAAGAAGCTGTGATGAATCACACCGGCGCTAGACCGCCAAACAGTGACCATCACTTTTCTAGGGGTAAGTTTTCGTTTAGGGCATTGTTTAGATGCTGAACCAGGATCCAACCAACTTGCTGAGCGCTTACGGTTATCAAACAGAATCCATTTTTCATCGCAGGTAACAATGCGGTTCAAAATTCCTTCATTTGTGTGTCTGTTGAGCAGTGCAAGGCACGTCTCGACGCGTAATTCGCGCTGGCGATCATTGAGTTCGTGGGGCACCCATTTGTCAAGCTTTTTTACCTTGCCAATTTGATGCAAATGGACCAATACTGTTTTGACGCTAAGGTCGAAAGCTGCTGCTAATTCAGTCATAGATTGTGCATCATCAGCTTCCACAATCGCCTTTAATTCGTCATTGTCGACCAAAGTCTTCGGACGATCGCGAGGTTCATTTTTCAGGTCGAAATTCCCAAAACGGAAGCGAGCAAACCAATAACAGGTGATGCGTTGGCTTGTAGTGTTAGCTCTGTAAACGTCGTTGATGTTGCGTGCCGCTTGTGCCGCATTGCTGCTAAGACGGTACTCATATTCCATAATTACTCGAATTTTTAACGTATCCATGATGAGAAAAAAGATTGAAATGCGATGAAAATGTAACACGAATCAATAAACAAATGACTACTTATATGACAATAAAAGAATTCCATGTTTTTAAAATAAAATTAATTTGAAATTAGAATTCTTAGTCAAACAAAAATTATTTTGATTTGAAGTGGCCAGTACTGCAGAACGGCAATTTCATAGGTAAAGACCTATTATATGTGAAGTCTATTTATTGCTCAAATATATTCTAGGCATGAAAATATATGTAATTCTACATTAAGGCGCGTGCTTGCTCGCTCAAGTTTAAATCTAATCATGGTATATATGCAATAGTAACTTAAATCCTGAAAAAAATGAATCGGGTATGATTGGAAATATTTTTTTATCATATAATTATATCTTTCAAATCGAGAAAACTTTTTAAATCACAATTAAAAATGTTATATTTAAAGCGTCAGGAATTAATTGTTGTATCAACAAATATCAATATAATCCTAGGATAAATCTGAAATAAATGATATTATTGAAGTGAAACTTCTTTATCGGCGTTGGAAAAAAATTTACCGTCACATTTTTCGGTTACGCGTCACATTTTTCCGTTACGCGCCATCTTTTTTGTATTCATGTCTATGATAATAAAATCCTTTTGTTTAAACTTTATCTAATTTAACTTTATTTGTATTCATGTCTATGATAATAAAATCCTTTTGTTTAAACTTTATCTAATTTAACTTTATTTAACCAATTTCTGGAAAGTTGCATATAGATCATTTTGCGAAAAATAAGGCCTTAAACAAGTTTCACTTCTTACGTGTGTACACTAGTACACGCACACATTTTTTTAACATAAAACTATGAAAAAGATCCGCACTGAAATATTTATTCGAATAATTCCATATTACTTACTCGTATTTTTTTAAGAATGATGAACTTTGTCACACGCTTATTAGTGAGATAACTAATAATATAGTTTACACATATAGATATAACCCCAAATTTTATTACAAGATTTATTATTATATTTTATTATATACTCGCAATTAAAAAAAAATCATAGCGAACGAGTATTATGAACGAATAGTTGATATGTCCCTGAAAATTATTTTTTTATTAATAATCTTGTGAAGAATTTTCCTTGTTATTAATATTCAAGCAACGATTCACTGTGAGCACATTTGAATATCGTCATAGTACCTACTTGTGTAAGAAACAGTCAAAACAACTGAAAAGATCTCGACTGTTTTGTTAGTAAACGAAACAATTGTTTACTCGAATGCAAGTCTTGCTACCATTGTAATTCATGCGATTAATTTGATAAATAATCCATGATTATATTTGACCAATCACAGTATCCCATTTGTTTCTATTTTCATCTTAAATCGATATTATTTGTATTTGGTTTTTAAGACGTTATAATTATAGCAAATAAAAAGTTCATAAAATTATAACTAATATAATTCAGCAATTCTCGGTATCATAATTGCTATAAATTAAATATTAACAACTCCACTACACAACGTACTCTGTGAATTAAATCTAGCAACACTGATTGTATGTGACAGCCATAGTGACAGCAGTAAAGTAAGCGCGTTTTGGTTCTTGGGCGCTGAAAATTGTGATGTAAAAAACAGAATAATAAAGTGTACAGGTTATCATGGCAAATCCAAGGAAATTTAGTGAAAAAATCGCTCTACATAATCAAAAGCAGGCGGAGGAAACAGCTGCTTTTGAAAAAATTATGCGTGAAGTTTCCGACGCAACCAATAAGGTATGTCGCCTATTTACTCAGGCGATCGCTTCCTGGCCGTCAAAAGTGCTCGCCGACATAAACAATAACGATTAATCTTCCTATGGCGAGTCAATACTTAAATCAACAATTTTATTTTATTTGTATACAATATTTAAAATTTATACAATGTTCTGTGTGTATAGATCTAGTTGTCATTGTCAATATGTAGGCTTTTTCTACACAATAGCTATTTAGAAGAATTATGAATTGTCTAAGTCAACCTCACACAGAATATCCTTTATTAATTTAGTTTATTGCAGTAATCTATATCGAAAATGATTCTATTGTTATTAGAAATATGTAAGATTTAATTTAGTCAATATAACTAATATACACAATGCCTCTTGACATAATGTTCATTATAAACAAAGTAATATATTGTTAGAAAGATGTATAAAATTGTAAGCAATTTAAAGAGATGTTAAAGCTACGTGGTTGCAGGTTAATCCAAGTACCAGACATACAAGGAATAAAGTTCCACCCAAAGCAGTTGAGGTCAATGACTCATCTCTTGGACCCACGCAACAGGGTTTGGGCACATTCCGCAGTGGTTCCTTGCCAAATGTGGCAGCACCACAATCTACCAGCACAAAACTGGAAATGCCTAAGGTTCCTCTTTCTTGGAAACAGTTCATTCATATTTTTAAAGTATATAAATGTATCCTAAAAACGGTACAGGTTATTTATATCTAATTACTTTGCAGTATATTTGAAATGAAAGAAAAAAACATAAGGAAACTAACTCAGTTTTGTAAATTAAAAACCCAAAAAATAACCTAAACCTGATTTATGTAGGAATTAGCTATTTTTATGTTATGTTAGTGGTGGAGTATAACTGTAGAGTTTTTCTATTTTATTTGATGCTATTGAGATTACTGTAATACTAGCACATTCTATAAATTTCAATAGAGTATTTTTGTATTGCATATGTAGGCATGTATTTTTAACTGTATGTTATGTAGTTTATTTAAGTTATTATTAATCCTGTTACCCCTAAATTCTACAAAGTCCCAAGATTAACCTGTAGCTACATGCTTGAAATGTAGTTAGAAAAGTTATGTTTTAAGTTCCAAATATATCTAGTGTGTAGATTGGGGAAGTGTTAATTGAGTTATCATGCATAAGCGATACTAAGCGAGATTTGATGTCCGTCATAATAAACCATTCAGCAATCACTCATAAAAGATGTAGTTCCTAAACAGAAAACTGTGTTATACGTTTTATTTACATTAGAACATGTGTGCCAAAGTTTTTACGTTAACTACTGAATATCTTCATCATATGTTCATTCTGTAAACAGAATAAAATTTGCGTTTGAGATATTAAAACCGGTTTTTGTTATATAGTGATGAGTTTTTGTCCTATCAGGTAATCAAATTTTGTGTTTTGTGAACTGATTTTATTGTGACATTTCTGCATTCATAGTGGTTATTTCCATTTTGCAACATATTATTTAGCTGTAAGACTAATTTCATTTGATTATTTTTTATTGAATTTATATGACATTATTTTAGGATTGTAACAACAATTTTTTTTCTTGATTTTAAGATATATTCAAATATACTATAATTTTTTCTTTTGCATTTTTGAACTTATCATAAATTAAAAACTTGTTGTTTTGAATAATTAAATCTGTATAATCATTGTTAGATCCTATTAGACTACACTTAAATTTTGTAATTAGTTTGTTCGTTGACCATTAATGTCTCTTCTGTATGTATTCATTTAAATTTTATAGATTTTAATTATATTTACCCTATTCTAATTACCAATTCCTTGCAGTTCTTTGAATGCTTATTCATTTGTGCCATTCAACTTATTGGTTGTAAATGAATTACTCACATTTACATTGACATACTTGTTGTCTCTATTTAACTGTGATTCAGCATGCATATTATTTGTAAAGAATGGTCACAAAACAATGATAGAATAAATTATCAGAATACTTGTGTAGATTGATAAATCTAGTATTGTATGTATTGTTGATAGCCAGAGGAAGGACCCTTGGTGACGCAGTATGGACTTGGTGGAGGACACAGTGGGGGCGCGTCGCCATCACGATCGCCGAGCCAACGAGGACGGGCGTCATCTTCAGTGGGACCAATGCGCCGTCCAGCAGACCGTAAACATGACACAAGCCCCTATGGAAGTACTGTCTATTTAAGGTAATTGTTATTACTAGAGGTCGTCCAGAGATGGAAATTAAACCTTAATACATTATTTTCTTGACGAATATCGTTGATTAATAGTGTAAGAATCTGAAGTATGATGAATAACGACTTTTAAATAAAGTATAAAGATCCTTTTTGATAAATATGGTAAATTCCACGACCCGATTTTGATTTTTTCGTACTAAAAAGGAAAAAACATCAGGGTCGTCGAGTAGGACAATTTTTAATTTACTTAAAATTTATTAAAGCAGTTCGAAAAAAGTTGTATAAAAAGTTATATATTACATTTTAATAATGTGTTTTATACAACTACTTAAACTTTTAGTATAATAAAATAAAAATAAAAAAAATGAAAAAAAATTTGTTATTATTTTTTTATTTTAGTTTTTGTTATTTTATAATTTGTTGTTATTCTGTAGCGTAAAGCCGCTGTTGGCTTCCTGATTTTTTGCAATGTTTATTTTTATCGATGTTTCGCCTTGGTATGTGAAATTGTTTTTCTGACTTAAAGTCTTCTTCCCGTGAACCATACCTACCGCTATATTCTAACATGTCTTGCGAATTAATTTTTATATGTTCTGCTCCACAATTTACATCTGGTAGGATCCATTTTCTAAAAAAAAACAATTTTTTTAATGACATTTCAACAAAGTTATATATCTATATCCGACCACATAAGTTACTATCGAAACTGTAAATTAGTTTCAATACCTACATAATCTCAAACTTTTTTGTGACAACCCTTGTACTTAACAAAATATGGCAATTTCGACATCACTTTATCACTATACTGGGTTGTTAAATCTGCCAAGATTATTTTCTGAGGATGACTAGCTGATACCGAAGTAAATAATGATTTATTCATTAAATCAGATGTAATTAAATAAATTATCAAAAGTTGACTTACGTCTGTAAAGTTTTTCCCATATATTTTTACTAAAGATTCGGAACACACAGACATCTGACGCTATCATAGAAAAAAAGTAATGGGCATTACCGTCATTTTGTAAATAACTAGGCTGCCGTATAAAAGTAAATGTTGTTACTAAATAAAATGAAATTTCATTTAAAGACATCCCTACATAATAAAAAAGTATGTTTTCGGAGTAATAGACATCAAGACTTCAGAAGTTGGGTTATGGCAAGTAGAACATCCGGCAGCAAAGTTGCCAGGTTTTACGGTATTTAAAAAAAAAGTCAATTAAAAAAAAATTAATGAGAAAAAGCCACTTTTTAAAAAAATAATTTAAATCAAAATAAAACCAATTAAAAAAAAATATTTAAAAGAAAATAAAGTCAATTTTCTTAATTCATAATTTATTTTGGTCAGGTTAAAAGTTTGAAAATATTCTGTAAAATGTTTTCGATAGGGTAGAAACGGGAAACTTTTCACAAAAATCGAAAGAGGTCTTGGTCAAAAGTGGTCAATTTGGCATTGAATGCCCCATAATTATTTGAAACTAACAGGTCTGGCGGACGTTTTCCCGCCTTGGTAATAAAAAGCCTTGACAAATTATATACCTAAACCTGCCTCATGATTCACTTTATCTACTGGTGAAAAACGCATGGAAATCCGTTTAGTACTTTTTGAGTTTATTGCGAACAGACAGACAGACGTGACAGAGGATTTTGTTTTATACTATATAATGATATATACATAATTAACGAACTAGCTACACTTAGATTTCGAATAACACGGAATATTAATAATCCATACCAATATTATATTTTTGTAATTTAATCATTGCTTTCCATGACATTGTTATATATTCTTTTAAAACTTTTGATAATAAATTAAATAATTATGTTTTCCATTTTTTAAGTTTATTAATAACTAGCGGGCCCGGCAGACGTTGTCCCGCCCTGATTATAAAAGAATCCTTGACAAATTATATACCAAAACGTTCCTCGTGAATCACTTTATCCACTGGTGAAAACCGCTTGAAAATCCGTTCAGTAGTTTTTGCGTTTATCGCGGACAGACAGACAGACGCGGGAGGGGACTTTGTTTTATACTATGTAATTTATTAATAAAGTATAAGATAAATTTAGAATTTGTCAGGTCAAACGTTACTGACATTAAGGATTTTGACATACACAATCTATCTAACATAAAAGCAGCCTTTGTGATTTAAATACATGTGGTTACATATATATGAGATATTTCTATATGTATATTGCTTAAACAGGATATAGCAACATACTAAGTGGTGGTTATTGATTTTAAGACTTGATTTATTTTCACAGTCAATACTTCTTCCCTGTTTCTTAAGCAATTGAGGAAACAGTTACTTAAACATGTGGATTAAACTATGTATAAGCCTAGAGTATTATGAGTCATTAAAAATGATAATTGAAACTCCATTGTCCTTCTAAGAAGGTTCATTCATATTTAATAATAATTGTTTTAAGTTTGTTGGTAACAAATGAACAGGAAATACTATTATAATACGACGTCATTTCTGTGACGTAAATGGAGAACACATTATGCAGACAATAATATATTTTTGTTCTATTAATTTAATGTACTGTTTATTACATCTTAATGCTTTACGGATAATTATTTAATGAGAAAAGACTTATTTATACTATTAACAACTATCTGTGACTGCGTTTAACACTATATAAAAATTAATAGGTTAAATAAAACAACCTACATCACTCGGTGATGACATACTTCCATATTAGTAACTGAATTTAAAATTTGATTAGTAGTTCCGGATATTATCTACAACAAACAAACTTTACCTCTTTATTATAACAGAAAATGTTTTATATAACAGTAAAATATATAACAAATAAAATTTAAATAGTAATAAAATAAGTAAACAAATATTTTATATAAAAATCTAGCATTATAAGTGTCAGTTTAAACTTAAATACTCTAATGTGTATTAATAGTTATTACGTATATAACTTCCTTATACATATACTTACTTATACATATGTAAGTAATATGTAAGTAAGTAAATTAACTATTGACAAATCATATGCTATGTAACTGTGAAAACTAGCAAGGTTACAAGTAATGTTAATTGAAATATAAATATAGTAATTTACAATATATTAAGTTTTATTAACCAATTGTTTAAGATTTTGGAGAAACAGGAAATTGCTAATATTAATGGTAATGTATTTGTTTATGACTAAAGTCTATAATTCAAATTCATTACTCAATCTAATTTGCTTAAACTAATATGATAAATTACATTTTCATTCTTATTTAATAGAATATATTAACAAGGATGTTCACATCTCTTTTATGTGACTATATGATATGCAGTGCTTGGTTCTAGGTTATAATTTAAATAATTATGCTATATATCGTAAATTAAAGCTAACGAAGTTGCGGCCGGTTGTTAAAATAATTAATTAATATTAATTTGTAATATTCACTAGCTGCCCACTCTGGCAATATTATAGTGGACGCTACTTTGCACTTCCGCCTGGAATTGATTGAATACTACTACGTCTAACTGCAACAAAAAAAGACTCAATTAATCAACATATCATTTATACACATATATATTAATTATACAATATATAATTAATTCCAATAAATATAATAATTATCAATAAGTTAATAAAAATATGTTGCAGATTGACGTGTAATCACGACAATCGATAACACGTGTTTCGCTCCTTCACGGAGCATCATCAGATCGATGTTGATTCTTCCGATGCGATCGGGCCCACCCTGGCACCGCACGGGCTTAGAACCGAAGACATTGACACAGTACACCACGTAATGCAATGAATGAACAACTAGATGTCAATTCTGACAATATTTTTAAAGATCTTCATACTGTCATCTATCTCATATACATACTTTTTATATGTCGAATTTTCAATTTAAATTTTCCTGTACGGTTTTTCCAACATTTTCTATACCAACCTTTTTCTTATTTTATCTCTGGTGTACTGTGTGATGATATGGAATTGCCACCCGCATAGTGTGTTCCCTTCTTACGTTATCGGGTGTAAAGGTACTCTTGCAGGTCGGCATGATGGCGATGACTGTTTTGCTATTTAACATCAACACTCATCGTTATTGGACTGTACCGTACTTTCGACCAGGTTTGTGCATTTTGCACATTAAAAAAAATAGCTAAATACGGTACAGGCATTCTGATGTGATGCGCTTACATATTTTTGTTAATTGGTTTTTATTTATAAATTATAGTTATTATGAGAATTTGTGTCATTACAGCCCACCACCGGATAGTAGTTGGCGGCGGACTAATTCGGATTCTGCATTGCATCAGTCATGCGGCGTCGAACAACAAGTCACGACACAACCACTATCCCCTCATCATCCCCTGCATTCCCACGGGCATCCGCATATGCATCCACATCAAAACCACCGTAGAGGTAAATAATTTGTTGTTAAGCCCTGCACTGTCCAAAACTGTGAAGTTTTAAATTCCATACAAACGAATGTAGACCTCATGAGGTACGGTTCAACAGACTGTTAGCAGCATAAATAAAAAAAAATGTAAAATTATAAAATTTTGAAAAATAACAAATGATGTATTGCAAAATCATTATTTTTATGTAAAATGTTTTTTTTAACATTTTTTTGTACGATTTTTTTTCTACTGAATCATTAAATGTACAATTTACGAAATCGTGAAATAAAATAAAAAAAAACTAAAAACAAGGTCGACCATTGCGAGGGGTTAACTCGCTTCCAAATCTCAGTTGTGCATATAAAACTGCTCAGCTCAGTGACTTTCCGTGCAAATAAAATTGTCAAATGTTACTTACTTACTTACATTGTTACTTACATGTTTTCAATATAATTAATTAAAACACTATTGTTTTTCAGCTGCTGATATGCACCTGAACGTGTTAGGAAACCTTGGAATGAATCCTGCAAATCGTCCAAGATCTTCATGTGAAATCCCAAGAATACCAAACAACAACAAGTTAGTATGCCTATATGTATACAATTAAATTTTAACATAAACACAAGCGAATTAACAAATATGAGAGGATGAAGGTGATATGCCCCAAATTTGTAATATTCCAGAAATGTTTTCCAAAGTTTGGTTATGTCTTTGATTATATTTATTTAATAGCTGTTCCCGCGACTTCGTTTGTGTGGAATAGTTACTTGGGGCTAACGCTAAGACGCAGCGGAAACTCTCAAAAGGAACGAGTACTCCGATTTTGAAACATTCTTCATTGGTGCTCCACTCCTATCGGTCTTAGCATGATGATATATAGCCTTCCTTGATAAATGAGCAGACTAACACTGAAAGAATTTTTAGAAGAAAAAATTTCAAATCGGACCAGTAGTTCCCGAGATCAGCGCATTCATCCAAACAAACAAGCCCTCCAGCTTTATAATCTTTATATATAAATTTCTTCTGTACGCGTGTATGTCACTGAACTCCTCCTAAACGCGTGGACCGATTTTGATGAAATTTTGTGTGCGTGTTCCAGTGGACCCGAGAATGGTTTAGATTCACAATTAGAACCGGTAGGTGGCGCTGCGGTTGGCTTTTAGGATTTTTTTAAATCATCAAAGCAGGACAACGTCCGCAGGGACCGCTAGTATTAGTATATTTTTCCAAAATGTTCCCTTTTAAAAATATGCAATACAATACAATATATTACAAAAAGGTGTACAAGGATTAATAATTTATTACAAGTAATAAACAATACAGTAAAACAACAATAGTGGAGGGGTTGATTATAAATTGTAAATTTATAAAATACGTTATTACACAATTTCTCAAACTAGAAATATGAACCGCAAACTAACAAAAAGTTGGTTGAAAATTGATGGATTATACATGATGACTGCTGCCACCTAAACTAGCCATTATGTGTATTGTTTTGATACTTTGGTTTATTTTCTTTTCTAACTTTGTCCGCGCTTACCTTGTAAGAACGGAATATGTATGTGGACATAACAATTTCATTTAGAGCATAGAATGAAAAATATGACTAAGAATATATAGTCAATGTAAAGGTTAATTGACTAACATGCCATTTAGGTTTTGCACGTTAGTTAATAAGCCTTTCTATCAATAATCATTTTATATTAAATTTATTTTCTAACGTTGTTTAGAAGTTACTGCCATAAAATTATATCAATTTTGGAATATCCTACTTCAAAGCAAAGATATCTCAATGCTAGTTTACAGCATACCACCGACTTGAAATTTTCCTACATTTATTACTTTTACAAACTTCACATTTCCTTGACTATTTTCTCTTTAGTTGTAAAATATGGGGTTTTACTAATTCAATTTACATTAATAATTGATCTAATCTATATTCTATAGTCATGGCATTGGACTTTAGTAATGCCTGATAATCCTTAAAATTACCAATGAAAGATGTCCAAAGTCTTACTAGTGATACAATTTTTTAACATACTGTGCATATTTAAATTTTACAAGGAGTAACTGTTATACCTACAAAATATATTACCTATTGTTATAATTCTATTACATAATTGAAACAAGGAATTTTGTTTATAGTTTTCCTTGTCCTATTTTTCCATCTATCTATGACAGAATAAAGTTCCTTGTATTGAAATAGTTATATTAAATTTATTGAATCTATGCTATTGCCATAAAGAGCAAGACTTTTTATTTGTAATGAATAAACTCAAAAAGTACTTAACCGATTTTTTAAATTATTTCAAAAAAGCTACGTTATCAGCGAGTAGCGTGCATGGGCTGTATTTTATTTTCAAAATCAACATTAACACAAGCGAAACCGCTATCAACACCTAGCGTTTTAAATAAATATAGCACTTGTTATAATTTTTTCATTTACAAAAATGTCACTTGGTGAAGAAAATAAATGTAATATAATCTCATTATATCACCAAGCGTTATGTTTGTGCAAATAGTATGAAATTCATGTTATCTATAGACAATTACGAATATACAGGAAAATGAAATTAAAATGTATAGTTTAATTTTGAGAAATTTAATGCAGCATTTTAATATTGGTTATAATGTACTATTTTATACTCACTGCATCACCCGCGTTAAAGGAGATTCGAGATATCCCTCGGGAACAGTAATTCTAGATACCCTATCTGCTTTCCTGTACTCCAAAGTTGAGGCAGGATTTAATATTTATCGGTTCAGCCGTTAAGCCGTGAGTAGTAGAGAAGAGTTTAAGACTTACGGGTTTAAGACGAGTTTTACTAAGCAGTGCCTAAAATTTAAGATCTAGATGAACATGTGCTTATAATACTTTATTACAAAAGCATGTCCAAATGGTCTCTAGCTAAACGTTTTTTATGCAAGCAACTCTGAATAGCATTCGTTCAATTCGATCTCATTATTCAAAAACGTTCCATTACATACAGATATTTTGCAAAGAATTAATAGTCCAGTGAAGCTTAATGGCATGTCAGTTAAAAAAAAAAAGTTGCCCTCACGGATTCTAATAAAACTACTATAAAAATAACTACCAGGGTGATTTATTAATTTTTAGCGTATATGAGAGCGGGGGGGACGGCGGTGGCGGTGGTGGCGGTGGTAGTGTCCCCGGTGGTGGTGGTCTCGTGTGCGGTGACTTACAGGTGCCGGGTGGTTCACTACCAGACCTCACCTCCGTACATTTCCCCCACCTCCCACCACACCACCTGCCTCATCGGACCTCGCCAGACTACCACCATAACAGATACGTGAGTCCATTTTTTTGTAATACAATTTCTGCCTAAGTACGTAATTTTGCCAATGGCACTTGTAACATATATATATTAATATATATTATTCAGTGTAAACAAAACATACATGATACAACACAGCGTAGTCGCAATATAATCAATAATATAAAATGATATACTAAACATAAAAATAAATATAAAGTGTAGGTATAGTTAACGTTTAACACACTTTTTTAAATTTTATATAATACACAAATAACACAATATAAATGGACTTCTCGTAATCATCTTCAACAACTTTTCAAACACACCGCTTTTGTGTAAAATATATTGTGACGTTTGTGTAATCGTTTCGTTTGCATGTATGAAAACTGAAATCCGAATCAGAAACCATTAGAGATGTAAGTCGAACAAAGAATTATATGAAATATTTCTATATATATAAAAAAAAATGATCCACAATTGTGCGCGCAGCACGCAAAAACTACTCGATATGTTTCGATCAATATTTGCTAGTTTTATTTTTTGGTTAAGTAAAACACACTTGCATTAAATAAGGCGATTAAAGTATTAAGAAACAAAAAAATTTGAGAGAACTACGCGTTCTCGATGTATTCGTTTTCTTTTTTACAAAAGTTATTATTGTAAATATATAATTACTTTTACATTTATATTTGTACATGTCTGGAGAGGATTTATCATTCGTGATGCAATATTAATACGATGGTCCGAGAAAAAATGACATAGGATCACGAAGGAGGTGGTCTAAAATGTAAAAGAGACGGGACCCCCGGGGCACCTACGACCGGGGCCAGTTACAGGTGCTAGGGGGTTTGGAGGGGCAGGAGAGTAGGGAGAGGGGAAGGGTAGAAGAAGACGGGGAAAGATCCGGTACGCTGGCGGGCAATACCAAACTGCACGTTTCACCTTAGGGGAATTTATTTCACTCGGACTTACAATCGTCCTTACAATTAACACGAATCGCGGATACAGCGGTCTCTGTACTCGGGTACAGGTCCCAGAGACTAGTCAGGCCAGTAGCAGCGGATCACACCGAAACGCGATAGTTCTTCCTGGCGGGGTGCAGCGCCTCGATGCGTAGCGATGGCTTGAACTCGACGAACCACGATGAACCACGACGAATCACGAGGAATACTCGAAGATCTTCCTGAAGATTCTTGAAGGCGCTCGAAGACTCACGATTGACACTCTGTTGTAGATGGTCCGATTTGCTATGAACCTGCCACGATTTGACGGGGCCCCCGACGAGCTCAAGTACTCGGAGGCTATACCGTAATGAGAGCCGCGGTGGCTCTGACCATTTTTACATTCTTATTTTCACTATAATTTCACGATATTTTTTGAAATATTAACAAAGCTATAATTACAACCTAAGCGTGTTATATATCAATAAATTTGTCTCAAAAGGCTCACTACAATGCAATAAATACCTAAATCTTACGACAAATAACTAAAAAGTTATCCCCTCGGCTTCCGAATTAGCCCAAACAGGTCAAAACAGTGGACGCTAAGTTTTTTTTTTTTAATTTTTTTATTTCACGCCTGACATTTATGTACGTATACACTCTGCATCTATATTATATATATGCCAAAAACTCCATTGAACAGGGCTATTGAATGTTTTGTGATTAGCGATGTGTATATACGGTGTGTGGTCAGAGTCTGTGCACAGTGCACGTTGTGTCGTGTCGTGTGTGATGTTGTGTGCGAGCGTTGCGTGCCGTAGAGCCCCGCGTCGGCGGGCGGCGGCAGCGCGTCCCCCGCGTCCGGCTCCCCGGGCGCAGGGAGCGGCGGCAGCGGCACCAGCGGCGGCGGCTCCTTGCACGCGCACCACGACCCCCTCACAGACCCCCACGTCACACTCTACGACGCACAGGTAGGGTTCTCAATCACACTACACGACGGACAACAAAATAAAACTGAAATCCGCCATTAAATAAGGCCTATCACAGACCCCCACGTCACACTCTATGACGCACAGTTAGGGTTCTCGATCACACTCTACACGAAGAATGAGGCGGAAAAACCGAAATCCGCCATTAAATAAGACCCTCACGTCACAGTCTATGACGCACAAGTAGGGTTCTCAGTCACGGTACGCTACGTACGAGACTGAAAAATCGAAACCCGCCATTAAATAAGACCCTCTCACAGATCCCCACGTCACACTCTATGATGCACAGTTAGGGTTTTCAATCATACTATCACGACGTACGAGACGGATAAACCGAAATCCGCCATTAAATAATATAAAAAACCGCAAGGCAAATCCGCACTTTAATAATATAACAAGGTCATTGACGTATATAAAAACCCAAGATACACACTCATCGTCTCAAAACTCTCCCCATACACTTGGAAAGTATACACTAATTTCAAATAGTCTCGCGTCGTTTGCGTCCGTGTAAAAACACTTTTAAATCATTCAGGTAAGGTTGAATTTGCAAAATCGTAAGTCTATCGCATAACTATATCCACGTATGTATATTGGGGAGTTGTTGCGGATCGTTTTGAGCTCTACTTTTATTCGAGACTGTGTGTCTTGGGTTTTTATATGTCAATGAACGTATACATTTTTCAGAAATTATTGATAAAGCCTTAATGGAAATGAAGCTAATTGAGTCCCGCCATTAAATAATCTATAATCTATAAATAACAGGCAGTGGGAGGACAGTTAAGAACATCTCTCGCCTCTGTTTCTCATCCAATTTTCTTTATTGACTAGCTTTTGTATTATCAATAAAAATATTGAAAAGTTTTATTTCTTGATGGACAAAATTGGACCGCTGCACGAGCTCTCGTATAGCAAAAACCCGCAATATAAATCCGCACTTAAATAATATAACAAAGTATACGTTTTGGAGAAGTTCTTGTTTAAGTCTTACTGCTAGTGGTAGACGAAAACTAATAATGAGTAGACAAAACAAAATCCACCTTTAAATAATATGGGATGGTATGAAATTGAAGAAATTCTATTTAATTAAAGCCTTAGTGTAAAAGACGACGATAATGAAAAACCACGACACAAAACAATATCCGCCCTTAAATAATATAGGAAAGTATAAAATTAAGAGAAATTTGTGTTATAAGCCTTACTGTGGATGACGGAAGAGAATTAAAAACCGCGACATAAAATCTGCTCCTAAATAATATAACAAGGTACAGAATTATGAGAACTCGTTTAATTTGAACCGTTTTTTATTTCCATAAAGTAAAATAACATTTAACATGTGTTGCTAGTTAATTGGATTTTATAAATAGTGATGTCCACCAATCTGATCTAATCCTTATGAGATAGTATTCCTATTGTTAACTTTGGAAGGTCAAATAAGGTAACATCGCGAATATCAAAAGCCGAATGATAGGTTTTTTTTTGTGAGTTGTCTGCCCTGTGTACATATTTGTAATAGTTTTTAGTAAACAGACTTAATTTTGTATGAATACTTAAGAGAGTTAAGGACTTTAATGATGTAGTTCCTGTGAAGCTGTGAAGGCCAGTCGAGCCAATAGCGTAGTCAGTTCGAAAAAAAAATTAAAGAATCGTTAACGACCCTCATGTACGTTTCGCATGACTCCTCTTTTAAAAGATTTGGAACAAATTTCGTCTCTTTCTAGAAGTTTCGTACTAGATCAATTATCTGAATGTACAGTCTCTCTCAAAACCCATCAACTTATTCTCTTAAAATATATACAGAACAATATATGCAACGTAAGATGTGTGATTTAGAACTATAGAAAATAATATATGGTGCCATTATTTTTAAAGCCACCAAAGCAGACAGCTTTGTATATTTTTATAACTTAGATATTTTTCAAAATAACTCATATCTTTAAAAAAAATGTGAATGAATTATCATTTAAAATCAAAACAAAAAAAGGATTGTGTGGTTTTATGAAACCACGGTAAAAGTGAAACTTTTTTCACACTATATACAATTAACTAATAATAGTCTATACACTACACGGTCAGCTGCTGCGAACTATAGGCGCCACCATATTGGCCCTGGCTGCTCTGACGAGCGCCTTTCACTTTATCCCTACTCCGCGGCCGACCATCACGCGACATGCAACACACAGACGAAAAAGTTTGAGACGATATAATAAAAGTTTCACTTTAATAAACATAAGTCTATAGCGCAATTGCAATTTATTCGAAACAACCAATTATTTTTGTTTATGTTAATAAAAACCTGTTTAAAAAGTAGCAGAGACGATATCGATTGAACATTTCCCTGATATGTAGCGAATCTTAGTTTTCACTAGTTGGCTAAGTACTAGTTCTAACACCGGCTTTGGATTAAGTTATACCATATTCGTGTATATTTAGTTTGTCTTGTAGGTCCTTAACAGCTTTAACATTTTCGTTGTTACGTTGTGTTTGTGTTTTATTTGCTTTCAACACAATTCATTTTTTTTGTTTATTTCAGAATCACTTATCTGTACCAAACACAAATAATTATCTTCATTATAATAAGGTTCGTTTTCTTTTTTAACCTCTTAAACTTCTTCCAAATCACCTGTTGCTATTTTTTTTTTCTTAACGGAAATTCACTCGAATCGCTTGAAATGCTAATCATTATGAACTAAATCTAATAAATACAGCTTTACGTTACATCTCTAAATACATAATTGTATAATATATATTTCTAACAAATAAACACTTATAATATAGTCTGACCGCAACCGCTGTATGGCGCCTACCAACAGCGAGAGGGTTGTAGGGGGGCGAACAGTCTGTCTGTGTCAAACGCACATGAGATAAAATATCTAAAGATGGGTCGTGCGCTATGCGTTAAGATTTTATATTTTCAAAAAATAAAGATTCATTTCATTTGTATTCGTTCTTTATTTGTACTTATTTAAAAAACGTATTGAACAAAACCAAGGATTGGATATAATTATACTCATGAATATACAGTTTCAAAAATTTATGCTTTGATATCGTAAGATTTGTTTGACACTATGAATCTCACGTGAGTTCATGCTCTTTCCTTTCCACTCCCCGCCTCCCCGCGCATACCTATGGCGCTGTACAACGGTTGCGGTAAGACTGTAGTCGAAGCACAAGTGAGTATAAAATTTGATTATCTGATGTACCTACTGGTAATTACTGATACATCTATGTAAAAAATAAAATGATAGAAGTCTGCCGTTGTACGTGCATCATGGAAAGAGTACTCGATAGATTTCGATCAATTTTTGTTTAGTCTTACGTTTTAAACACTTACTCCGTATCTATAAAAAATTATCACGATATATTCGTATACTAAAGTTTTAACAGAGTATGATTTTTATTAGCATTACGCCATTAGTAATATGCGTTCTCTTACTACGAAAAAGTGGGGCAAGCGGTGTCGTACGCATACGCAGGAATGGTAAAGTGAACGAATAAGATTGTTTACAAAGAAATGTAAGAAATGTGTATTTTTCCTTATATATTATTAAAATAATAAACAACGCAGACGAAATCGATAGAATCAACTAGTTCATAGAATAGTATAAAGAAATCAAATTCACTCACTGCCATAATTCCTCTTTTGGTAAAATATCTAACATTAATTTCATTGCTATACTAAAATCTTTTTTTTTTTAATTTTAGTTATTAATTACATACTTAACACTATTTTATCCAAGTAACCGCAATCGCTTTAGAATCACTTAACATAGAAATTTAGTGCTTCTCATTTATTAATCCACCATCTAATTATCCCAAGGAATATGTTTTACTGATTAATTATACTGTATATTAATTAGGTATTGAAATTCGATTCAGACGAAAAAGTTACCATAAGTAAATGTGTAATAAAAATTTGCAATTACAATAAATAAAAATTGCAATTGCTGTCAAATAACATATATGAAGATTTTGCCCCAGAAGATAGATTGAATTATATACAATACTATAATTTCTCTATTGTTTTAAAGATTATATTAATTTCCTGTATTATTTAGAAGTAATAAGTATTTGTAATGATTTGGCTGTAAATTTCTAAATGTCAAATATTAGACTTATGCTACAACATGCGTTATCCAATGTAATGTTGTATGAAACAAGACAATACGCCAGCTTTTAAATAGCGGTAGGGCTTTATCTATGCCACTACCCTCAAGTCAAGTTCCAGCAGCTGCACTTGAGACCTAGTCTCCCTTTGAGTTTAGTGTGTTCACCATTTTGGACCGCATCTTCGTTTAACATCAGGTACGATTGTGGTCAAACGCTGGAAACTATAAAATATGTAAAAAAAACTATACCGGTCCTTCTTGCTTATAGCGCCTGAAACAATTCTGTGCCGTGAGATATGTTATTAATTTTTGTCATGTGACGTGTTCATTCGTCTTGGTGAAGAATGCACGTGAAATAACAAATATTTCAAATTAGGGGGGGGGGGGGGCGACATCGGCGATGAAATTTTATTTAAATTTTACTTTTGATAACCAATCTTCTAGATATTTACTACCATTGTCGAGTAGGTAATAATATTACAAGTGTCTTGTGCTAATTACAATGTTCTAACAAGATGGTGGCCCCCTTGTTAGCACAGAACTCATGCTACGTGGTATTATGTCAATCCTCGTCACTTGTGCACAATAACCGAATTGTATTGCGTAAAATATTACAAAATATAATCAGATAACACAAGCTTATGAATAGAATATAAAAGTATTACATGACAAACTAAGATCCTGCCAAAAACTCGGCGACCATTTTTATAACTTTGTTGCGTCGGGAATTCCCCTGACAGAGACATGAATACAAAATTTAATTTAGAATGCGTTCCGAAATCAAATAAACAAATAGTAAAAATATCAAAGAGCAAATAATAGAATGCCTAAAACAGATTTTTTTTATATATCTCTGACTCATTTTTAACTTCCCCCGGGACAAGTCTAGGACAAGGTACCCCGGTTTGTCCTCTTTTTTCACAATCGGGTGTTTGTTGTAATTATACGTTTTCATACTAAAGAGGCTAGAATAGATTAGTAGTCCGGTGAAGCTGTTAAGACCTTGCTAGGTCAATAGCATAGTGAGTTCGAGAATTATAAAAAAAGGCTAAAATAGTTATGAATAAAAATGAATAAGGAGATATGCTTAGTCGATTTATTCGGTTTATTTATATAAACTTTATCGTGCTACTATGTGATGTCTAAATAACAATAATTTGGTTTAGATATTATTGTATTAAATTACGGTTTTATTTAAATAAATATATATTTATTAATATTATATTGCAAATAATTAGTTTTTATGATAAATATAATTTATTCAATGTCTGTACTAACAATAAAGCGTGTTCATTTTTTATTTACTTTCAACTGCATGCTATCACCGGCTTCAAGAATCGTGTCGAAATGAATAGCTTCCTATAATTATTATATCAATAATTACCTTAAAATCGCTGTGACAAATGATATAATTTATACTCAGTTGTTATAGATTGTTGTTTTTTCTGGTTACAGAGTATGTCTCCATTGGACCACGGATGGATAGCGTCCGGATATCAGTCACATTGTAGTCCGCCTTCACAATATTCCTCAACATCTAACATAAATATACCTTCACCGACGGTAAGTGTCCTAATTAATATTATAAACTACCGTAATTATTAAATACCGTAGTTGAAGTAATGCGCTTACATACATTACGGAAATTGATTTTTATTTATATCAGGTGAAAGGTTAGACGCTCGCAGTATCCTAAGATATGACACTTCATGGTCACATTGAACACATAAAATAATAATATCAAAACAAATACTAATAGACAACAAAGAGAAACTCGGGTAAAGGTTGTTCTAAGGATTTTAAAAGTATAGATAATAACTTAAATAAACCTAGGTTGAATGACTGGTGACCAAACCTGCGAGCGGCGACCTGGAGTTAATAACTTTCGATAGTAAAACGGACAATAAATCCTTTTGTTTCTTCAATTTTCGAAAAATTATCCTTTAATTATTTGGTTGATATCACTTCACCCGACGGTCACTGACACTGTGCTTTAACATAGGCGCTTAGAGGATTGAGTATAATTTTTGTATGTTTCTAGATAATTAGGTCAAATATTAAGCACCAATTTTTTAAATTGATTTAGAACTAGAATCGAGTGCATAGTGTCCTCCATAAATATTGCTACTGTCTAAACATTCACCTTGTTTAGATATTGAATTAGGTTATACAATATAAGATTAAAACCAACCGGACATTACTCGGTTATTGTTGAAGAAAACGATTAAAAATATTTAAGATGGTGCACAGTCCAGGCAGTCCCGTCGAATCGCCGCAGACGGATTACAGTTTGCACCAAGCACTGCTTCAACCATTCGAACAGATAACTATGGTAAGTCGATATCTTTCGAGAACATTCTATGTGATTACTAATATGTTCGAATTTTTCTACTTGAGTTTCTATATATAAAACACTTGAAAACGGTTTAGGGGAAGTTTCATCTCTCTATCGAAATAATCTATACTTCTATACTAATATTATAAATAGGTAAAGATTGTGACGTTGTAGGGGGTAATCTCAGGAACAACTGGTCCGATTTGAAAAATTCTTTAAGTGTTATATAGCTCATTTATCGGGGAAGGTTATAGGCTATATATCATCACGCTAAAACCCATAGGAGCGGAGCACCAATGAAGAATGTTTCAAAATCGGGGTATTTTTTCCTCTTGAGAGCTTCCGCTGCGTGTTAACGTTAACCCAAAGTAACTATTCCACGCGGACGAAGTCGCGGGCAGAGGCTAGTATTTGATAAAACAAAGGTTATGAGGTTTTTGACACTTTAGCTGTAACTTAAAATATAGATTCAAATTCTCGTAAAACACAAGCTATACAACAATAACCTTTTGAAGTGCATGAACTAAGCATTTAAGATAGAAATTGAACTTGGAAAAAGACAGAATTTAACGTAACTTCATTTCGGAAAGAAATAAAATTTGAACTACATTTAATAAACGTCTGCAAACGACCATTTTTGTGTAAACACAAAAGAATTCTTCCGCATTCATTTTCAGATTATTGTGAGAGGTTAACGAAAAATTGTTATGATAAATTATGAGTCGTCTGTACCATATTTTAATTAAATTGAACCGATGAAACTAGTAAAAATGGGGTCTAGTTAATATATGGTATATACTAGCGGGCCTGGCGGAGGTTGTCCTGCCTTGACAATAAAAAAATCCTAAAAGTCAACCGCAGTGCCACCTACCGAATCCAATTGTTGAATTTAAACCATTCTCGGATCCATTGGAACACGCATACAAAATTTCATCAAAATCGGTCCAGCCGTTTAGGACGAATTCAGTTACATACACACGTACAGAAGAAATTTATATATATATATATATATTTACCCGAAACGCCAATACTAACCACGGTACTAATCATTATTTACGAATGAAATAGTAAATAATAATAGTATTTGTATTCCAGTTGACAAAATACCAATTACTAAACATGTTAACGATTATTAAATACCTTTTTGATTAAAAAAAATAAGGACTAAGGATATATTTAGTTTTATTTTATATTTATTTCGCTACAAATTAAAATTATCATTGATATTGAAACAATTAGGGGGCGTCCATAAATTACGTGAGGTGTTTTTTTAATTTTCTGTCCCTCCCTCCCCCCCCCCCCCCCCCCCCCCGGTGAGATGTCGGGGAGGGCCCCCATCCCCCAATCTCACGTGAGATTTTTCAAAATGTGGATTTCTTACGTAAACGCGTTGGATTGTTATTGTAAAAAGAAAATAAAATTATTTTCTTTCGAACGAATTAGTGAATGATCGTATTACGATTACGCTTAATATTAAATCTTAAGCATGTACAATCTGGATTAAATGGACCAAAACAGTATTTTTTTTTTGTTTCAATCAGAAAAAAAATTGCGTGATATTTGCCGAGACCCCCTCTCTCCAACTTAAGATTAGATGAGATTTGACTCGACCCCCTCCCCCCTTAAACATCCACGTAATTTATGAACGCCCCCTTATCGAAGTAAGTCAATAAAAATCGTGTTGGATGATATATTTTATAGGTATATATATTTTAAGTGTCATTACCCGTATGACTTGCCAAAATTAATAAATGTTTTTTTAGTTTAGGACATTTCAAGTGTTAACCATCATATAATATATTTTACAGATTAATCTCTTATAATTAATTATTTTTACTTAATATTTGAATACTTGCAGAAATTATAGGTTTACACTTGATTATCCCCAAGCCGAGGTGTGCCGTGCTCCCTAGAGCTAGTTGTCAAATAAAATCGGTTGAGTGCCTTAAGCGCTCGCCTTAGTAGTCCGGTGAAGCTGTTAAGCCCCTACTACGTCAATAGCGTAGTCAGTTCGAAAACAAAAAAAAAAAGAAAACTCGATTATTGTAACAAATTCAATGTCGATATATATTAACCGTTATTAATGTAATAAAATAAAGACTACGTCTTATGATTTAGTCCCATACTTTATGAAGTACAAATGAGTAACTTTAGTTGGAGGACATTGTATCTCGGTGCTTTTTACTCTAAAAAAATCTCAGGAAGAAACTTAAAGACTATCTCAAAAATTTGAATATTTCAGTCGCAATTTATTGGCGAGAACTCGCCTAAGTATGGTTTTTTTCTTGATATTATCACGATGATATAGTTAAAAATGTCGGAGATTATGTATGAATGCTATTGGTACATCATAGAATATGAGTGTAATAAACATTTGGAAATTAGAATTATTATTCCAATAGTCCGCTCTGTTCGAATAGCTCAGAATGTTTGAATTTTTTGAATAGTTTGATGCATTCGACTCATTAGAATATGAAACTCTACGTTCAAACAGAGTTTTCGATTCTTCTCGTTGACGAAAAATATTAAACGCATACTTAATTACAATAATACTTAATATAAATCCAACGTGTCTGTACTTTTACGATGTTCGTGAAAAAAAATGTTGTAAGTGTCTAGGAATAAGTAATAGAATACATTTCAATCATTTTTAGAAATGTCTGTCTGTCTGTCTGTTTGTATGAACACGCATCACTGCTAAAGTACTGAGTTCACAATAAAACCTCATATAAGAAAAATCATAAAGCATATCGTCGGGAGTAACTTAGTCATTGTTTCATTAAAATCGGTCCATTCTATCAAAAGTTATTGTAATTTTAATGGCACCGCGACTTAAGTATGAGAGAAAAGTAGATAAGCAAATGGACTAAATACGTTCAGATGACTTCATTAGTCATTGTTTTGTACATCAGGTTCCACGTGGACGAAGTCGCGAGCACAGCTATCTTTATTAAAACTCTCTAACAAACACTTCAGCGGAGTTTTTGGCGGGATCTTGGTCTGTCTTGTAGTGGATTTTATACTTTATTCATAATCTTGTGTTGTTTGACTATGTATTTTGTTATATATGTGGTATTTTGCGTAATAGAGTTCGGTTATTGTGCACAAGTGAAGTGGATGAGAAATATTACCACAGAACATAAATTCTGAGATGCCATGAAAACTCCCCTGAGAAGTTCTAACAAGGTGGCCACCATCTTGTTAAAACATTGTAATTATCACTAGATACTTATATTATGATTACCTACTCGACAATAGCAGTAATTATCTAGTTTACCTAAAATAAAAACGCTTTAGTGATGTATGTATCACACAATAAAATGTTCATACACGTGTAGAAAACTGTCCTATTTCTCTATTCTGTTCTTGTAGTATTTGCTGTTATAGTTGAAGTATATACGATCATATTTAGCTGAACGCTATTTGTGTATTCATTAAAATTATAATAAATAAGGTCTTTTATAAAATTCCGAACAAAAAATTCAAAGACAAAACATTCGGTCGGTAAAATTTAGTAATAACACTCAATATCTCGCATTCTTGTCAGTATATAATAAAATAATAGTATCGCTACATATACCCTTCTATCTTATTTTTTACATGAAGCCATTGTCATAGCAGGATCTTTTGCTGGTAAGTTGATAATAATAAAGTAGACAACTTTTTGAGATAATTTTTAAGTTTTTCATTCTTTATTTATATTGAAATAAAAGCCTCCCAAATATCGAAGTATAAAAATCTCTCATTTAGTTTTACTTGCCAGAAAGTATCGATTGAAAGTACCTATAAAATATAGTAATGGTCCTAACAATCGTAAAATAAACCTTTTATTTTCATCTATTCGAGAAACTATGATTGGTTCTGCAAGATTTGCAAAATACCTTACTAAAGGGTAATAGTTTTTGAATTAGGGCCATATGAATATT
The DNA here is from genome assembly GCA_036509395.1 of Antheraea yamamai. Lineage (NCBI taxonomy): Eukaryota > Metazoa > Arthropoda > Insecta > Lepidoptera > Saturniidae > Antheraea > Antheraea yamamai. Next base: position 10,534,852 of record AP028442.1, on the reverse strand, counting down.
GTTCCATACTGTTCTAATAACAGTTTAAGTACCAATTGTTACCCACCCACTTTGCTTGGCGAATAGAACTTTGGTAAGTCCTATTCCATGATATATATTCTGGGTCAAATATCATTACAATCATTCAAGCGTGATTAAAATATAAAGATTCAGATAAATATGCCTACATATTTACAAAACAGTAACATTTATTTGTGACTTTATTCCTATTGTCTACGAAGTGAAACGACACGTGCGCCATCTATTGGAAGGTGGTTACACTGATTTACTGGCGTGCGTACAACAACTCACCAAGTTTATATAGCGAATCGTATAAATGTAACGCATAGGGACAAAGAAAGAAACATTCCTATTTTATATGTCTCAAAAAGTTTACAGCAGTAAAGAAAGACTAAAATGGATTAATAGAAAAATAAACGAGTACCGATATTTCTATAACTTATAACTTTAAAGATATTAAGAACTTTGGTACGAACAATTTTGTAAATTTCACCGCATTAAAAAAGTAAACTATTCTAATAATTTCATTAATTATATTGATATTAGGTTATCATGATGTGTGACCTTCATAAATCCGATACAAGTCTTGTATTATGTAAACGCAATTTTTTTATTTTGGCCGAGTATATTATTAGATTATACAGTTTTTTTTTTTGAGTCACGGCAAGTACATAATCGTGTTATGCCTGATGGTAAGTATAGTGCATTCATAAAACTATGGTGACCATCGAGGAATCTACAAGTCCTCAACAGTCGTAAAGAGTCGATCTTATCACGATGTGCAGAGTGATTCAGACATCTATCTATACAGGAAACGCTTTTTTTTTGTCTCGAACTGATTACGCTATTGACCTAGCAAGGTCTTAACAGCTTTACCGGACTACACACAAGAAACGCGAGTGACGTTTACTCTATGCAAACTTACTCCTCTGCCCTTTTGCTGCTCTTTAGTCCTGGATAATGGAACTCGATCAAATATTTTTATATCATATAATCTGTATCTATTACAGTCATATTCGTATGTTTTTTCAACAAATTAAACGTTATAAGATTTACATGTCTTCTAATAGTACTAAAATTGGCCAATTATACCGCCGTTTTCAGACATCCGATAAACAAATCAAATGAAAATAACAAATATAAGAAAAACATACAGACACAGCCAATGTCAGGGTAACTTAAACTGATTTTGAAAAGAAAAATCAATATATATTTTTAAACATTCTTTTAAAAATCCGCTAGAAAGCTTGATAGGATTTCTTCTTATGTATAGCGGCCATTTTGTTTTTATTTTATTCTGTACTAGCGGGCCCGGCAGACGTTGTCCCGCCCTAATTATAAAAAAAATCCTAGATAAATGATATACCAAAACCTTCCTCATGAATCACTTTATACGCTGGTGAAAACCGCATGAAAATCCGTTCAGTAGTTTTTGAGTTTATCGCGAACAGACAGACAGACGCGGTAGGGGACTTTGTTTTATACTATGTAATGATATTGTCATCAGGGCTGAACAAACATGCAAAGTTGCAAAGTCGTAAATCTAATGGAACTGGTTCCAATTCGGCTTGACCTTGACCTAAACAAATTAACAATCATTGCAAGCTAAATAAAAGTTATTAAAAAATATTAAAAACTGTTCATTTTTGATGGAGGATATAAGGGAATGCAGAGCCATGTTTGCGTTTATTCTCTTTAGATAAAATCAGTCCAAACTGCAGTTGTCTCTCTCGTGCTCTATTTAAGAGTTCGGAAAAAGTGAGATAGCCGCAAATCAATGTTGACACCTATTATATAAAATTCTCGCAAACCGTGTGTCCTCTTCACATCTCGCTAAATTATTGTGTATACAAACATTAACTAATCCCGATTCGCGATACGCCTATTACTTTCTTATCTAGTCACTATAGCGAATGTTACACTTGGTTTATGAGGTAGCTACCTAGTCGGACACAAACACTAAGTCCTGCCACCCGAAGTATCCACTTCATTGTGCTCACAATTAAAAATAGCGACTTAAACCTAAAACTTTACTTATGGTACGGTCTATTATCCTTTGCATGTGTTCGGATACTCAAAAAAATTCAAAATAATGTTTCATTTGTTTTCGAAATTTTTCATTTTTGCTGGTCATACTATAAAACGACATATGACCGAAATGAGATTACAGACCAACGTTTGTCTATACAAAAGACGACGAAACACGTTCATCGTAAATTCATGATTTTATGTCATATTTGATGCTTCATTGGAGTAGCAGGGAGTTGTAAGTAGTATTAACTTTAAAAGAATAGTTTACTGCAATATGCTTTATATTATACCACCGTATCGTATTTTTATGTACAAAAGTTATGTGATTTAGATATTATATGTATAACCTATAAGTTAACACATTTAAATAATTCGTATTATAGTAAAAAAAATTAAATAAAATATCTTAACTCCCTCATAAGGTTTTCAATCAGGCAATTACGTAAGCAGAAGAAGGTACTTTGCTTCATATAATATTAAAAATATTAGAAAAACAATTGTGTTTTGTTCTAACTTTTTCTAGTTACTATATTTCACTCTAGAATATTTCAAAGTGTCTCCTTCTCGTATAATTTAACTAAATTATTCAGAAGGGTAGTTATGTAAGGTTACAGTTTATCAAAATACCTAAAAGAAAATAATATTTTTCAGAAATTCATACAAATATACTTATTTTGTAACATAAGCCTTTTTAATAATTCATATCGGATACGGTATTCATACATATACTTGGATCTCGCTTTCTAAATGGGTGTGTTGATTTACATTGCGTCGGTGTCGATGATTACATTGCATCGGTGTCGATGATTACATTGCATCGGTGTCGATGATTACATTGCGTCGGTGACGATGATTACATTGCATAGGTGTCGATGATTACATTGCGTCGGTGTTTTATGATTACATTGTCATCCCATTCTGAACTTTGCATAAAGTTTTTAAGATTCTTGCTGCAGCGAGGCTTTCTATATTGATTGAGCTTCTGTGTGTGATATATTTTTCAACGATGTTGTTCGTTTATATGTGGATTGTTTTTGTAATTTAACCGGTTATAGATGTTTGTAGTTCCATGATAACTCGAGTCGCTTACAAAAAAAAAAGTAACAAATTATCAACTTTTTATGCAAAATAATAAGTGTACGCAGATTCAGAAAAATTCGCTGGTACATGCCGGAGTTCGAATCTATTGACATTGATATTCCACCAGTCAAACCTTACGACATAAGGAGGAAGTTTATACGATGCAATACCGTATCTGTTGCAATAAGCTACTGAAGCAATGTAAATCAGTCTTAACCGTGCAAAATTGTTAATTGTATAGTTTAGTTCTTGGCAAATATAATAAAATAATATTGCATAAACTGTAACCTGTACGAATATAAATTGACGTATGTATACGTGTGTGTAACGTTGGTGGATGTTGGCCAAGGACTGGGCGCAGCTGGTGCAGAGTCTCGTCGAGTCAGGCTGGACCGCGCACGTCCAAGTCGCGGATAATGTACGACACTCTCTCACACATACACACGTTTAGTTTGACTTTATTATTTACCCATTGATGACTTATTCGATTAACATTTCTGATTCAGTACTACTTTTATATATGCCCATATATTATGTATGATTATAGAAAACGTAAATACATTAATAATTACAGTAGAAACTCGTTAAGTCGAGCTTTGATAAAACGAACCTCGATAAGTCGAACACCTCCAAAATTCAAATGTAACCTTTGCTTCTTCCAAGCCCTAGGACTCCATAATTCGAACATGAGTCCGCGATAAGTCGATGTAATCACTATCTCTTTATAAGGTATGATAGTTAATATTTACGCTTTATAACTCGATAACTTTATTTCATCTAATAACCTATGCAATTCGAAGAAAAAACAATTAGTATAAATTTAAGAATATTGTCGACAATACGTATACAGTGTACACACCTTTTCATAGAACTAAATTTTATTCAAACATTCTCTCAGTAGTAACAAAAAGTTTCAAATATTTCACCACTGTAACTGAAAATTAGGTTGAATACAATCTAAAACTACCTACAAAATATCAAAACTATCTATAAGTCGAACCGCGAATTTCTGTGCGTATTCTTCGAAGTTTGAATTATCGAGGTTCTGCTGTACAATAATATATTGGATATTAGAAAATTAAATTAGTGTATTCTACTCCAAAGATGTACATATTCTCCATTTGAAGTATTGTTTCAACTTTTCCATTAGAGTCAATTAATATAAAAAGGTAATAACGAGTATATTCTATCTAATAAGTCATCCTTGAATGGTATATATTTTTTAGTCCTTCATACCAGTAGTTTCGAGAACACTCAAATACATATTTATTATTATATATATCTTTCATATTTAGCAAAGCTTTCAGTTACTTATTGTGAACATCGTACCGACACATTTTTCCTGTAATCGGCATGTTCATATTATATTTTTGCCTGTCAAAGTAATCTACGAATAAACGCAATCGATGTAATTATGTAGTTATTAGAGCGGGTCACTCTCCTATTACATAAAGTATCAGCTCTCCAATTATTTTCTAATACTAACGTTGCCATTTATGCCAAGAGGTTCTTTGAATAGTATAATTCGTTCATATCTCCGTTCTGCGCACGTTTACTAAAAAATATTCAGTTTTAAAAATATGGCGAAACAAATATATGCCATTAATGCTCCAAATTATACAATCTATTAGTTTGGTTTACCAATATAACCAAATATACTAATATGCCCATCTTAAACATTTTAATAATATAAAAAAAACAACATACTCTTTAAACCTGTGGTACTCAACCTTTTTTTAAACGGGACACAAACACGTTTCACTCATGGTGTCGCAGGACGCAAACTGCAAATATTTAAGTAATAAATTGAAAAAAATGTAATTTCAAATTAACATCGAATTAATGTAGTGAAAAATGGTGATCCAATAAAACAAGTTTGGTATAACGCTTATATCATAAGGAACGCATAGCGTTCGGGTTATCTGAGATCTATTCAATTAACTCGGACTGCTCATAGTTTTTCTGATGGGCACGAAATTTGAAAATAAAGTATAATCGGGTGCGCCAACTACAAACACCCGGCGGGCCACATGTTGAGTATAGCTGGTTGATATGTACAAAATAAAAGTGCTCTAATGTCATTAATTAATATTCAACGTCAGTCGTTAGCTCCTATACCCCACCTCAACTTTCATAATTCGTCATCTTCATCAGTTGGAAAGACATCTGCTATTAATGATAGAAATCTTTATATAGGTAGAGGCATTGTTAAAAATGCACGTGTAGAGTCATTATGTAACTTGTCACAGCTTTATTCTGCTTATTCTACGTACTATTTGCTTTATTTCTGCTTTCAATACCCTTTTACATCCATAGTTTTTAACTTATTTTTAAATAGTTTTAGTTGTATTTATTTGAAATTTCCTATTATATAATTTTTATTTTCTTAAATATCGCTATTCTTCGAGGTAAATGTTACTTAATTTGTAGGATCATGAAGTTGATTCGTTGGATTATATATTGGAGGAATTTTAATGCACTAAAAAATCGAAACGTACTAATTTATTTTCTTTTAAATTCTTGTACATAAAACACATTTTTATTTCACCCACATGCTCGTTTTATTTTTGAAAGTTTTGCTTAAATTTAAAGTCACTATTTTGTGATTTCCTGTCTTACCCCCAAGAAATAAGATATAATTTCTAAATTCTTGGCACCATATATCATATACTCTATATCCAACGACAGTGTGTTGAAATAATAGGTAGATATTAAAATAGTTACCAACCTTAATTAAGGTAATATTGGGCTCTATAATAAAAATCAATTATTTTTTCTTAAATGTTTAAACGTATACTATAATATAAAAATTTAACGTCAATCATGATAAATTTCTATATAATTAAAAAAATTACTTCGGCCGTAATTGCCAAATATGGTTTGCTAGTGAGACATATCACCGATGTCTTTGTTTTATTAAACCTGTACAACTATCGTGCATGTTAACCAAAAACACCACTTTCTCTCGAATTTCGGTGTTTTACAATACTGATCAATAGAGAATTAAAAGCTATGACACATTGCATTAAAACTGCAATTTCGCCAAAATGTTGACCTTTTGAAATCTAAGGTATCGATATATTTCTGTGGATCCAGTAACATAGCGGGTTACGACTTAGTTCATTTTGCTACCATATTTTTTTCATATAAATTTGCCATTCACGGGTTTTTACACATGAATAAATGAAATGTCTTAATGAACTTTCGTGAAAATGAATGAGGCAACGTTCGCACTATTAGCAAAATGTTGGAAATTTTGGACCCGCTCTAATAGTCATATATATATATAAAATGCATATGTTACTATTAAAATCCGTGTAGACACATGTAGACACATTAAGCCACTTTTTAATGGTTGCATGTGATGATTCCGAAGCTGTTTTGTAGATTATGAAAATATCCAGCATGTTTTGAAGTTAAAGTTTGAAGTTAAAAAAAATCTTTTAAAATATTTTGTTTTGTATACTGCAACATTTATTATAGTATAAGTTACCTGTTATATCGTTCGCTTAATAGAGCTTATATAATGTGTAATTTTCAATGTTATTTATAAATTAGCGATGTAATTATTATTTTCAGGATTGCTACATTTTTTCTCATTGTTTTTTCTCGCTTGCAATAATGTATACGCTTATATTATATCCACTAAAGCTAATTTTCTTTATTTGAATAGTTGGACCAACCCGTTTCCAGTTACAGCACACCCTACATAAACCACAGTTCCCCGCACTCGCCGCAAACAACGAATAACCAACACACGTATTCACAGGTATTTCTTTTTTATTATTATAATTTTTTACTGCAGATTTTTTATTACGACATGTAGCAACTCTATTTGCCCCGAAGAACTAAAATATTCCCAGTTGTTTTCTGTCAATAGTTTGTTTATAGAATTAATGTAACTATTCTTTATGCACTTTTTTTAAAAGGGATCTATTGTTTCTTAGTTATCTTAAACTGCTTATATAAATACACAAAAAAACACAACACTTTTCATAAATTTGTTTTTAAGTGTGACAATTCCCTTTAAATTTGGATAGTTATATGGCATTTGTAATGCCCACCTTATTAATTATAAATCTTAGTTGAAGATCTGTACCGAAACACTTGACTCATCCAGTCTCTTAAGACTTGAGAGTTTCACAATCTTTAGCAGCATTATCATTTAGCATGAGATGAGATATGATTAAACGCTAAACCTGTAAAGAATGGAAAATTAGTTTTATCAATTAATTATTCACACGAATTAGAGGCAGACTTTGTTTTATTATATGTAGTGTTAAATATATTGATGAAATTATAACCAAGTAGGTTTCCTTGCAGTACATGGGGAAAATTTCTACAGTGGAGTACTGATGTTTTCTCGCTTGATGTTTAAGGCCAAACATGAATATATACTAAATGTAGAGGATAACTATAGGTGTTTAGAGACTAACTTTTAACTAGAGAGTGGTAACTAGTTAGAAGGGCATTAGAAAAAATGTTACTGCCAAGTTATGATGACAACACGGTACTTTCCTTAACCAAAAGAACCAGTTCGTTCGCGAAAGTGCAAGTTTCGAATCTACGACGATACTACTGAGTTACTATAGCTTGATTCCGCATGAAAATCCGTTGATTAGTTTTTGAGTTTATCGCAGACAGGCAGACAGGCAGACAGACGTGGCAGAGGACTTTGTTTTATAATATACCAGATGAAAGGTTAGACACTCGCAGAATTCTGGGATATGACACTCCATGGTCACATTTAACACATGAAATAATAATATCAAAACAAATACTAATAGACAACAAAGACAACCTTCGGTGAAGTTTGTTCTAAGAATTGCAAAAGCATGGATAATATCTTAAATAAACCTGTGATAAAACCTGAGAGTGACAACCCGGAGTTTATAACTTTCGATAATAAAACGGACAATAAACCCTTTTGTTTATTCAAACTTTGAAAAATTATCCTGTTAATTGGTTGGCTTCACTTTCACTTGACTTTCATTGACACTGTGCTTTAACATAGACGCTTAGAGAACTGAGTATAGTTTTTATGTGTTTCTAGATCAAATGTTAAGCACCTATTTTTTTAAATTGATTTAGAACGATAATCGAGTGCCTTTTGTCTTCCATAAATATTGCTACTGTCTAAACAGTCGCCTGGTATAGTGATGTAAAAGGATTATAAGTCGCACAGTTTACAATATAGAATAGTGGTACAATTGGCAGTGCGCGCACCCTGGCGGTGGGGGCGGGGGCGGGGGCGTAGGGGGTGAGTCGAGGCGGGGCGCGCGGGACCCGGTGCCCGGCGGCGGTGCGTTCCCCGCGCTGCAGCCGCTCGCCTCGCCCTCCGCCCCGGCGACGCCCGCCACGCCCGCCAGCATACCCGACATCATACTCACAGGTGCCACATCTCATTACACTATACAACATTCACTTTAAATTCAAATCGCACTCGATATACTAGTAAACATCAACTACTGAAAAATTCCTTCATTATATTTTTATTAGGATTTATTAACAAAACCACACTTGCTAAACATTCTAGATTTTGCAAATATCACAATATTTAAGTTTATTTATATTTTATTGAAATCAAAAATCAATTTTGGCCTTCAAAAGGCACGTACGTATGAACGTCAAAACTTCGACCCTTCGGAAAACAACGTTATCATCGAGACGAATCGGAAAGAATTTAAATCTTCTTTATCTTTTCATTGTACATATATAAAATACATGATGATGTTATATTATTTTTTGCGGTTTTATTTCCAGACACCGCCATCATTTATATATTAATCCACCCTGTAAGAAACTTAAATTTACTCTAAACCACGTTATTCAATTTAGACCCTGAGAAAGCGCTTAGGAACATCAAAATTACCACCGGTTCGTAAAACTACCTAGTCATCAAGAAGAACCGACAAAAACTCGATCGGTGTTATTACAAAAAAGTTAAATACTTCCTTTAAAAAAGTTTCGAATTATATGCACCGCGCTCGCCCGAGGCAAGTTCGCGTTATCCTTTTTCGCAAGTCTAACCTAACGTAGCCAAAGCAAGACAAAAGAGAAAGATGGCGAACATTCAGCGACCGCGGTGCATTTAATTCGAAACCGTTTTAAAGCAAGTATTCAATACGTATTTAACTTTTTTGTAACAACACCGGATCAGTTTAACTTTTCATCTTATATATTTTTACAAACATAGGTACTACTTACATTTGTTTTTGTCGGATGGACAGACAAATGACGCCCGTCATTTCCAGACATTACCATCGTTCACATATTGATGCACCCTACAACAGCCTTTAGACCTTAAAACCTACTTGAATTTACTATCTACACTTGTGTCGTTACATTTCAAAAATGAGCTAAATCCAATTTTAATCGGTCATGTTTTATTATTTTTTAATTTCCAGTTATTATACACTGAGAACGAAGTTCAAACTTTGCAGTCCATAAGGTTTTTAGTGTATTTCTTTATGATCTTCACATTTTACGTGTAGAAAATATGAGGATCTTGAAAAATATCGTAAAATATTAGGACCGGCTAATATTGCATTTAGCTCGTTTTGAAAATGTAACGATACATTTTATCTCGACAGATTATTCGGGTGAACTAGATCCGGGTATATTCGGTGGGGAGGAAGCTCAGCTGCGGGCGGGACTCGATCTCGACGACTTGTCGTTACTGGAGGAGCCGAGCGCTTTGCTCCCCGACTCGGAGGTAGAGCACGAGTTCCGGTTAGACCGCTTGTAGTACCGCGCTGCCGTCGGACGGGTGCGGCCCCCAGCGGCTATATAGTACCGTCACTGGCGCGTTCTATTCGCATTCCTTCAGTATAATTCCCCAGGTGTCAGCAACGGCGAGTTCCGAACTATTCCTCGGTATGAAGCGAGACTCCCTATACTTCATGACAATTTCTATCGTTTTCAAGTCTGAATTAGTGAAAGTAGGTCCCGGTGGTATAGTCGTCGTAGCATTCGTGCGTAGTTGTTAATGTGAGGCTCGTGTGGCGATGTGCGTTGTAGCGTAAGGGAAGGCCGGGCGGCGCGACTCCTCGACACATTCCCGGCAGCGGACGCGCTGCGTGCGTGCGTGCATGCGGGCATGCGTGCGGGCATGCATGCGTGCGTGCGTGCATGCATGCATGTGCGTGCGTGCGACCGCATTTGCGCTCAAATGTAGTCTATGACCAGAGTGGAAGTGTTCATTGTGGTTATAAGCGTTTTACTCAAATTTCTAATTGAAAGGAATAGGTGAATTTTGTGAGATAGATTTTTTAAACGGTAAGCGACGAGCCTTGTACAGCCTGAAATGGTTATTTTTTAATTAATATATTGTGAATATTTACTCGAATATCATTAGAAAATAAAACTTCGATTATAATATGACATTTCTATTATAATTATTCTATGTGGAGCCGTTGCAGTTCCTTGTAAATAAAACTTGAAAGTGTTCATTGATAAATTTACATTTAAATCGCTAATCTTGAATGCTTATGTAACTGAGGTTGCGTTGAATACGAAGCGAATCTTCGATTATTTTACTGTTGAATGTGTAATTCATCTCTTCAAATTAATAATATTTCATATATATGATTCAGCTATTGCTCAAATGTTTGCTGACTATTGGATTGTATTTCTCATACTGGTAGCCTGAACCTATACTTCAGAAAACATACTTTCGCAACGGCTTTCCTTTCCTCGTCCAGCAAGTCGACGTCTCGATGCAAATTTATTATTAAATGTATTCAATTCGATACGATAAGTTCTTTAACAATTGTAAATAAGGGTACATTGTTATAAGGATTTAAAAAGGCTTTGTCACAGACATATCTATATAACATATGGTTATATTTATGTGTGAATTTACACTAACAGAAGCCTGTAAAGTTATTTTTATAAATATAGCGAAATGTTTTTTTTGAGTGTCGATTAGGAATCACTGCGGTCTGGACTGGCAAGCCATGCCTTATACATCTAAATATAAATAGATCAATCAAATTGAAGATACATAATTGGTCAATTTCTAAATCGTAACATTATTAATATGTCGTTATAAATTATTTATATACACGTTTATTGACAAAGAATGTTGAATAATATAACAAAAATGGCATTTAAAATAGAGTCGTGTATACAGAAAGGTTGTTGATTTTATATTGAATTTACGATACAAAAGTCAGGTCTTTATATTTTGAAGTACCCAGTCATCTAGTTTTATTAAGCCCTGTGTAGTTGGTTTTTACTAAAAAAAATACTGCTGTCAAATAATATGACGCCCTATTTCAGATTTCAAGTTTAGGTTCGATAGCGTACACATGATTCCCAAGTTCAAATTCCAGGATTTACATAATGACTCCCAAGTTTAGGTTTCAGGGCGTGCATAATGACTCTCAAATTTAGATTCCAGGGCGTGCATAATGACTCCCAAGTTCAAACTCCAGGTTGTGCATAATGACTCCCAAGTATGGTTTCTAGGGTGTGCATAATGACTCCCATGTCAAATTCGAGGGCATGCACAAGGACTCCCAACTTCAGATTCTGAAGCACGCATAAATAATCGGTATTAAAACAAAGCTATTTAGGTTACCATTGCTACAGGTATTTCGAAGTAAAACTTTAATTAGTTAAGTTTTAATGTAACTTAGTTTAACATTCGTGACGTTAATTTTGACATTTCAAATCTCTCTTTACGATGTTTTTGTGTTACATAATTACAGTGTTAATTGTTATTTGTAAGGTTATATTTTTAATCTATGTTACGTATGCAACGACTTTGAATGTTGCCGTTTTAATGAAAAATGCAATACATATAATCAGAAACAAAATGTAAAAATAAGTCACAGGCAGTGCCATTGTCTTTATTTAAGCGCGTTTACCTAGTCTCTTGTACTAAATCAATTGATAATAGACAGCGAAGAAACTAACGTGATAATAAAGCTATGTATCATGTACCTCGAAATATAAATAAACTAGCGGGCCCGGCAGACGCTGTCCCGCTCTGAGTATAAAAAAATCCTTGACAAATTATATACCAAAACGTTCCTCATGAATCACTTTATCCACTGGTGAAAGCCGCATGGAAATCCGTTCAGCAGTTTTTGAGTTTATCGCGAACAGACAGACAGACAGACGAGGTAGGCGACTTTATTTTATACTATGTAATGATTGTCAGATTTTAATTCACAAAGTAGTTACTATAATATTTTGTAGTTTTAAATGTGTGTCACGATACTTATTTTGTTCGAATTACAAATAAACTATCAGATTTGAATTGGCATAACTGTTACAATATCATTTAATTTTTTTTTTTAAGTGTGTCATGATTCGTATGTAGTTCGAATTACAAATGTACTATCAGAGTTGTATTAGCACTATTGTTATTATTACATTTCAAAGTTTCAAATCATATTATCATAACTCCCATGTAGTTCGAATTACAAATGAACTATCACAATTGAATTGGGTACTATTATTACTATAACATTTTAAAGTTTTAAAATAATTGTCACGATACCGATGTAGTTCGAATTACAAATGAACTATCAAATTTGAATTGGCACTATTGTTACTATAAAGTTTTAAACTTATGGATAAATTGTCATGATTCCTATGTACTTCGAATTACAAATGAACTATCAGGCTTGAATTGTCACTATTAACATTTTGAAGTTCTAAAAAGTACGTGCCGATACCTGTGTACTACAAATTACAAATGAACTACCAGGCTTGAATTGTCACTATTGACATTATGAAGTTCGAAAAGTTCGGGCCGATACCTACATAGTTCGAATTACAAATGGACTATCAGAATTGAGTTGTCACTATTATCGTTTTGAAATTCGAAAAAGTATTCGTGAGGATACCTCTATTTAGTTCGAATTACAAATGAACTATCGGATTTGAAAGGGCACAATTGTTACTATAACATATATATATTTTTTTAATCTTGGCATGATACTTATGTTTTTTGGAATTACAAATTAACTATCGTATATGAACTGGCAGAATTGTTACTATTACGTTTTGAAGTTGAGTATGTGTTTTTGTCCTTAAAGAATTAGTTACTCGACGACGGATAGCGTCGTTTGTTGGGAAAAATTGAGCTTGGCTTTCAGACATATGGTATAGAAAATTATCGCATTCTTCATTACAACGACGACCAATCTTTTTTTTTCTTGTTTTGTAAATGCTCATTATTTTATTTTAAGAGTCTAGTCATCAAGCTATGAATTTCAAAGTAAATATGCGTTTTATATACGTTATTGCTGAATTTATTCTGGTGTTCGTGCAATTTATGTTCCATTCCACGTGTATGCGATGTGACTATGTACATATGACCCGATTTGGAATGGTTTGGCAAAAGTTTTTATGAAATTTTTTGTAATCTCTTTTATTATGAGAAAATTATGCTGCATTTTTTTAAATGTATTCGTATTATGTACATTGCGACATTTGTATACAAATGTTAGTGTTATGGTTTCAAAGTTTAAATTTCCTCGTAAGTGTGTGTGACAAACGATATGTTTAATGTATAAATAGTTTAATGTACGATAATTGTGATAAATAAAAAGCACAATATAATTCATAGTGAAGCCTAATCTGATGTTTAAAGTAAGTATTTTTTCTTATTAAAGTTTAAATAGCGTTTTCTAAATTTAGAGACCAGACGAGCGTAATTCTGAAGTCACTCAATTTTAATTAAAATTTATTTCATTTTTAAGACTTGTCAATAAAGTGAAGCACTTAGTGGTTTAATTATTAAAAAGCTTGTATATCGTTGTAAACATTGTCAAGATAATTGTTTTTGAGATCAGTGGATGATAGCCCCACAAAGATATAATTTTGATATATTATAGTCTCAAATAATGTAAACTCGTAGACAATAAAATATGTCGTTCAATATCCTATATTCTTTTTTTTTTCTTTTGAATATAGTACTAAGTGCTATCATTGAATACAGTACTGTATTATATTTAGGTGACGATAACAGTGATTTTATTTCCTGAGTCTCCGCAATAGAGTTCTTTAGATAGAGAAAGAAAACAATCGTGCGGGAAAAAAACCCATGAAGCACATTTTTTTGAAACACCTGTAATTTATATTGAAAATTATTCGCGACCTTAAGTTTGTTGCTTAGCCCTCAAGTCCGTGTATGACTATAAGAGATATTAAACTTTTTTAATCTTAACAAGTTACCTAATGTTAATTCACGATGTAACACCTAAGTCCAAAAATGTATTTGATCCACTGCCAAATTTTCAAGTAAAATAATTTCTAACTCATTCCCAACAAATGGACAAAAACTTGATGGAACTTAATGACTCTCAAACGTTGTAAAGGTCCCTAATTTTCTAAGCCATCTTTCCTCACAAAATTATTTACCACCTAAAAGGGAACGTTATCTAACTTTGAAAAAGATTTATGAAGTCGAAAATGATAATGTCCAGATATATCATCTGTTGGTATAAAGCAATCAATACTTGACGACGGATATTTTAAAAATATTGACCAACTCAAGAAACTACTAGAAAGTTCATAACCACAATGTTATAGTATCACGATAGTTTTTTCAAATAACGCTCACGCTTATTATAGGATTTGACCGAAAGTCGCTTAGTTATTATCGCGTCAAAACTAGTATGTATTACTACTTAAAACATTTCTTACTTGTAATCCGTCTACTATAACAATATTTTAAAACTGAGTTTAATATTTACACGAATTTTCATCTTAATCTTTGAATTTGTTTAGAATTCGTAGCAGATTAATAATTGTTATTTAAGCAATTATCTTGACATGTTTGTATTCACACAAAACAGGACTTGTCTATATATAATTATTATTACACTGATTTAATAATTAAATGTTGACTTCAGAATTAATCCCGATTTTAATGTTATAGGCTAGTAGTGTCTGTCAAGTGCAGATGAGTTTTACAATGTTATATGTCAGGTTGAATTTGAGTTTTATCAGATGCAATATGGTTTTAAAATCTCTGACATGGATTCAAGTCGATAGTCTATTTAAATAAATATATTGTTTTAGTTATTGACATTGTTCGTTAAGTCAATAGAATAGGAGCATATTTATTTATCGTTGTTTCAAAATATTTTCAGATTTGATAAATTCGTATGGTTGTTATTAGTAGGCGTTCGACGTCATGTAACAAATTTTAGAATATATAGGCCACATTGCATTTGAGATGTACTCATCCTTGGAATTTTTACCTTTTGCATTTTGACTTACTAATAGTTTAAGGATACGAATGCTTTGGGCGCCCAAAAAAAAAAAACAATCGAAACACCAAATCGTGTAATCGAGTATTTCTATATTAAATCTTTTAAAATATTTGATCAATTTTACATGATTAAATTTTAGGAATAATTAATAGATTTTTTTTCTCAATTATGCACAAACTTATTGACGGATATTGCAGTGAAAATGTTTCAAGGTTTTTATTTAAACCAAATGTAAATAAGTGTGATAGAGATGAAACGGTCTCATTTAAAATAAACTTGTTGTAAGTATACGATGATTTTTTTTTCTGAAATACCTACTTTAAAAATGAGTATCTCTTAATTCGAATTACATCGTGAAATAGTACAGAACAGATAAAGCAGCAGAATCTGCGTCTCGTATTCTAAATATAAAACAAATATTTAAATTTTGTAATAACAACATACGAGGCGGGTTCTCGATTTTTCAACTGACAACATAATTTCCGAGTGTGCTTTTTGTGGAATCTTCAAGGGCATGTTAATCATCACTTAAAGACCTATCGTGGATTTTATTTGGATGCAATAATACAGGACTGGAGACGCAATGGGATTAGGTAAGTCCATTATTATTAAAAAAAACGTGTGTGTGTACTTATGTACACACGTTAGAAGTTATACTTTGGCGTAACAAGATAAAAATCTTTTATCATTCGCCTTATTCTACGTTTGTAGAAAAAACGACACTAACAATAGAAAAAAGGTATTTAATACAATGAAAGTTTTAATACAAAGAAATACAAACAACAAATACAAAGAAACAAAATGTTGACTATAGCTAACTTCAGGGTGTCAGTTTTTCGTGACGGTGTGCGCGCGCATCGTAAAAATTTACTCACATCATTTTTCCCTAACGCGCCAAAAGAAGTATAACTTCAACAATAGTCATTATCTTGGAACTTCATTGTCATAAGTCATATAACACAATAGATAGCGGATAATTAGGGAAGTAAAGTTATACATTCTTCTGATATACTCGAAAGATAATTGTGTAGTACGCATTATAAATTTTTTTACGTAATGAGTTAACTGCATAGACAATTTACAACATAGAAACGAATTCTTATTGTTTATTATTAACAAATGAATGAAATAATGTGTGTAGAGTTAAAGTAATTTCCTTTATATGTATGTCGTATACATTTTCATTCAAAAGAAATTAATTTTGTTTTGATAAAATATGTATTTGATGTAATTATGCAAGTTTTTAAAATTTTATTGTTTCGATCCATATTAATTTGAATAAGCTACTATATATTTAAAAAATGACTTGCATAATTATATTATATTATACGGACTGAATCTTTTTCACAAATAATTCACTATTTTCATAATGGAATATTTAAAGCAAGTTCATAAGGTGTTTTAGAGATAAAAGTACTGATTACCAAAAACAATTTATACGTAAATTTTATACTGTTTATCAAGGTTACTGTTGTTTAATTTAATGTTACAGGTGTGGGTCGTGGAAGTTTCATATGCCAAAAGAATCTCATTTTTTTGCTATTCAATTTTTTGAAAACACTTTTTTCTCAAGAACAACATATTTTTCTTATACATGTATTTTCAACTAGCTATGCCCGGGACTCGGTCCGCGTGCAGCCTAATGTAAAAAAACAGTGACAAATTAAATCATCTGAATGTATTAAGTCCATTTACTTAGCGACATTTCTCTCGCCATTAAAATTACAATAACTTTTGCTAGAGTGAACCGACTTAAATGAAACCAAAACTAAATGTAACTCGAGGATATGCATTATGATTTTCTTTATCGTAAACGCAGTATTTTAACAGTGATGCGTGTTCATACAAACAGACAGACAGACATTTCTAAAAATTATTGTAATTTATTTTATTGCTTATTCCAAGAAACCTGTTACAACTATTTTCACAAAAATCTAAAAAGTACAGACACGTTAGATTTACATTCTCATTACATGTATAGATATTTTACATATTTTTTTATGCAATTCACTCAATCCGTCTACGTTTTTTTATACTTTATCGGTTTTAACGTTTGGTTGCAATCTTACCTGATGATAAATGACGATATTGTCTAAAAATATTACCACGAGACACCTACTGAGTGTTTATTAAGTGCAGCTACCTACCGGAACACATCTATAGATGATTAGCTACAGATTTTTATCTTGAATGTGGTAGTTATCCACGCGGACTTAGCAAAAGCCCTACAGCCATACTATAGTATTATCATATTTTCTTGTAAGCCCCGGCTTACAGGGATTTGAATATATGTCGATCGATACGATATCCAAACCCGTGAATCACTGAGCCATTATCGCTTTAAAATAGAATCTGTAGGTGGCAGAGCCACGCTGAAGCTATTACTGGTTCCAGCATGAATGGCTCGGTTCGCCTAGGGTAGTGCCACCCGACCCACAGAAACGCCCACGTGAGTAGCAGTGCTTGCATTGTTGCGTTTCGTTCGATCAGTGAGAGCGTCGGAGGCCCACCACTCCTTTCGCTCTCCCCCCTCTCCAAACACAGGCTGGCAACGCACTTGCGACACCCCTGGTCTCTATGAACGGCGGTAATCACTTAACATCAGGTGACCTTCCTGTTTGTTTACCTCCTATGATATAAAAAAAATCTATAGTCATAACGTTTTTTTATGACTAGTTAGTGCTCCTAAAGGTATAAATTTATTATTTTAAAATCATGACAAAACATTTTTAACCAACTTGAAAAAGGAACAGTTCTCAATTCGGTTGTTTTTTTATGTTTGTTCTCTCAGAACTTAATCATTTATAAACAAATTTGGATGCCTTTTTTTCTTTCGCAAGGATTCGAATTAACGCCGACGCGGTGTCCAAATACATTAATACTTTACTTTTAATGATTGATACATCTGAACTATCGCATATTCTAACTTTTCATCAACGCAACAAAAATTATTGTAGAACCAAGTTTGGACGGACGAGCGATCTGACTCGCTTGAATCAGTCTACCTTTTGGCATGATAAAATGGTACACGAGCGGAAAAATAATTATTAATACAAAATATTCAAATCTATTTCAAGCATTTTAAATAACTACATATAAACATGCAATAAAGACGGACTATTTTCCTTGACCTACTTCAAACTATAACACCAAACTCTAGAAGAATATAAAAAAAAAAACATAAACAAAATCTGATTCTGAAAGTAGAATTGTCATTAGTGACGTTTTGGAATCAAGCAAATTTGTAAAACATGCAGTTTATGTATAATCTACTAATTCTTTCTATGATTTGTTACACATATAGCAGACCGTTGCAAAACGATGAGTTTGAAAGGTATATTATTGCACTCGATAATAAATTATTTTGTAAGTTTGCATCTCAGTGAATACAAGTAATTGCATGTAGGGTTCTTTCAAGATCGCCTGGCTAGCTGCCAACCTCGAGTTCAAAATCTTTCACCAAGCACCGGTTAGTCAGTTCCGGCAGCTGCACTTGAGAGTCATCCCCCATAGGATTAGGGTGTTTACTATCTTAGACCAAATCGTCAATTAACATCGGGTGAGATTTTAGTCGAATACTAAAACATGTAGAGTATTCAATAAATATATTAATGCCTAACAGTAGGGGAAGGTTCCTACGGTTTTTACAATTTTATTCTTTTCATTTCGGTTATTTTATAAAAAGACCAACTCATTGGTTTTTATATATATTAATATTGCAAATACTAATATTAATCCTATCCGGTCGATGCAATGTCGACTTGTGGCAAGGTTTCTCGTCGATAGGATACGAAATTAGCCACTAGCATATTAGTTCTCATCTATTGTTTTAGTAGAGGCATCTACATACACGTATGAACGTGCCCCAACTGTGTTCGTACGAAAGTGCCCCATGATCCAATTGTTAATCAAATATGAATTCTCTTAATATGAATATACAAACTGGCTACATTATTTGTAAAAATCATAACTCAAGGATATTTTGTACAAAACTTATCATACGTAGTGTAACAATTAATGAAAAAATTACTTACCGAGCGCATAAAATATGAAACCAGCTATAACTTCACTCTACAGGCGCGAATGTCGTGAAACTTCGTTGGCATAAGGGCAGCTATTCGATTTATGTATACAAGCAAAGACTCGTTCGTGTGCCTTTTATTTTGTGTTTTATAACCACTGCAAAAGTGCTCCGCGTACGAAGGGCCTACTTTCCCCTACTTCAATAAGTATACCCAATATTAAAAGCCTTGTAGGGCTTGGAATCTTTATATGTTCATATTTCCTGAAAGCGTGACATGACAATAATATTGTATTTGGAAACATCAGAAACATCACATTGACATTGAGTAATAGGCTTCTTCCCATGGGAAAGACCTACACAACCCTAGTTCGCGAAATACATATTTGCGATTGAAGACTGCGAGTTATCACTTCTGTCATAGTGAAACCATTGTCAATTCAGCCCCTCCTCGATAGCGGCTTAGGCTTGGTTCGATCCCCGGAATGGAGCCCTCGACCACGCTGATAGAGCGATACACTGACACTGAATATCTAATTAACACATAACACAAGCCACTCCCAAATACGTGCACACACACACACGGGTAGCTACGCATATGGTGAAAGGGTTTTATTTTTACCCTTATTTTTCGAAATTAGTTTAGCCGAGTTGACAGACACAATTGCATGATTTTGTTCGTGGCACACATGCATAATAATTCTCATATATATGATTAACTTAGCTACTTTAGTGAAATTCGCGTTGTTTCATCTAATGCAACAGCTCGATTTTGGCACCCTTAAGCTTGTTGAAAAGTTAGTCCGGTTTTGTTACGAAGGCCCGCAACGCAAGAAGCGTTAAATAGTTCGAAAAAAAGTAAATTTTCAAAAAAAAGTATTAACCGACTTCAATATCAATCAAAAACCCATAAGGCACTAAAAAGCGGAAAATAAATAGTTTATCAAATTAACCAAATTAAATAAAACATATGAATATGTGTGCTACCTAGAGATGTATTGGAAGTCGGTGCCAACCGAAATTTCAAATTTGTTCCAGGTAGAAATGTATTACAGAGACGACTTAAACTTGTACCTATGTAGATGATATGATTTTCGGTTCGCACCGACTTCCAATACATCTCTAGGTAGCACACATATTCATATGTTTTATTTAATTTGGTTAATTTGATAAACTATTTATTTTCCGCTTTTTAGTGCCTTATGGGTTTTTGATTGATATTGAAGTCGGTTAATACTTTTTTTTGAAAATTTACTTTATTTTTCCATTTTTAGTGTACATAAATATATTTTACTAGCAGTGCCCGCGAACTCCGTTCCGCCTTAAGTATATTAAAATATGCGCATTTTTGCGGTATGGTATGCGATACGGTTTCAATTGGTTGTACAATAAGTAACGTTTGGTACGAACGCAACCTTATCAATAATCCGCGATAGTTTCTACCACCAACTCGGCTACCATCGCTTCACACATAATACACCTTAAGTAATGTAATTACAATGCTTGCGTCATGTTGCAACACAGCAACGAACATAAGCACAATAGGCTCCTAAGAATTGAAGAGTTTTTTTATAATATTGGTGGCAAACGAACATACGGGTCACCTGATGGTAAGTGATCACGGCCGCCCATGGACACCTGCGACACGAGAGGAAACACAGATGCGTTGCCGGCCCTTAAGAAAGGAGTAGGCTCGTTTCTTGAAATTTTCTTACTTTGTCACGGATCCCATAATCAGAACCTAACCAAACTCTCATCAAACTACCCTTGAAGTACGTCCTTTCCAATAAAAAATGAATCATCCAAAATCGGTTAGCGTGATATTGAGTTATTCGTCTATTTGTCGTGTACATACTTAATGCAAATTTAAAACTTATACGGTTTTGCATTTTCTTACTTTGTCACGGATCCCATAATCAGAACCTAACCAAACTCTCATCAAACTACCCTTGAAGTATGTCCTTTCCAATAAAAAATGAATCATCGAAATCGGTTAGCGTGATATTGAGTTATTCGTCTATTTGTCGTGTACATACCTAATGCAAATTTAAAACTTATACGGTTTTGCACTGGATGCCGTTGTCGGAACTGGACCAAATTAAAATGGGACCACACGGGAAGTACCAGCTTCCAAATAAAAAAAGAATAATCAAAATCGGTTCATCCAGTCCAAAGTTATGAGGTAACAAACATAAAAAAAAAAAAAAAAAAAAAAAAAACATACAGACGAATTGATAACCTCCTCCTTTTTTGAAGTCGGTTAAAAAAAGGTCGGCCCCTCTTGCTAATGCTCAGTTCTCCTCTGGCAGTTAACGCGCCTTCAGTCCCTGATAACTCGACCTCATCCGCCCCTTTCATTTGTTCTCGCGTAGTATTCTTTCTGAACTATGATTTATATAACAATTACTCCGCTCCTAAGGGATGTAGCTTAATATTAATTACCTTAAAACCTTCGCCAATAATAATTATACAAAATGCTAAAATATTTTTTCAAAACTGAGTGGCAGTTCCTGAGATTAGCGGTTCCAGAAACAAAAATAATGTTTCTATAGATAACATCTATGTATTTTTTTTTATTATTACTATTTGCTATTATCCATACTAAGCGAAATCATTTGAATCTCCAACCGGAGGCTCGAACCTAAGGAAATTAGATTAATTTTGTACCAGTCTTAACAATTCGAAATAAAACAATAACTATGTTTATAAATATTAAATCGAGATTTGTTTTAGCGGGGTAAACGATTTGGAGTCTGAAGATGATGTTGAGATTGCAGCTGATGCATTGAATGATGAAAGAAGCGAACAACACGTACGACACATGTGAAACTTGGCAATTTTTAAAAAAATAACACGATTTTCTTATTTTTAGTTATTGTTATTATTATATCATATACTTAATATATAAATATATATATATAATACAATTATATATAGTGGAGAAAAATCAAGGTATTCTAATAAGTTATTAAAGAACTTTTACGGGCGCTTACATTGATTTCCGACAGTTGTGACTAAACCTTATCTCTTATCTTACAAAATAATGTACTACAGAATTGTATACCTAAAAATACCTACAGAAAAATCAGGGATGGTATATATCTACTAAGGATAACCCACAAAATCATCTTTATCTTTTACATATTATTAAAAAGCCATGGTTATTTGCGACGCTATTTTGCCCATATATAAAATTAATCTTTATCCAAATAGATACATTCGTTACATTGAGCATTTAATGTAGATCTTTCACACTAGTGTCACTCATTTTATTGAATATTAAGATATTTATTACAGACTAGCTAAGCCCGCGACTTCGTCTGCGTGGAAGCTTATGTAAAAAAACAGTGATTGATAAAGTCATCTGAATATATTGAGCGCATTTACTTGTTTACTTTTCTCTCGTACTTAATATTTTTGGAAAGATTTTAATGAAACAAACACTAGTTACTCCCGAGGCTATGCGATTTTCTTTCTGAGAGATTATTGTGAACCCAGTACTTTAGCAGTGATGCGTGTTCATACAAACAGAGAGATATTTCTAAAAATGATTGGAAAGTATTCTATTACTTATTTCCAGACACCTGCAACAATTTTTTTCACGAAAATCGAAAAAGTACAGTCACTTAGATTTACATTCTTATTAAATGTATAGATATAGATTTAAAATTATGCCTAACAAATAAAAAGTTGTTCGTGTCGCGATTTTCGAGTAGTTCGATGTATTGTAACTAAAATAGCGTCTAAAAATAGATCTACATCCTTTAGATAGTAATTACACCATATTGGTAAATTGCACACATGAGAAGCCGGGACGGTTCAGTAGTTTAAATATATATATACAATCTATATATATTAATGTGTACTATAAACAGATATTTTGAAATCTGTAGGAACCAGGTAATGAAGAGGATTCCGACCAGAATGAAGAAATGTTATCTGAAAATTCATATCAAGAATCTAACGCAGACGATGAGAGTTCTCTCAATACTGATGCCAATTTAGTATGCAATTTACGTTTATTATATAACATTCTTATGTTGTAATTACAGAAAAGCTTCCAATAAGAGAATTTATTAGAAGACAGGTTTTTGCAAAAAATGATTTATTCGTATAATCAAATTATACTTTTAGGTATATAATTATAAACAAAAACATGCATGTTTATAATATGTAATATGAATATACTTTATTACAATAGCAATTGGGAATCGGATGTACCTTCTAGATATCCCAGTACGTTTAATGTACCCATGTATTTTATGAAATAAAAATCCCACATTTAATTTGTCGGAGTTATTTTATACATTCGGGTACGTGTTCGGTTAATCGACGTGACGTTACGAATATTCGACGCTCTACAGTTCTCACCTCTGTTTTTCTTGTTCTTCATAACCAAGAATAATGAAACTCCTAGCGGAGTTACTAACCGTATCCTTTTGTTACCCTAATATATAAATAATTGAAATAAGTTATTAAAGTGTGTATTTAATAGATTTCAGAATATAAGCCAGGTGATAAAAGTGAATCAAATCCCGAAAAGTACTCTGAAACTAATTATGATGAGAAAATTGGATTACGTTCAAATCGAGTGCAATCGAACAGATATATAGAAAACAATGATCTAAACCAGCAACTTGAGCCTGTCGAAAACTTTCTAAACCGCCATGTCAAAATCTGCAAAGATAATCCTATGGGTAACCCACAGAATAAAAGAACTGTACACGCTCTTGGTGACGAATCAATTAAATATAATAACCAAATGAACAATTACGATAATATTCTTAGAATGAATAATAAAGAAGTTGAACGAAGCAAAACTTTTCGGCATTACGGTAATGAAAATAAGCATATAGATTCCGAAATCGAACGTAATATTATAAGCAGAGACAGACGTAACGTACAAGAAACAAAACGAGATGCCGCAGAGCCGTCCAGTAATAAAAAGGAATACTTACCTAAAGGCGGAAGTGAAAATGAAGAATTGATTATTAAGAAGCATATTAAAAGGTTATCTGATACGGAATTAGATGAACTGTTCAATTCTCTCACCGAAGAAAAACGGGAACTTTTGAAAAGAATTATAAGTGATAATAATGAAAACAATGCCGTTGGTGATGGTATTGACAAAAGAGAAATTACTAAAAAAGCAGGAGCCGTAGAGGATAATAATTTCATAGAGGGTGCACAATCAGATGTCAACAAGCTACAAAGTAGTAACCTTTCTGTTGATATGAATACCGAGTCCTCAGGATCTCATAATACTGATACAACAACACTTACAACCAAAACAGAGAATTCCGAGAAGACTGACGAATATACAACCAAGGACGTTGAAACAAATTCTGACTCTGAAAATAAGAGTGATCTTGCCAGCCGCTCATATGAAATCAATCAAGCAATGTTAGATAATAATTTTCATCGTAATTTTGATGTAAAAAATAAAGAAGACGTAGTAAACAACCAAGAAACAGCTGTAAAAACTGAAGCTAAAAGGGAAGCTAATTTAAATAATGTGAAAAATGTTGACACTTCATTTGGTTCTCAAAAATTATCAGAAAATAATTACTATAATGATAAGAACGAACCTGATACATCATTTAGTGAAGAATATAATATTTGTCCTCAGTACGAAAATATAGCCCAAATAAATGAAGACGAGGTTCAGTCAAATAATGTGAAATCACACAAACGTGAAGCAATAAAAAAAGAAAACGAAATATTTGATTCTATTAAAGCTTTAGAAGAGTCCTTCCCAGATACTAAAGCCATTGGTGTCACTAGTTCCAATTCTGGGCCTTTGATTAGAGTCAAAAGAACGGATTTATTAAAGCGTAATAAAACTAAAATGTTAGCACAAGTCATGCCCGAAGCTAAAATAGGTTACTATCCACACAGAACTGAGAACATAGATGAAGACTACGAGGAGGGTAGTGAATTCGATGATGACGCTTTTTACGATCGCACATCAAATTTTAAATGTAAAAACAAACTTGATAACATCGCTTTGAACAATAATTTCAAGTCGGAGCAAGATATAAACAGTGATATAAATTTAATATCAGATAACTTAAAGACAGTATCTATTAATGAAAGCAATGAAAAAGAATTAATGGAACTAGGTTCTGATAATGATAGCGTACTGTCGGGTGTCGAAGGTGTTGATGAAAATCTCATGTTTAGTAGCAATTTTCGTAATAAACGCAATCTAAATGTAAATGTTAACAATATTGTAGAAGATACTACTCCAAGACATTCTACTGCAGTCACTAATAATGAAATAAGACCTATCTCCAATTAAAATATTGTTCTATGTACCAAGTTACTCTGAAACTAATGTATTCAGCTCTTTTTCATGTGACTATTAGAATAATTTAGACAGGAACGAAAAAGAACAAGTATAAAATTCATAAAGGACACTCGTCTTTCAGTCTTTTATTCGCATGAAATCTAAAATCATTTTCAATGAATGGAAATAATAATAATATTTGAATTGCAAGAGGCAATCTTTGTGTTAAGAATTTTGAAATATATTTAATTTAGTTCGTAATTATCTTCAATTTGTTGTTGATTTAGATTTGTATAGCTAAGTTTAAATACTAAAAGGATTTAATGGATAGAAAGTAATTTATTTTTCAAATTGTAACGATTTCTTTTTATTTCATAATAAATTACTGTACCATATTTGAATCTGACTTTATTAACATGTAAGTTAGCATACATAAAGTCAACTTTTGCTTTATTAATTCGTGATATTTTGGATCAGGATTAAATTCATGTAGACGAGATAAAAGTGTAGTGAGGCTTGCTCAAGAATATGAAGAAGCAAGACTTCTTAAAAACTTATTAAACTTCTTTTACAAGAATTATTAAATTATAGAAAATACAGGTTTTGAGAAAATTATATTATACACAGCATAGGAAATGGTTACAAAAATTACCTACATGGGTTATTACACTACCCGTGTTCACTGTGTTCAAGTCAATCCAAATATTATTGACGTGATATCGCAAAGAAAGAATTATTCGAAGTTCGAATTGCTGAATAAAGAAAAACTTGCATAATAGATTATCCTAGTGGGCTATTTTTTCGAAGACCATGACTCATTTCACCTCACTGAGCTAGTGAATAAATAAACAAATTTCGAGTAGTAGCCAGGTAAGAAAATACTAAAAGATGTATAGTTTACATGTATGATTTAAAATGGTATTTTCCCTCAGTGAAAATTCGGGCATATTTACTAACTTATTAGTAGATAATTGCATCTTCACAGCCGTTCATAGTTCAAAGATGAAGTCAGAACTTTAATAGGGCCATTAGCGCAAGAGATATTTTAACTTACTCCACGAAAAGTAATTAATTAATAACCAACCAATGACTAACCTTGAATAGGATCGTAGACACATTCCAGTTCAGGTTAAATATATCGTTACTTAAATCAAGGAACTGGTTTTGTGTATTCGAATAAGAATAAAAATAAGTAGGTATTTGTAGAATAATTATACTGCCATTATTAAAACACCTTCTCTCAATGTAATTTGTACAGATGTTTACCCTAAAGTGATACCAATGAGACTGAATTTGTTAAATATCTATACATAACTTCTACACTTTACCTTTCCATATTTTGTTTTCACTTTTCATTGTTGATATTATTGACTAAGTCATATTGGAGTAAAAATTTAGGTTACGCAAGAGGTGTAGAAATAATAAACATCAGTTATAATATAAAAATTTATTACATGGCAATGTTTGATAAAACAAAAATTATTAAAATAAAAGATATACGAGTATATGTAACTGTTACGAATACAAGATTAATAATATATGTATTATGCGTAAATATTAAAAAAGGCAGCGCGTTAATCGTTAAAGACTAGCAATGTTACTTGCATCTTGAATAATATTTTATATAAAATTAAAGATGTAATCTTAAATTGTAAAAGCTCCAATAATTACTTACGGAATGAATAAATTAGCCTTTTCATTAAAATATTTATTTTTGAGTTTGTGTTATTTTAGGCGCGTAAAACTTATGTTCCCTCGAATCACGAGTATGTTTATACGGCGTTCGTGGGGACTCTATCAGAGTTGCAGGACATATCCCGTGGACGTGACCTGTGAATTCTCGTTTGTAGCTTGAACTGTCATCACCCAGCACGAAATGCGATGTATTGCCATGGCGAGAGACGCGCTGCACACGCTCCACGCGCTCTACTTTTTCGGATCGCGCAGCTCTTTGTGTTTGATCAGATCGTGAAAAGTTTCCATATGAGCGAGCCTCGGAATTCCCGTAAAATTCTCCACCTACTTGTAGGTTATCTCTGGTAGATCCTCTTTGTTGACGTTCCACCACTACGGTAGATTGCCCGTCTCTCCTGGTTTGATTATGTCGAGAATCTGTACTGTCGGAATATTGAGAAATAACCGTGTTATTATTTTCACGCGTAGAACGGTGCATGGAACTTATACTCTTTCTGTCAGTGTTATGTGTAGAATTGCTGATATACTCTCCTCTTTCGGATAGATTCCCGATGCTCTTTCGTTGTGCAGCAGCAGTTGTGCTAATAGAATGTTGAGCTTCTGTATTTGAGCTAAGACCCTTGCGATGTAAGACTGAATTAGTAGAGGAAGCATCGGAGATTAGGTCCGATGTACGCTTATGATGACCGCCACGAGTAGATTTGTCCACATTAGTTGTGTAATCATCACCTCCGTGCATAGCTCTTTGAAACTCGATGCTAGTTTTTGTAACACTATCACTCAGATTCTTATTAGTGACATGTTGAGTAGATTTCGAAATATTTTGTTCTACGTGGCTTCCTTTTGTTATATATGTTGTAGATCCTGTGTTATGGCTTCTTTGGTTATCCACAATATGACGTTCACTCGAATTTACACCAGTGTGATCTGACGAGGCAATCCTTTGGGTCTGAGAACCTAATTGTTTAATTTCTTGGTTATTGGAAGTCGATTGTTGAGTCATTCGCGAATTAATATTATCCGAATGATTTGCACTCGTTATTATGGTCCTGCCGGTACTTCGTTGTGTATGGCTTTCGGATGTTGAATGTTGATTACGTTGATGAGAAACTGCATGGTCAACTAAATTATTATGGATTGACTTATCCGATGATGTATGTATATGATTGTTACTGGTGTCTAGTTGACGGTCAGTACTTCCTCGTGATTCACGAGTGATATTATTAACTTCTCTTTGAATGAAATTGCCTGAGGAAGTATTCTTTTGTTGGGTGTTTGAACTATTTGTTGAAGATGTTATGTTTTCAGAAGAAATTATTCTCCGCGTAGTATCAATACCACCTTGATGACGTGGTACACTATCTTCAGGACTTCCCCTAGTAGAAGGTTGAACTTGGCGTGGTGACATAACTCCTCTGTCGCCTGTATCTATTACGTCTACTTCTACATTTCTTGTAACAGTGACCCACTTACCACCCCTTAGTTTCTTTTCGGTTATTTGTTTCATTGTTTTTGTTGTAGATGAAGTTACATTCTTAACGATTTTTGAATCTGATTTTTGTATAACGTTCTTGTCCGTAACACGACTAATTGTCCGATCAGAGGGTTTTTCGGTACGTTTTCGATCCTTAACATCTTGGGATGTCACGTGATTTATATTTGTTTGTGATCCGGTCCGATGAACGACGTCATCAGATGTAGTAGAGTGATGAGTATGTGACCCGGAATGGAACTGCTTAGAAGTAAAGTGCTCTGCGCGAGACTGGTGTACGTGTGTTTCTCTACGAGTTGTTTCCGTGGTATCATCGTGATGTATTTCAGTACCTCGATGAATATCAATATTTGAACTGATATTATCATCTTGTCTACTAAAAACTTTTGAGTCGATTGTCTTTTTAATTACTTCATTAGTATGGTGCTTAGATCCTTCGTGTTTGATAATATCAGCATTAGTTTGAACACCTCTAGGGTGCATAGGACTAGATGTTTCAGAAGGCGTTTTCTTCTGACTATCTGGTTTTATTTGAGTTGTTGGCTCTTCTGGTGTCTTTCTTATCGGAAATCGTGAATCTTTATCGCTTTCTGTATACAAATTGTCTTTTGGTTTAATTGGACTTCGACGATCTCCAGGTTGCCAATTTTGTCTAGATGGATGATCACCCTGTTCTCGTATGATGTCTTTTGGACGCTTTTGATCTGTTATCACACCTTGTTGGCTCTCAGCTTTTGGTCTATCGTAGAATTCACCATCTGGATAAAGGTTGTCTTTTGGTCTAACTTGGTCTGGTCTATCTGATGATGTCCATGTAGGTCTCTGAGGCCTGTCGAAAGCACCTTCGGGTTTTAAATTATCTTTGGGGCGCACTTGCGCAGGTGTTTCTCCAGGTTGCCACTTAGGTTTATTTGGATGATCAAAATCGCCTTCTGGTTTTAAATTGTCTTTGGGTCGGACGTGAAGTGGACCTTCAGCTGATTGCCCTTTTGGTATCTTTTGGAAGTTATCTTCCGGATATGAGTGATCTTTTGTGTTCGCTTGATCAGGTCTTTCTGAAGTTGTCCATTTGGGTCTTGACGGTCTATCAAAATCACCTTCAGGTTTCAAATTATCTTTTGGACGTACTTGAGCTGGCGTCTCCCCTGGTTGCCATTTAGGTTTAGATGGATGTTCGAAATCACCTTCCGGTCTTAAATTATCTTTTGGTCGAACCTGAGCTGGAGTATCTCCTGGTTGCCATTGAGTTTTAGGTCTATCATAAAATTCGCCTTCTGGATGTAAATTGTCTTTTGGTTTAACTTGATCTGGCCTTTCGGATGATGTCCATTTGGTTTTTTGAGGTCTGTCGAAATCACCTTCCGGTTTTAAATTATCTTTTGGACGAACTTGAGCAGGCATATCGCCAGGTTGTCTTTGACCTTTTGGTGTATCATAGGAATTGCCATCTGGATATAACTGAGCTCTTGGTTTCATTTCATCCGGTTTTTGTGGTGCCGTCCATTTGGGTCGTTGATGTCTTTCGATATTTTCTCCAGGTTTCATGGTATCTTTAGGATATCTCTGATCAGGCGAATCTTCAGGCTTTTTATCATTGGGCTTATCTGCTTGTGTTCTTTTCGGTTTCCATGACTTTTCAATATCATCTGGCTCCTTCACACCTTCTGGCCTTTCAGGTATACGTCTAGTAGGAGAGTCAGATTCGTCTTTAGGTCTATCTTTCATATCATCCTCAGGTTTTATATTACTGGGATAATACGTTATAGCTGTTTTTTCTCCCTTGATAATCTTATAGTCATTTCTACGACTGTGGTCTTCAAATACACCTTCTATTTTAAGATTATCTTCTCTTCGTGTCAACTTTACTCTTTGACCTTTAACAACACGATATGTATCTGAAGTACGAATGTTTTCCATTGTACCATCCATTTTCAGGTTATCCTCGTGTCTTATAATGGATGTTCTTTCGCCCGTTACATTACTATAATCATTTCTTTGTTTCATATCTATAAATTCACCTTCTATCTTTAGATTATCTTCTCTTCGAATGATATCAAGCCTTTCGATCTTTTGCTTCCGTATATCTGTGTCTCTTTCAATAGTGAGATTATCAACTTGTTTAAAAGGCTTACGTTTCTCAGCTGGTTGTGTGGGAACAACCTCAGGCTTGTAAAATTTGCCGTCAGGTTTAAGGTTATCTTGTGGTTTTACCACAGGAGCTCGTTCACCTTTAGTAGCACTGTAATCATTACGAATTTGAAGATCAACAAATTCACCTTCAGTTCGCAAATTGTCTTCATGTTTTTGTATGACAGTTCTTTCCGTTTTTTCAATTCGTTTATAATCATCTCTGGACCGATGTACGTCAATAGTACCTTCCATTCTTAGATGATCTTCATGTTTTACAACATCTACCCGATCTCCACGAGTTGCCGTATAATCAGTTCTTCTTATGACTTCCATATCACCCTCAGGTTTTAAATTATCTTCAGGTTTCTTTTGAACAGGGCGCTCTCCAGGCATTAGTTTGGGCTTTTCCGGTCGTTCGAATTTACCTTCCGGCTTAAGATTGTCCTGAGGCTTCTTTGGAGTTTGTCTTTCTGCTGGACGCCATTCCTCGTGTTTAGGCTTTTCAAATTCTCCTTCTGTTTTCAGATTGTCCTTGGGCTTTTTAACTTCAGGTCGTTCAGCAGGACGCCATTTATCTCGTTTAGGAGTTTCAAAGTCTCCTTCTGGTTTTAGGTTGTCTTGTGGTTTCTTTTGTACTGGTCTATCGGCAGGTTGCCAGTGATCTCGCTTAGGACTTTCAAATTCTCCTTCAGGTTTTAAATTATCCTTAGGTTTGATAGGAGTTTGTCTTTCAGCAGGACGCCAATGATCTGGTTTTGTTTCCTCAAATGTACCTTCTGGCTTGAGATTATCTTTAGGTTTCTTTTGCACTGGTCGTTCCGCTGGTCGCCATTCTTCTGGTTGACGATCTTCGAATTCACCTTCTGGATGCAAATTATCTTGAGGTTTTTTAGCTTTAGGACGCTCAGCTGGGCGCCACTTTTCAGGTTTAGGCGACTCAAACTCACCTTCTGGCCTAAGATTATCTTGTGGCCTCTTTTGCACTGGTCGCTCTGCAGGACGCCATTCATCTGGTTTACGATCTTCGAATTCACCTTCTGGCTTAAGATTATCTTTAGGTTTTTTCTGTACTGGTCTTTCTGCCGGCCGCCATTCTTCTGGCTGACGATCCTCAAATTCTCCTTCTGGCTTAAGATTATCCTTTGGTCTTTTTTGCGTTGGCCGTTCGGCTGGTTGCCATTCTTTCGGTTGACGATCTTCGAATTCACCCTCTGGACGTAAATTATCCTCAGGTTTTTTAGCTTTAGGACGCTCAGCTGGACGCCATTTTTCAGGCTTAGGTGACTCAAATTCACCTTCTGATTTAAGATTATCTTGTGGCTTCTTTTGGACGGGCCGTTCAGCTGGACGCCATTCTTCAGGTTTACGATCTTCGAATTCACCTTCTGGCTTGAGATTATCTTTAGGTTTCTTTTGCACGGGTCTCTCAGCCGGCCGCCATTCTTCTGGCTGTCGATCCTCAAATTCTCCTTCTGGACGTAAATTATCTTCGGGTTTTTTAGCTTTAGGACGCTCAGCTGGACGCCATTTTTCAGGCTTGGGTGACTCAAATTCACCTTCTGGCTTCAAATTGTCTTGTGGCTTCTTTTGTACGGGCCGTTCTGCTGGTCTCCATTCTTCCGGTTGACGATCTTCGAATTCACCCTCTGGGCGTAAATTATCTTCAGGTTTTTTAGCTTTAGGACGCTCAGCTGGACGCCATTTTTCAGGCTTGGGTGACTCAAATTCACCTTCAGGCCTAAGATTATCTTGTGGCCTCTTTTGCACTGGTCGCTCTGCTGGACGCCATTCATCTGGTTTACGATCTTCGAATTCACCTTCTGGTTTAAGATTATCTTTAGGTTTTTTCTGCACTGGTCTTTCTGCCGGCCGCCACTCTTCTGGCTGACGATCCTCAAATTCACCTTCCGGCTTAAGATTATCTTTAGGTTTCTTTTGCACTGGTCGTTCTGCTGGTCTCCATTCTTCCGGTTGACGATCTTCGAATTCACCTTCTGGCTTGAGATTATCTTTAGGTTTCTTTTGCACGGGTCTCTCAGCCGGCCGCCATTCTTCTGGCTGTCGATCCTCAAATTCTCCTTCTGGGCGTAAATTATCTTCAGGTTTTTTAGCTTTAGGACGCTCAGCTGGACGCCATTTTTCAGGTTTAGGCGATTCAAATTCACCTTCCGGCTTCAGATTATCTTGTGGCTTCTTTTGCACCGGACGTTCTGCTGGTCGCCATTCTTCAGTTATACGATCTTCAAATTCTCCTTCTGGGCGCAAATTATCTTCAGGTTTCTTTGCCTTAGGTCTTTCAGCGGGGCGCCATTTTTCAGGTTTCGGTGATTCGAACTCACCCTCCGGTTTAAGATTGTCTTTTGGTTTCTTTTGTGTGGGTCGTTCAGCTGGTCGCCATTCTTCTGGCTGACGATCTTCAAATTCACCCTCGGGCTTGAGATTATCTTTGGGTTTCTTTTGAACTGGCCGTTCTGCTGGTCGCCATTCTTCTGGTCTACGATCCT
The DNA here is from genome assembly GCA_036509395.1 of Antheraea yamamai. Taxonomy (NCBI): domain Eukaryota; kingdom Metazoa; phylum Arthropoda; class Insecta; order Lepidoptera; family Saturniidae; genus Antheraea; species Antheraea yamamai. Next base: position 10,501,374 of record AP028442.1, on the reverse strand, counting down.
CGAATTCACCTTCTGGCTTGAGATTATCTTTAGGTTTTTTTTGTACTGGTCGTTCTGCAGGTCGCCACTCTTCCGGTTGACGATCTTCGAATTCACCTTCTGGGCGCAAGTTATCTTCAGGTTTTTTAGCTTTAGGACGTTCAGCTGGACGCCATTCTTCTGGCTTACGGTCTTCAAATTCTCCTTCTGGGCGCAAATTATCTTCAGGTCTTTTCGCCTTTGGCCTTTCAGCTGGACGCCATTTTTCAGGTTTAGGTGACTCAAATTCACCTTCTGGCTTCAGATTATCTTTGGGTTTCTTTTGAACTGGTCGTTCTGCTGGTCGCCATTCTTCTGGTCTACGATCTTCGAATTCACCCTCTGGCTTGAGATTATCTTTAGGTTTCTTTTGTACTGGACGTTCCGCCGGTCGCCATTCTTCCGGTTGACGATCTTCAAATTCACCTTCGGGTCGTAAATTATCTTCCGGCTTTTTTGCTTTGGGACGCTCAGCTGGACGCCATTTTTCAGGCTTAGGTGACTCAAAATCACCTTCTGGCTTAAGATTATCTTTAGGTTTCTTTTGTACTGGTCGCTCAGCTGGACGCCATTCCTCTGGCTTACGGTCTTCGAATTCTCCTTCTGGGCGTAAATTATCTTCTGGCTTTTTAGCTTTAGGACGTTCCGCTGGACGCCATTTTTCAGGCTTAGGCGACTCAAATTCACCTTCTGGTCTCAAATTATCTTGTGGTCTCTTCTGCACAGGCCTTTCAGCTGGACGCCATTCTTCAGGTTTACGATCTTCGAATTCTCCTTCTGGTTTGAGATTATCTTTTGGCTTCTTTTGTATGGGTCGTTCAGCTGGCCGCCATTCTTCTGGCTGTCGATCTTCGAATTCACCTTCTGGCTTGAGATTATCTTTAGGTTTCTTTTGCACTGGTCGTTCCGCTGGTCTCCATTCTTCCGGTTGACGATCTTCGAATTCACCCTCTGGGCGTAAATTATCTACAGGTTTTTTAGCTTTAGGACGCTCAGCTGGACGCCATTTTTCAGGCTTAGGCGATTCAAATTCACCTTCTGGCTTCAGATTATCTTGTGGCTTCTTTTGTATGGGGCGATCAGCTGGCCGCCATTCTTCCGGCAGCCGATCCTCGAATTCTCCTTCAGGTTTAAGATTATCTTTTGGTCTCTTTTGTGTAGGTCGCTCAGCTGGCCGCCATTCTTCAGGTTTACGATCTTCAAATTCTCCTTCAGGACGTAAATTATCTTCTGGTTTTTTAGCTTTAGGACGCTCAGCTGGGCGCCATTTTTCGGGTTTAGGCGACTCGAATTCACCTTCGGGTTTCAGATTATCTTGTGGCTTCTTTTGAACGGGCCGTTCAGCTGGACGCCATTCCTCAGGTTTACGATCTTCAAATTCTCCTTCTGGTTTCAGATTATCTTTAGGTCTCTTTTGTACCGGTCGTTCCGCTGGTCGCCATTCTTCTGGTTGACGATCTTCGAATTCACCTTCAGGACGTAAATTATCTTCTGGCTTTTTAGCTTTAGGACGTTCCGCTGGACGCCATTTTTCAGGTTTGGGTGACTCAAATTCACCTTCTGGTCTCAAATTATCTTGTGGCCTCTTTTGGACGGGCCGTTCAGCTGGACGCCATTCTTCAGGCTTACGATCTTCGAATTCTCCTTCTGGTTTAAGATTATCTTTAGGTCTCTTTTGTACCGGTCGTTCAGCTGGCCGCCATTCTTCTGGTTGACGATCTTCAAATTCACCTTCAGGCTTTAAGTTGTCTTTGGGTTTTGTGTAAGTTTGTCTTAAATTAATTTCCTCATAAGTTTTGAATTCATCTTGAGTAGTTGTTATTGTTTGTAAATCTTGAGTGGAGTAAAATTTGTCAAAGTCTTCTTTAGTCCACGTACGACGTCTTTGAGAACGTTCAACTGGTGTTATTTTTTCCGTATAATCTTTTTGATTCGAAGTAATAAACTCTATTTCACCTTCTCTTATTAGATTATCAGTTCTACGCGCGACCATTGTTGTTCTTTCAACAACGTCAGTGAAATCGACATACTCTGATTTATTTGTTGTATCTGTAGTCATATCCCCTTCGATCTTCGTCCATGTGTTACGGCGAACTGCCTTTGGCCTTTCTACTGGCTTTACAGTAAACTCAGTACGTGATGTTGTTGTATCTAAAAGAAAAATAAAAATTTGGAGAATTTTAGATATTTTATTAAATGGAATTTATAGTCCATAACTATAATTTAGAATGCGATCTATTCTAGGCAGATAAGAGGTTAATACGTTACGGTACGTACGGTTTGGTCTATGAAATCACGATTTTTTTGAACCGGATCAGATTCTAAGATTACCGTTTAGAGAAATACTTTTTATATAAGATAAAAAATGTTTGATATACGACAAGAAAAGGTTTTGATGGTATTATGTTTTCATAGAAATTATGCGGATTATGGTCAGTATTTAAGTATGATAGTTAGATTTATTCAAAATTTTATAATTTAAAATTTACCATACTAAGGTATAGGAAGTGCTTTATTTGTTTCAAGATCATATGATTATCTATATGATATGATTATGATTATCTAGTCATGTTAATAAAAATGTTATAGAAAATTATGCCAATTGCATACCTGTGAATTCGCCTTCAGTGATAATGTTATCTACACGACGAATTATTTCAGCCCTTTCACCGACAACTACTTTATAATCGTCTGTAATTGTTCTTCTTGTGGTAAATTCTCCTTCTGGGCGTAAATTATCTTCAGGTTTTTTTACTACAGCCTTCTCAGCTGGAACGAATTCTTCAGGTTTCCTCTTAGCAAAATCACCCTCGGGTTTGAGATTATCCTCTGGTCTCTTCTGTTTAGGCCTTTCTGCTGGTTTCCATTCTTCTTTTTTCGGTGTAGTAAAATCTCCTTCTGGCTTCAAATTATCTTCAGGACGTCGTACAGGTTCACGTTCCCCCGGTTGCCAAGTTTCAGGTTTCCTTGTTTCAAATTCACCTTCCGGTTTCAAATTATCTTGTGGTTTCTTCTGCCTAGGACGTTCAGCAGGTTGCCAACGCTCTTTTTCAGGCGTAGTAAATTCGCCTTCTGGTTTAAGGTTGTCTTCGGGCTTCCGCACAGGGGCTCTGTCACCGGGACGCCACTCGTCTGGTTTACGCGTTTCAAAATCTCCTTCGGGTCGTAAATTATCTTCTGGCTTCTTAGGTCTTTGCCGGTCTGCTGGACGCCATGTCTCTTTTTCAGGTGTGGTAAATTCTCCTTCAGGTTTCAAATTATCTTTCGGCCGACGAGTTGGTTCTCTATCTCCAGGGCGCCAATCTTCAGGTTGTCTTCTTTCAAATTCACCTTCAGGTTTCAGGTTATCTTCAGGCTTACGCACTGGAGCTCGGTCACCTGGACGCCATTCGTCCGGTTTACGCTTTTCAAAATCTCCTTCGGGACGTAGATTATCCTGAGGTCGTTTTACAGGCGCCCTATCTCCTGGACTCCACTCATCAGGACGTCTCTTTTCAAAGTCGCCTTCAGGCTTAAGGTTGTCTTCTGGTTTTTTCACAGGAGCTCTTTCACCAGGACGCCATTCCTCGGGTTGTCTCTTTTCAAAATCGCCTTCTGGTTTAAGGTTATCCTCAGGCTTTTTCTGTTTTGGTCTTTCAGCAGGTTGCCATTTAGGACGTTCAGGCTCTTGAAAATCGCCTTCAAGACGAAGATGGTCTTCGTGGTGTACAGCAGTTGTACGGCTGACGTGTTTCTCGTCGTAGTCGGTTTTGTACGCGGAAACCACGCTCGTCGTGTGCTCCACATCGAACAATGGCTCCGGGACATCGTTGTGTGGGCAACGGTGGCGCCTGGAATAAAATCATATATATATATATATATAATGACAAAGCAACAGCGACGATTCGTCAATTCAGAAAATATTAATTGTATTTTTTTTATTCTCGCCAGGCTAGCAACTACCATCGAATTAAAAATCTGTCATACCCTATAATGGGTTCCGAAGCATTACTTAAGAACAAGTTACATTTATAGGCTTAATCATTTCCACAATCTTCAAACTTCAAGTAAGATGATGAGTAACCAACATATATTAAGAGTACAAAATGACAGTAGTAAATTGCTGTCACACCTTTTCACAAGATAAGGGTGAAGAGATAACGGAAATCTTCTTGCTGGTGGTAAAGGCGGCAGCGTCAATGATTTTGCCATCACACGCGTCCATGGCGTTTAAAAATCGTAATCACCACACAAACTACATCGAACTACACTATCTGTCACAACAATAAAATACATATGGATTCAAACGCGAAACATTTAAAATTAAAAAATGATTCTTTGGTCGATATTCCTTTTTTATTACCTATTTTATACTTCAAATATTATTTTATGTTGTCCTTAGGGTGAACAAAGTTTTTACAGTATTGATAATCCTATTTATACTATTAAGGGTTTCAGGTTGAATAACAAAAATATGTCTTACAATCTCTAGCAAAATCGCGTCGTTAACTGCCGTATTCGTTCTACGAAAAGCGACGCCGCACGGCGCACTGAAATGGGTTCGTGTCAATAACACAGTAATTTAGACAAGTGCCTACTACATATACAGAATGTTCGCAAAAGATCACAAAAATACGTCTTCACCGATACATTATTATACATATAATAAACCTTTTTTCTTATTTAAATTTATTTTTCTCATGACTGTAATAATGAAGTGTATATTTATTTACATCTAAGGCAAATCCCATTTTTTATTGGTATAGCATTAGAATTAGAAACAAAATTATTAGAATTTTAATTATCATAGATTTAAAAAAAACATAACTTTTTAATATGTACATTCTAATTAAGATGTTAAAACAAAATCATAAATATATTAATATCACAGGTACCTACCCGGTATAAATATCTAAATATTGTTCCCCTAAGTTTTGCGATATATATTTTCGGTATAAATATATATAATACAATATTTTATTCGGTATGCAATTAATTCATATTGTACCTGATATCTATGAACGATCTATTACGTTTTCTAACCCTTTTTTAAAAACAGGAAAGACTATTTTTAACGCCGATTACAATTAATATTAATTATTTCAACACTCTCTGGTTTCTAAGTAAAATATTTAAAATAAATCAACTAACTACGATTTATTTTATATTTAAACAACAAAATGAGTATACAACTCAAAAGTGTTTTACAATAATCAATTCAGTGAGTACCTATATGCATATTAAAGACATGGTTAGGTTTTATATTAAGAAATATAATCTAAACTACACGTATCAAGTGCAAAATTAATTCAGAATAAAAAGGGTTCATTGTGAAAAGTGGGCGGACGCAATCAGTAATTCTCAAGAAGGCGATCCAAATATAGCAATGCGTCAATAGTCTCACCGACCTGCTTTCTGTAAACGTGACTCATATTGAAATTAATTTAATATTTGTCCCTTTATTTACAACTACTACGTACTTAATAACGCGTGGAAAATTATATACATTCACGTACAGTCGTTCTCGTGTCTACTACAATTGAACTATTTAAGTATTATTCTAATTGCATCAAGGAACACGAACAGTAAATAAGGTTAAAGAGAACTTATTATAGAAAATACGATTATAAAATAAATAAAGAAAACATTCATATATGAATTCATAAAAAATGTCTAACGACAATATTCTCATTCAGCTACTTGCTGCATATATGTACAGTTCTACATATATAAATATCTATAATAATAGTCCCTTGTAACATAGTGACTATTTACATAACTAAAATATAATCATCCATTTCACAGAAGACTAGTGTAATAAATATAGACTTAGCCGCTAATTCAGATGCTAGGAAGTACTAGCTTATAAGTACAGTTATATATTAACTTCATGTGGATAGTTTATGTTTTGTATATTCTAAAACAAACCTTATTACTTCTACTTTAAGTTTATAAATTTTATCACTACACTTACGATATTTATGTCATTGTATAATTGAACACGTAATTTACGAGTACATAGGACTATTTGGTTACAATAATCTTTGATAACTTCGATCTCATTTATAGTCGCCTAGCGATGGGAGCCAAACACTTCGGAAATCCCTTTGCGCGACTAATCCGATCGATATGTCTATTATTAAAATAGATTATGCCTTACAATTTACAAATATACGTAAACTCAGTTACCATATCACGAGACTTGTAAGGTAAACATAATAATACCCGTTGTTAAACTGTTACACTTGTATTTGAATTGGCGTTTGTAATTTTTATGGTTCTTTCTTCCATCAAGAAAGACTTATGATATTAAACATAGCAAAGTTCACGATACCTTGTAATACAGTTCGAATGATAATCTTTTAAATAGTTTTTACGCAATACAAGCCCGATGCATATAGATAGATTGTTTGTTAAGAAAAAAATTATCATTTTCGCTATGCAATGTATATTTTGAAGGAAAACTTAAGATATGAAATTTTTGAAATTCGGATCCGCGACCTTTTTGTGTGATAAAAGTGGTGGAGGTAAACACTGCGTCTGGTAGAGTGAAACACCGTTTCTCGTCCGATCCGCGAAGTTAAACAACGTCCGGTGCGGTCAGTACCTCTTTCTTCTCTTTATTGTTAATAAATTTTATAATATCTACATTAATATAATAAACTAAACCAATGCGGTTTGCGAGGCATTATTGTAATTAAGCGAATAAGACTTATTTAAATTATAATTGTATTGTAAATTATTAGAATGAATACTTTTAGTTGATGTTTGTATCAAAGATACAGCAAACGGATATGTTATCTATTTTCTGGTTTTAATAAAGTTCTTCCTTCCTAACATGAACATTAAAAATGTCAAATCTCACAGTTCTTTGTGCGAGCAATGTGTTTAAAAACTTTGTAACCCAAAGTTTTTTTTTTCATGTATTAACATATAGATAAATATGTTTGTTACTTCAAAAAGTAACTCCTAATAGTATCAATTATTTACCTTATATATATCATCATTTAGAAATTTTCAAATTAATTCACATTGACATCGTAATTACAATATAATTAAACAGTTTGTATTCGATGAGCGTGTAGTTAAAAAGCAAACTTGATACTGCATAATAGTAACTAAGTAATATTCGTACCAGTTTTTACGTTACTACACAGATAACGTCAAACTCAACGTTACTACTTTTATATAATATTGCTATACTATATTTATTATTTTCATAAAAGCTTCGTACTTTGAAATCTCTTCTCTCCATCTAGAGAATATAGTGCAGTAGTTTTTGTCCGCAACTTAATGTAGATTTAACTTATCCCTCCAGAACAATAGATACTTTTTTTCTGGGTGAGAGGTCTCCCTCTAAACCCCTGACAATGTTTATGCAAAATCTCATTATGATACGCCGAGTACTTAAGGAGTGAAAGCGTAACAAATAAACAAACTCACATTTTCATTTAGAATATTAGCTAGGATGGAATGCGAGGACAATTTGGAGATCAGAACCTCCCTGAGTATATAAGACACTATTCTGGTATAAGTTAAATGTATTTCTTAATCTAATTTCTATAGTACTACCGGACCTGGCAAACATTGTTCCACCCTGATAATTAAAAAAATCTTGACAAATTATAACCCAAAATCTTCCTCATGAATTACCATATATACTGGTGAAAACCGCATGAAAATCCATTCACTAGTTTTTGAGTTCATCGCCAACAGACAGCCAGACAGACGTAGTAGAGGACTTTGTTTTATAGTATAAGTGATACTTACCTATATTTAAATTAAAAATGTATTGAAAATATTTTGATTAATACTCGTACATATAAGGCAATGTTATCATTTAAAGTAAACTAGCGGGCCCGGCAGACGTTGTCCCGCCCTGATTATAGAAAAATCCTGGACAAATTATATACCAAAACGTTCCTCGTGAATCACTTTATCCACTGGTGAAAACCGCATAAAGATCCGTTCAGTAGTTTTTGAGTTTATCGCGAACAGACAGACAAATAGACGCGGTAGGGGACTTTGTTTTATACTATGTAATGATAAATCGGTTACCTTCCTGTAGGTATACTTTTGACTTATAATATTATGAACTAAGAACACATTTTCCTTATGATAAGTAAATACGTTTTTAAAAAGAATTCAATATAACAAGAACATTAAAGGTGTCAAGAAGATTCCAAAGACCTAGAAATGCGTCGTCGAAAATGGACTTGTATTTACCACATGTTGCGAATGGACAATAGCCACATTTCTAAGCAGGCATTGGACTGGAATTCGTAGGTGAGGCGGAAACGTGGACGACATAAGTAAACTTGGCGAAGATCTGCACCCGCGAAGGCTAATAATAATGTTGTGATTATTTGGAGTGAGGTGAAACGTGAAGTAACCGACAGAACGAGATGGATAACACCGTGTCTGCCCTCTGTCTCAACTCTTTGGGGATTTCAAGAGAGAGAGATTATGACAAGAAATATATAAGAAATGAGCGAGGTTATGTGGAAAGACGGCTTTTGTCCCAAATAACTCGTGCTATTTATGTTACCGTGACATTGAATACGTATATAGGTGTAACCTACAATTAATACCTACTCAAGTTTACCGCAATTATGTTATGAGATCATACATACGGTCTCGATGGCAATGAAGTTGTTTCCAGGAAACAAACCCTGACTTGTGCATAAAAATAATTATGACATCTTAATTCTTGTATTGCATTTTGTTTACAAGATACATTTTAACAGGTTCTTCAATATAATTTAATTAGTTTTTGCTTGCGGCTTCGCTTGCTTTCATATAGATTTGATCTATCTCTCGGGAACAGTACATTGTTCGGGATAAAAACACCATATTTTTATTCTATACCCCTGACAATGTACAAGCAAAATTTAATGAAGATCAGTTGAAATATGAAAGCATGAGAAACAAACTCACTTTCGTATTTACAATATTAGTATGGATACATGATTAATTAAACATTTATTTTTACTCCTTTTAATCCAGGTTCTTCTTGGTTTTGGAAAAGCAAAAATTTTACAACAGAATTAATATAATATCAAAAATTAAGTTATGAGGTATTATATAATATACGTACCTAGACTTCAGGTATTATACATACGTCTAAATATATTATTATCCGATAGCATTATCATTTTTCCAAGTAAAGTTTTAAATAATCAACCTATAGCGTATTAGAGTGACGTAATATTTTTCTTATGTACCGTTTTAACAACAATCCAAAAGAGAATATACAATACGAGAATAGCAAAGTCAACTAGATAATTATTAGCTCCTATAACTGATAGTTTATGGGACAATATATATATATATATATATATATATATATATATATATATATATATATATATATATATTACAAATAAGATAGGTATTACCGAGATCACGCGTCAATGTAAATATAGAAGGATGATTGTTGCGAGGACACATTGTCATAAACGTGATTTCCTGACTAGTGCACGGTTTATTTATTTACTACATAATTAATTCACATATCGTACGAAAATAAGATATATAGGTTAGATTTGTCGAAGCTGGTACATAAAAGTAATATTTGAATTTTATTCTATCATTATCGTTTAATATTGTTACAAGTTGATTTAACCTAAAATATAATCCTAAATTATAATTCCAGTCTGTAAAAAAACTGCGTGACAAAAGTCTTTTTCTGAAAGAAGTTACCGCCAATTTAATTTCTAATCCAACCTAATTATTGATTCCTTCGCCGATGTTAATCATTTTTACTAAGTAATATAAAAATAATTTTAGGTTAACTACAAGTAATCAAAAGTTATAACTTTTTAAACAAAAAAAAAACATTTGTTTTATATATCGAAATCAATGTTGATAGTGATTTTTTTTTTGTTAAAATCGTTTGTTAAATTTAATTAAATTAAATTAAATTAATAAAGCATATTCTATAACGTTCTAACAGTTATTTAACAAAACGAAATGATTATAGATTATCTAGATACATCTGATTTTATGTATTTTTTGGAGCTTACATCATTTTTTATTCATTCAATGGACACCTGTCTTGTTAATGTAAACTAATAAATAATTATTATTATTAGAAATGCAATGCACTTGTGTGATAAACTTTTAACCTGATTATTGCAATGAAGTTAATATCATCACTGCATTCGTGCATGGGGGACTACAACGGACATCATAGACATATGGACCGTTTATTTTGAAAGTGGTGTAAGTCCATTTTTGAGAAAAATGAGCTATCACGTAATTCATGCTTAATTTAATGTAAATTTTTTATATATAACTAGTCCATGTTTAATTTCTCAAAAAAATCCCATGTTTTGTACAACTTAAAATCGGTCGGTAAATGAAATTGCATAATCATTGATTTTGAAAGTGGTGTAAGTCCAATTGACAGAGGTAGGTGGCATAGCAGATGGATACCGACCAGTGTTTTGTTATTTTTCATTTATTTTATACTAGCTGTGTCCCGCGGTTTCACCCGCGGACGATTTGCATTGTTTCCCCTCCGTGTTTCCACTACTCGTAAGTTAAAAGATAGATATTAAAAAATTGGAGAAATGTATTAGAAAATGTACAGCGCATAACCTGTGAGAAGAAAATACGACAAGGCTGTATGACTCCGTATCTTTGCCCGTATTTTGGCGAATTAAAAAAACAACAAAAACAACAGTAGTAAAATTATCAATTTATTACCTCTACGTCCTGGAAGACCGTTAAAATTTGAAAAAATCGCCCTGGAGCCTTTGTACCAAAATGCCAGACCTATTACGTACGAAAAATATAAAGACATGAAGCAGCTACTACCCTATATACCTCCGGTGCATCATGCATATTTTGAAACACTACCACATGCAGAGAATAAGTAAATTCTTGTAATCAGTATCTTGTAATGACAATGTAATTGCCGTCTAAAATAAAATTTTATGTGTTGTTATGCGTATTTGTAAACAAAATTATATTAAAATGAAGTATATTTTAAGCGATATTTGATTTTTCAAAATTGAAATTAAACGATTTTTACAATTGTCTAATTTTGAAAGTGGTGTAAGTCCATTTACAGCACATAAATATGTGTTATCGTAGTGTAATTAGCCAAAAACAAATTTATATAAACAAATTAAATGTTCATAAAACAATAGAAACAATGCCAGACCTCATATGATTTGCCTGTATTTTTAAATCAACAAATATAGTAACCTTTAATTTTCTCGAAACAAAAGAAAATGGACATACACCACTTTCAAAATAAACGGTCCATATATTACGGTGATATGTTGCAATCCCAGTATTCGACGCAATAGTCTTTTCATTGGTTCTATCAACACAATGAACTGTAATTACCATAATAACCGTAGTCCGTCGCCGTCAATTGTCGGCTACAAGCCTACGCAATTATGGAGAGTAATTTATAAATTTGTTCGGCATTTATAGGCATCTAAAAACGTGATGTTTCCTTAATCAGTACATGTAGTTTCACTTTTGACATTAAACTAAAGTCACGTGGCAGAGTCATTTCTCCAGTCTATATTTTAAGTAAATCTTACGGCAATCATCTTATTAATTATTACACAGGCCTACAATGATTTTGGTGCCGCTAAAAGTAAAACTGATTTCAAATACGTTCCGTACTCTACTAAAAAAATGATACTTACTTTTTTAATGCTACGTGTAGTTTTCGAGATTCCGCAAGGGTAAATAAATTAAAAAGAATTTAATACATTTATTAAAAAACAAAAGAACATGTAATTCAAAACATTTAAATACATTTAATTACTCGATATTTTACAGGTTAGAAGCTCCTCTTTTTATATTTTCTCCGATGGTTGTCTTCAGGACACTTGTACAGTGTACTTTTATGCTCATATTACATCCAAGATTTTTAAAGCTAACTAAGAGCTTTTGAACTAATTCTTTGTAATTTTATTTACGTAGCTTCGCGAATTTGACAACTTCCCACGACGTCTTGCGGACTAATTAACCAAATTATAACATAAAATTAGCGGCACCAAACAAAAATATTTTTTTTGTAGACCTGTGTTATTCATAAATAAATTGTCAAGCTTTTTGTCGCATTCATTTAGTAAGATGTGTATTCGATGTATGGGACCTTTACAAGCCAAAGTAGAATATGTACGTATTTCCGTTTATTCTATAAAAGAATAATAATAATGGAATGACATAACCGTCGAAGACATCGCGAAAAAACTGTAGGCTCGATCTAGGTTTTTCTAATACCGTGATCCAACAGATAGGCACAGAATTATAAACATCTCGGGTAACGATTAAAACATGTTCCAAACCGACATAAAGGAATCTTCATTCCGAATCAGAAATAAACATTTAAACAACAATCAAATCGTTTGAAGGCATCCAAATGCATGCATAAATGATATTTTATCTCCGGAGCACTGTTAATTTGCAATAAAAGCTGCAGCTGCACATATGTTTATGTTTTGAGTCATTGTGAGAGTATATGACGGGGTCGAAGGCGCTTTGCTATATCGAGACGATTACTCAACCTTTTGCATGTACTCTGAATCGTATGGAGCAAGATATTCAGACATGAGTAAGAAAGCTTGCCCTAAAGATGTGACTACCGTGTATTTTGAAATAGACGTGTACCATGATGTCATAAGAGCTCCAACATAATGTTCACTTATACCACCTAATGTTTTAACTTTCATACGACATTAACTATTTCATAACGATAAAGAATACCTTGCCTTAAAAACTCATGACTTCATTTCATTAATTTTCAAAAAACAAGATCTTTATATCCATACATTTATAAACGATTGAAAGACGACGTATAAATATTATTTATCCTCACAATGTCGTTATAGAAAACTAAAATATAACAAAAACGACGTTTACTTACAGTTGTCAGAAATATGCATAATTTAGAAAGCTAACATTCTTGTTAGCTATCAGACGGACTACCTGTTATTCAGGTTTTTAACGATCTTGCTAACATATTTTTACAAATACAACGTCAAAATGAAGATTACGAGCACAGGGTAAATTTTCGCAGAAGAACAGCACATTTACGGCAATGCTGAAGATGCAACGTTTTTGTTCCATATACAAGGAATATAAAATACCAATACTTAGTAAAAATAAGTAGCGTACGAGTTTGGAAAGCCGTCGAGAGAGCCTCTCCGGAAACGGTTCGATACCAAACAACTATTTAAACGTGGCTATACAAGGCTCGGTTCTTAAAACCAGATTAACCGCAGAGCTAACCATTGCAATGTGATATTTATACTATTCCAATGATACAGGTACGAATGAATACCGGTTTTAGTAACATAAAAATGCAATGGGAAAAAAGCGATATGTAAAATTTGTTTGCAAATTGATATCAAGATTACGAAATCGAATCGTATCAGTCAGTACCTGTGAAATACGATGGCCTGGTAAGTTCATTGTTATTTAAAACCATGATAAGATATCTGATGATAGACTCGCTTCAGTCCTTATCTACATGTTTAAAAATTATTAAAATGTATTGTTGCTTTTTTATTCACAGAGTGTGAAGAATCGGAAATAATCCCCGTGTGGGTGTAAGAACAGTTTGCTAGTCACCAACGGCACAGCTAGGCAAGGTCGTCGACCATATGGCCTACCTGTCTTGCCTGCCACAGCGAGCGCGACTACGCAATCCACAAAATTTATGTAATATTCGTGTACAGAAAACGGCTTTTATAAAATTTTGCCAATTTACTTTAAGATAAAACGAAAATTTCACGCAACTTGTGGTTTACAATTCATTCGATAGTAAATTACTTTGTTCTTGAAAAACATAACATTGGCTTTGTTACCTTGTATACTTCCTGCAGACTACAAAAAGTATTTCAAATCTAGTTCCATTTAAGGCGGCTTTTCGACATGCCTAAAAAAAAGGAACTGACGTAATGCAAAATGATACCTGGCTGTAATATTTGAATCATAAAAAGATTTAAATGTCATGTGATCAGTTATAAAAGAATAATATGAGTAATTATGTGCTGGAAGCATTCGAGACAAGGATTTATACAATTTTCCAAATAAAGAGACTCGACAAAAAACTAAAAGGTGACGTAAGTAGTATCTCTCTTGGCTGTTAATAAAATACAGAAACGTCCTGTGTTACGAACGTTAAGTTCTTACATCGAGTCAAGTAAACAACAAACGAGTTTGAACGACGAGGACGTGGGTTCGGGCGTTGGTGAGATCATCGCCGCGAATAGAGCCGCCTGAGGTCGTACAGCCTGCACCACTTTACACGTCACGTATCTTTCTAATTGACGCGCTGATTTTATTTACGAATGTCTACTTTTTAACTCTCACGCGATTACAAAGTTAGAACCAAACATGATATACACGTTGAAAGGAAGTAAAACACCTACTAAATTGTACATCACAACTTAAATAGAGTTTGAACACCAGTTTTTTTTTTTTTTTTGGAAAATGAATAAAATATGTCATAATAATAATCTATACCTTAATAGTTTAGGAAAATAAATTAATCATCGCTATGTTAGACTCGGACGTAACATACAGCGATTAGGTATTTACTCAATCAATTTTGCAGTTCCTTATAATAGTTGTTTGTCGGACATTTCGTGACTATATTATCACTAGTAAATAATCTAAAGTGTTGTATAATACGATACCAATAATATTAAACAGATATTGTTCATATGTTTTTTATCAATCTAAATGTACCAATGATACTTCGCGTGTAATTTATTTAAAATTGCAGAGGAGTCTTGAAGGTCAATTCAACTCGGAGTAATTTTCAATTGAGGATCGGACGAGTGGGAAGATATATGCCATCAGCCACTTTTCTTGTTACTGCAGTTAGTAGAGATTTGACATTATCAATAATATGACAGACGACAACAGGCGATGATAAGACGTGCAGTATTGAAGTAACGATAAATTCAGTGTAAGATTCTGCATAACCTAATATCTATTTCTGTATTTACTTTTAAATCTTGCATAATATATTGAACAATTATATATACGAAGTAGGTGTGTAAGTTTTTGGTATAATTGTATATTTATAATATTATGAGCTGCTTGCTTTGACTTCGCACGGATGCACTAACGAAAAAAATTAGACCAATTTTTCCTTTACACTAGGACCATGTAAGGAAATAAAATGGCAACTGATCAACCAAACATCAGTCTGACAATATTTGAAAACACTCACTCAGTTTTCTATGGAGATTTTTAATCCATTTAAATTTTAAGGGACTTAAGCAATTCAATTTAAAGATCTTTAAATTGAAGAATTGTAAACATTTTCTTTCATACAAACTTACTCCTGACAATTACAAACACAACAAAAAAATAATTAGCGAAATAAGTAAAGCCGTCCTTAATTTTTATTCTGCAATTGCAATTTTGCAATTGTTTTTTCTTTATATATATTTAATAAACATCTGTTAGTGGACAATATATTCATTGGTTTATGTCTTTATGTTTACTTGAGTAACATAGCAGCTTTCACGTATTAAAAAGATGAATTTAATATAAAATGTACACAGATGTATTCGAGGTTAAAATAATTCTCAGTGAGAGAAAATATGGTAATGAGTTAAAATGCTCAGTGTCACTAAGATAAAGATAGATAGGTATAATTCCCATTAACCCTACGAAGGCGTATTGAGCGCTTCATACATATTACTACAATTTATATACCGACATAAGGAAAGTAGTACAAACGCTATAAATGTCACGAAGTCGCACGAGCATCGCGGAATGTGATCCCACCATGGATTTACATACAATGCTTGTACCTCATGTATATTGTTCGTGGAAACTGCTGGCATGGGACCGTGACAGTAACGAATGACAAAAATAACTTATAAAAAACAGTAATAACAATAGTACAATGCAAAACAATATGTTACGGAAATATATAGAGGGGTCTATATGCGTTCATAGATCTACCAATTTTAGTTTCTCAAAGTTTACGTTAAAAGTTTGCTATTTAAGATTTCTCATTCACTACTTATTCAAGACTCATCAACATTAGTTGATGTCCATATTTAGTTCGAATAATAAACAAGATAATTCTATAAGAGATATTCATAAGAAAACAATTTATTAATATCATACTACAAACAAATACATATAAATAAAATTCAAGTGTCTTTTGTTTGTCCACACTAATCTCTGAAACAAGAGAACCGACTTTAACGATATATTTACTAGCAAATTGAGGACTTTTGAGACTATTATTTAGGCTACATATAATTACGCTTTTCCAAATGAATTTAGCTGTTATAATAAGAATTAATATCTATAACTTAAATCGATAAAACGGTTGTTGGCATTATTAAGTGGTAATAACAAAATTACGAATAAAAATATAAAATACAGCTTATAATTACAACAGATAGATTACGTATTCGCGTATGTCATGAAACAAGAAACACAATTCTATAAGAACAAAGTCATGGGCATCAACTAGTTTTCCATAACACAGGAAAATATTAAAACTTATTTCCTCACCAAGCTACGCAGCTACATAAGAACATTTCTAATACTCGAACAATATCACTAATCTTTCTATTGTAAGAATTAATGACGACTTGTCACTTGACAATAAGCACAATTGTTAACTTATTTACATATATTATCAATTAATTCATAGTCATATATTCTGTGGATATTGTAAGAAAACATAAGTAACTTTGTCCTCTCCATTGAAACAAAACAGTGACACCGGCAAATACTTTTGCGGAGCCAAAATAAGAAAAAGAAGAAGAACTTTGTCCTCGTATTTACTAGGTGATTGGCCTACCAAACTGAAGGTTACATAAAGAGCATTTCACAAAAGAAATAAGAGTATATTTACACTGGTTAAAACATTTTATGGGCATGCAATTAGAATAGTTACCCGATATGGCTATCCTGCTTGTCATACCATTTTATACACAAGACGTGTGATGAATGATTATTAAATCCTACGTGTGGCGACAAAGTGTTAAACAATAATCACGTACCATTGAAATAAATGTATTGCAGTTTCTGTGACATTATAGATGCTCTTATGGTTTTTTTAATTATGTTGTCTGTCCAAATGTTTATCAAAGATAGTTAAAAGAAGGTATTGAAAATCTCAAAATTTTAACATGATTAGGTATGGATATCTTAATACATATCTTAATATATATATTTCTTGTATGCGTGTGTATGTGACTGAACTCCTCCTAAACGACTGGACCGATTTTGATGAAATTTTTTGTGTGTGTTCGTGGAGATTCGAGAATGGTTTAGATTCACAATTGGACCCGGTAGGTGGCGCTGCGGTTGACTTTTGGGATTTATATTTTTTATTATCAAGGCAGGACAACGTCCGCCAGGTCCGCTAGTGTGTATATAAATACCATTATAACCACGAAAAGATGCCATTATGACATTAAAATTAAAGAAAATTGTATCGATTTTAACCTTGTATTATTATGTAAATTTGAACTTATGAAAAACTAATCTGACTAGTTAATTTTGTTAATCGTTCCATATAAAGTATATCTAAAAACAAAAGCAATACCACTTTTGATATTTTTCAAATGGAGAATGCAATTAATTAAAAAAAAAATTAGAAAGCTTTTCAAATAAATTTACGTTACACGCGCCTGTATAAACCAAAATGAGAAAACATTATGCCGTTTGAAATAATTAAAGTATATTTTGTATAATTAATATTACATTCATTCTGATATTTCTGAATATAACTATGACTGGATAATTATTATTATACAAGGTTAGTACCTGACCTGTTTAATGACGTGATATAGAAATGTATGATCTCATCCAATTAACAAGAAACACATTGTTTTTGTTATTGGCACGGCAAGTCCATGAGTAAAAATAATTCACTGCAATTCTAAACGATAGTCGACTTCTGGTGACTTATTGTTTATTTTAATATTTTACCCTTGAGACGTTATTAAAGGAAGGTAAACTTTAAGGTAAACATAAGAGTTTTACCTTCCTTAATAAATTGATTTTACTGTAATTGCTAATTCATTAAGGTTACTTTTATATTTATTCAATACTAGCGGACCCGGAGAACGTAGTCCTGCCCTCGTCCTGATAATAAAAAAAACTTGACAAATTATATACCTAAACCTTCCTTATGAATCACTTTATCTACTGGTGAAATCCGCATGAAAATCCGTTATGTAGTTTTTGAGTTTATCGCGAACAGACACACACACAGACATGGCAAAGGACTTCGTTAATATGTAATATCGTTCTTCGTTCGGTTCGTTCGGTAGTATGTAGTAATTAGTTTTGTAATCGATAGCTTTTACGTGTAACATCTCAGGAGACATTTTTAACCAATATAATCCCGATAAGGCACGTCTTTTCAAAGATCTATATACAAAATATAAGTTCTGAGATAAAAAGAAATGCCATTTCAAAAAGATTCAAGATAAAACGTAATTGTTACAATCGATTCTTGATTTTCATTTCCAGTATTTAGAATTGTTTAACTCCTTCACGTGACGTTTGATGCCCGCGCGTGTATAGTAGTAACATACCCGTGCCCTATAATCAACCTCGGTGAAGAGTTACAATGGCCGCGTTTTCAAGCCTCCAGTGTCACAGTCGAGTACCTGCCGCCTGTGGTCTTTAGCCCGACGTTATATGCGCTTTACGATTATACCTTGACTATACTATACGTACCATTAGCAGTACTTTCACATTACTAAAACAGCTGTTAGTAATAAATTGCTCTTAGTATAATGTTTAACTCAGATTAAGTGATATTATACGCCTACGCTTGTCTCAATGTAACTGATCGAAATGAACAGTGTTTAATTTATTTTGGGGGACTATTCACGTTATCTGTATATTCGATTATTTTGTAGTGTTTCTTTAGTGTTTGATTATGTACTTATAATAGGTATATGCAGTGATGAAATACTGGTTATATGTATTAGAGTCAAAAAAGGAGCGTGCTTTAGACCACACTACTGAAGTAAAACTTCCTTAGCTCCATCTATATATATGTAAATATATAGATATATTAATTTTCTACAAATATTTATATATTTATACTAGCCTCTGCCCGCGACTTCGTTCGCGTGGAATAGTTACTTTGGGCTAACGCTCACACGCAGCGGAAGCTCTCAAGAGGAAAAATCCCCGATTTTAAAATATTCTTTATCGGTACTCCGTTCCTATTGGTCTTAGCGTGATTATATAGAGCCTATAACCTTCCTCGATAAATGAGCTATATAACACTGAAAGAATTTTTCAAATCGGACCAGTAGTTCCTGAGATTACACCCTACAACACCACAACGTCACAAACTCACAAACTTTACCTCTTTATAATATTAGTATAGATAACTCTCTCTCTCTTTTTATCTTCACTAACTTATATCTCCCTCTCAACTTCCGTTCGCCTCGCCCGATCACACTTTTCGTAACGCTCTCGTCACGCATTGACCAGCTTACTCGTCAAGTCAAGCGTGCGTAAAGAAATTTTACTTCAATAACATAGTATATATTACATATACTGATTTATACATAAAAATTATTAAGTCATCCTAACTAATATTATGTGAATACGAATGTGAGTATGTTTGTTACGCTTTCAGGTCTTAACTCAACCGATTATCATAAAATTTTGCGAACATGTTGTCAAGGGTACAGGAAAAGTCATAGACATATACATAAAAGGACAAAACACTGTTTCCGAAGGATTGGTCAAATTTACATTAACGCGAGTGAAACCGCGTGCAAAAACTAATTATGAAATAGATTAAATGTGTTTCGAGTAAAAATCGGTTATGAAATGTATATCGAGATGATATCCATGTTATTATTTGTTTATGAAAATTATACATAAAACTGGGCTGTTTTGTATTTGGAGTAATCTACGAAGTCGATTTTATCTAGACTTGTTGACAGATAGGATATCATCAGGTATCATTACGCTTTCCCAAAGACGTTGAGCAGTAACGATAGAATTTTGTAGAGAAAACTTAACTTCGGTAAAGTGATTATATGGATTAGGAAGTAATTACTACACGATTGCAAGAAAAAACAGAGAAACGTATCTCCCATGAAACATTAAAATTATATACACGAGAATGAAGTATGGGGCATCAGATAGTCTTCTATACATATAATAAGAATATAAATCTAAAGTGTCTGTACTTTTTCGATTTTCGTGAAAAAAATTGTGGCAGGTGTCTAGGAATAAGAAATAGAATACATTTCAATAATTTTTAGAAACGTCTGTCTGTCTGTTTGTATGAACACGCATCACTGTTAAAGTACTAAGTTCACAATAAAACCTAACCAATAAAATCATAAAACATATCCTCGAAAGTAACTTAGTCTTTGTTTCATTAAAATTGGTCCACTGTATCCAAAGTTATTGTAATTTTAATGACGACGCGGCGTAAGTACGAGAGAAAAGTAGATAAGTAAATGGACTTAATACATTCAGATGATTTTTTTTTACATTAGGTATCACGCGGACGTAGTCGGGGGCGCAGTTAGTAAATAATAAAATCAATAAGCATCAGGTATAACTACATATTCATTAAAATCATTATTATTGCATGTACATGAGGTGGAACTGCTCAGCAATCCATCTCTCTAATTTCTCTAGTAGATATTAAAATAACTAAACACATCGTAATGGACAGATGTTTTATCAGAATGGCGGGGGAGTCAACTTAAAGACAGTGGCAGCGCGAAAAGAACGGAATTCAGAGAATATGGCGGAAGCTATAAAATTAGTAATAGAGAAAATGGGTTATTAAAGAGCTGCAAAATATTTTGATGTGCCAAGATCTATCTTGTTTTGATTATGTCAGAAATAGGAATGGTCCCCAGAAGAAGTGTATTTTCTGCGGAATACTGGTTTCGAATGATACGCATGGTGAAACATGAATCAGATTTGTCATGTGTTGGTCCTGGGCACATAAAAATTGCGCTGGGCCAGAGTCTGATACCCGGATCTGTGGTTTATGCAAATAATTTGTGTTCCTTTCTATGTTATATCAAATTTTCAAAAGAGTCTCATATAAGTTAAGGTTAATTTTCAGTAGTATTCCATATTTGGGGTACCTATCCCATATTTAAGTACCTTCATCATAATTTAATTTTTGGAAAATTTTCTTACTTGTAACTAATCAATATAACCAACAATTGTTACAAAATAAAGTGCAAATATGTGGTTGTTAGTGATTACTACAAAAAGTTTAATATTTATAACATTTGCGCAAATTATGCGCAAAAAACAAAATGGTATTCCATATTTGGTCACTTTCCTGTATTAAAATAACTAAACACATCATAGTGGACAGAAACAAAAACAAACTTCCACACGACGGCATCGCATCGCTTTACAAAAAAATGTTGTGTCATTCTCTAACCTTGACATTCTGTTTGTATTCACAACGTGGACATGCTTTATCTTTATTTTTATATTTCATAATAAAAAACACAACCTGTAATTACATTTATCTAATATCGACTAATAGGAACTGCTCAATAAATAATCTGTAGACGGTACTGACATTAATATTATAATTAAAGAGCTGTAGATACGTTACCTACATGATATTTTGACAAAACAAATGGCACGAAAACGCACACATACGTAAAGTAATATTCTAACGCCACACTGTCTTAGATAAAGTGTGAAAGTAAGATGGCATATGCTCATTATCGGCGGTGAAAAAGAAACAGTCATTGCTTAGATACGGGCGGATTGACGGGGCAGCCGTCAGAAAAAAGCTAGCTAGTCAAATTTTAATAAGGCGCTGTCGAAGCGTTTTAGCGACATTGGTGGACATTCTTGATGCAACTGGTTGGAATTAATAAAGTCGTATATATATTATAACTATTATGTACAGAACCCATTGAAACTTATACTCTAAGCTTAAATTAATAAGTTATAACTTATGTTGACTAAAGGCGTACATTTAAGCCGAGAATAGAAATCACAGAATCGATCGTTCCATTTTGGTCTACCCACAAAGGTTATTCAACCGCCTACTACCACCTTTTCATTATTCAACGTCTGTTTTAAAATCGATGTAATTGAGTTTACAGCTGACGTTAATATATCACAATTGTATTTTATTTCTTTTTATATTTAGTTATTACAATAATCTTCACCATTGGAAGCGGCAATTTAACTTTGACTCCTTTTTCAAATTATATTCTTAGAAAATTAAACACAAATACGCGGTGTATTAATTTATCGCACCTGTTCAGAATATTAATTATATACTTGTATTCGAATCCTACAATGAACCGAAGCTTAAAGAAAGGATTATGACACAATCGCGTGGTGGTAAAGCATTTTGTAATGCGAGGTTAGCTAGTTACCACTCAAATTAAAAATCTGTCGCAAAATACATATAGGTCTGTACCTCGATAGCTAGGTTTAGGCTAGGTAGCGATCTCTAGGTTTTAACCACGTAATATCTAGTGAGATTTTGATCCAGCACTAATACCTAAAATGTATGAAGGATACTACTCAATATATCTGTAATGGTGTACGCAACCAAACATGTCACAAAACGTAACATCGATGGCATTAATAATTAGGTATTACAAGCGTATGTAGTAGGTCAATGACATCGTTAAATAATAAATATGGCTGTCATAGGTAATTAGTAAAGGGATTATCTAAATATTAACATTTTATCGTGTAACTGGTGCATCCGATATGGTTAATTAATATACACGAACCGTTGGAATGTTTCCTGATTGTGTTGATATCTTACTTTTTGAACTATATTCGACAAACGACTGTAACTAACATACGGGAAAAAAATCAAAGAGGAATTTAAGTCAGACTTAAAACTAATCTATACCAGCAACTTCGTCTGTGTTGTTTATTATCTTAACTATATTTTACTAGCGGGCACAGCAGACGTTGTCCCGCCCTGATTATAAAAAAAATCCTTGACAAATTTTATACTAAAACCTTCCTCATGAATCACTCTATCTACTGGTGAAAACCGCAAGAAAATCCGTTCAGTAGTTTTTGAGTTGATCGCGAACAGACAGACAAACAGACGCGGTAGGGAACTTTGTTTTTTTTTTTTTTATCGTAGCTCGGCAAAATGACTGTACTGTGCCTGATGGTAAGCACAGTACAATCCAAAAACAATGGCGACTACCGAGAGACAAACTATCCCTCGCCGGTTGCCGCTTGTTTTATATTATGTAATGATGTACAAATGAATAAATATAAAAAAATATACTTGGCTTATAATATTTTTGTGTACACAATGTCATCTTATTGTCTTGCTGCTAATACTTATAAAAGTCGTACTTTCTTAAAACTTTTATAATTGTAAATTACATGAAGATATTATCATTTTGTTTTTGGTAAGTTCGTCCTTTCATTTGTCTAAAAAGTAAAAACAAAAACTATTTTATATTTATACATAATATAAGAAAAACTACACAATAAAAAATGTATTACTGTGTTTATTATTTATTTATATTTTTGTTGATCAATATAACCAAAAAGTTTTTAATTACGAAGTTTTTTTTTATTTAATCCATCAGTACGCGTTGCAAAATTATACGAGCGATACTAAAAGTAGAAGTAAAGGTCAGTATAAGGCCATGACTGGTGCTATTACCAACTTTAAAGGTCTGTGAAGTATTTAGCTAACAAAAACACTATAATATAAAATAAATAATAATAAAATATGGTTATAGTAATAAAATTCCCAAATAGAATAACAATAGCATTTACCGCCATCTTGACTTACGTAGGCGGTAGTTAGTGTCTGAAAACGGTGCTAATATTTATGACTAACTTAGATCACTTGTTTTGAAATTATTTTTAAATAATCATTTACTACTTTATAAGTCGTAAAATTAGGTTTTATTTAATTATTTATCAGGAGTTAAAGGAATAAATAAAGATAAGAAAATGATCAGAGTACAATTATAACTGATATAACATTACAAACATTTAATAAAATTCGATAACGCTCAAACAAATTTCAATTATATTTATTTATTCTATTAACAGAAACAACAAAATAAGCCGACATTTATGTGTGTACTAATTTAAATGTATATCAAAATACCTACTTGGTAATCTTTAAGCTAGCAAACAAGTTTACAACTTAAATAAATAAGTTAAACACGGTATCAAAGAAACTACTCCTTCCTTGAGTTGACTAACAAAACACGTTCTAGTTTCTTCCATTACAACATGTATCAAATTGAGATTATCTATGAGGCAAGGTTTTTATAAAACGTTTTGTAGACATGTTTTTCAAATAAAATTTCTTTAGACCGTTATTGTTAGAACACGCTACGAATAGTTTATCTTTATAATCGTTTTTGCATTGTACATACATACAACTATTACAGTATGACACGAACGGCCAGGAAAAAAAGTCTTTAAGCTTTTCATATTATCTTATTCAATTCTTTCAAACACATTCTACACGTTATAAAAATACATTTGAAAAAATCAAAGACAGAAAGAAAGAAAATGCTTCGAATTTTGAGCCAAGATGTCATATCTTCAGTGACACGTGCAAGTAATGTTACAAAGTTTTACTACATAATCAATATACCTATATTACAATTAGTTGAAATCATTAACAAGGAATTTATCTTCGAACTAGTTTAATGAGTATACCTAAAGGCACTACAAAGATAATAAAACTTGTTTCCGTAAATAACCAATTACCTACTAATGAATGAAATGAATAATAATATATGTGCATGTGGTGCCTCCCGTCCGCTTAGGTGCCTATTAGAAATTGGCAAAGGGTCAATATAATCCAAAAAATACTAGAGAGATCTAGGAAAAACTCCATATCGAATAGCCATAGTCTTATGCTGATACTTTCAGAAATTTTGACATAATTAACCATCAACAAAACTGTAATTTCATTATACCTATAATGTCCAAGATAAATCATTACATATTATAAAAAAGTCCTCTTCCACGTCTATCTGTTCGCGATAAACTCAAACACTACTGAACGGATTTTCATGCAGTTTTCACCAGTAGATAGAGTGATTCATGAGGAATGTTTAGGTATATAACCTGTCAAGTTTTTTTTTTATTATCAGGGCGGAACAACGTCCGCCGGGCCCGAAAGTATATATAGTACTAATGGATCAGCCCTATTGTTTCCTCGATAAGGCTTGTTCTTATAAAATACATAAAACTCATCTTTTACTGAAGCTCAATAACAAGTCAAAATCTTGCTTTAGCGATCCTCAATTATTTTTTATACAATATCACAAGTATAGAAGTTTAAATGTCGATTTAAAAAGTAAATGCCGTCCTTGCTACACTAATATCCATTAGCTAACATTTACGCTTATATATGGCATGATTTAACGCGGTTCACACGACTGTCTGCCGTGTTATTTGAAGGTTGCTGCTTGTACAATTATGATGCTTGATTGTTGAAAAGTCTAGTAGAAATAAATAAATATGTTTTATCTCTCCGCCGATAATGGTTCGTCTTATTGTAGAGCGTTCCACTCAAAGCATCGCAAACCATTACGAATAACAATTTACCCAAACATTTAGGTTAAAGTACTTAAATTTACATTTTCTAATTTTAATGGCCTAGTTTTGTTTATTAACGAGCCATTACTGCTGTTATTATTATGTTTATGAATATTTTTCAGTTGTAATAGGTATGCAATTCAGTTTCGTTTATAGTACAACTAACAACCTGCCATGACTCTGTACGCGTTAATTATAATATAAAAAATGTATATAACGAATAAATAGGGCCCCGTGTCGCTCGATTGTAATTTACATTTGTGTTGGAACCAAATCTTTTGGCTTTGGATTCATAATGCTAAAGACTACTTTCTACAAACAAACTCGGGAACTTTTCCTTTTATAATAATATTAACATAAATATAAGTGATTACATATATATGTACAGTAAGCTATTTATATGATAAAATTGCTGAAACAAAGTGAACCACTTTGTCAGTATTACTGCTCCAATATCTAGTACTGTGTACAATAGAAACAGAGGAAGTGGCTATGGTCTGATAGGTTTACTTTATACATTTGATTACAAAACATAATGTTAGGATTTATTACTTTATTCGTGGTGCCTTTTAGCAGGTTTCTATATTAAAGAAGTTTATTCCTAACTCTGATTATGTTTCAAATTTGATTAAAAAAATGACAAAGCTAATAAGATATACTTTCGATTCCCATGTTTTTATAATGTTAGAAGAACGTCTCAGCCGTCCACAGTATAAATATAAATTTAGATGATAATATAGAGAGGAAATACGCCGTGTTAGTACCTAGTGTTAGAAATGATGGAGTGCAACCATGATATGACATAATATTTTACTTTTTATTGAAATTCAGTATCATCATTAGAATCAAAATCAAAGTCCTCCGCCGCGTTTGTCTGTCTGTTCGCGATAAACTCAAAAAAAGTTCTGGACAGATTTCCATGCTGTTTTCATTAATAGATAAAGTGAATCACGAGGAAGGTTTATTAGCTATATAATTTGTAAATTTTTTTTGTTAATTGATTGAAATATAATGATAATTGTTGGAAGTGTCGGAAAAAGTCAAGCCGCTTGGGAGCTTTCGTCGTAAACGCTGTTTGAGATATAACAAAACAATTGAGATAATAAGCGACGCAGACGAAGTAGCGGGAAGCAGCTAGTTTATGTCATAAAATATTAATATTCGATTACAGCAACTCTTCATATTAAATGTTAATATTGCAGCTAATGATATTTATCAAATATAACAAAAAAAACTAGCCCTCTCTTTAATAATCCTTGACCCCCTTTTTAGTATGTAAAAATTTGATTCACAAACATTATTTTTTCTATGACGTCAATTTTAGCGTCCGCATAGTGCAATCATTTTATTTTTGCTGAAGATAATTATTTTACTAATTTAGGAGTCTAATTAATAACAATCCTTAAAAGTTTATTTAACTCGGTTCTTGTATTTTGTTACTGACAGTATAAATTTAAGGTAACTTAATAGTAACTTTTAGTAGTAAATCCCTGTCAATATCCAAAAAGGTAAGTGAATTTTCGAACGACGAATCTAGAACAAGTATATTCTAGTCTCCTATTAGAATAGATTCATGTGAATAATAATGTCCAGGGCGCCCTATAAACCGTTACTATAATTCACGACAAATAAATTCCATATAAGCCAACTGGCCACAACATTATAAGCGACAACACAATAAAACAAGATGTACGAAACATATTTCAGTTCAAACAACTCAACAACCAATGTGAACTCGGAGAACTATCGCTTTTTGTAAGTATAAACTTTTCTGCTAATTCCTTAAATTTCAGTTACCAGCATTGATATACACTTAACGTTTCAGCCAGCACACAAAAATGAGCGCATAATTTTGATTATGCAGTCATTTCAAATAGTCTCACGTCGCTTGCGTCCTTGTAAAAACAACTTTAAACCATTCAGGTAAAGTTGAATTTAGTTAATCGCATAACTGTAACCATGTATGTATATTGGGGAGTTTTTGCGGCCGGTTTTGAGCGCTACTTTTATTCGAGACTGTGGGTTCTGGGGTTTTTATATGTCAATGGGTACCAATAATATAGTGTACACACTTATTCTTTTTTTTTGCAGTTGCCATGGAGTTTATTATAATTTGTTATATCGTATTCGATATACTATATATTATGCATACATCAGAATTAGTTATTTATTTAGGTTAAGATATGAAACCTATATGATAAGCATTTCCTAATTTATTTAACATTTATAAACGACCTAATATATTAAATATAATATTATTCACTGATTATTTGCATTACAAATCAAATTCTAACAGTTAAGTTATAAATCTATTGAATTTAAATTTAGACAACAATGGAATAGTCTAAGAATACTTATTTGGTTGAATAAGTACTTCATATGCAGTAATAATAAGTTAATACTTCTACATTTTTCGAATGACTTAGAATAACAGGCCTAATTATTGGATGACATATTTGACTTCTGGTTAATTATTTCACAACATCTTTTATTAAAACAATAAATAATAATTGATCATTAAATTTAAATTATTACTTTATATTATAGGTATATACAGATTTTATAGTTTTCCTTGCGATCTTTTATGCATTTTCTTACATATAAGCCTTGTCGTGACAATTATCATTACATCAGAAAAAGAATTAACCAAAGAGATGCAACCGTTTTAAAGTTATGCTGTTATACTTAGTCTGACCATAAATACTGTTACAATTAAAAATAAACAAAATATTACATTTGAATTTGGAGTCCCTAAAACAATCCGTACGATTGGCAGTGAAGAATTTTCCCATGGAAAGAGTGCGTGCTTATATTGATAACTGGGCTCAACGTTTAAAGGACTGTATTGCAGCCAATAGAGACCACTTCGAATAAGCTTTTTATATTTTAAATTGTTTTATATTTATGTATTAAACTAACACACTGTAAAAGTAATATATATTATTTGCAATAGAAAATATTTTTTTTCTTTGTTTCAGTATTTATGGCAAGACTAGGTGTACATTCGGTAATTGATTTTTATTTATATAGATTCTATTCATCCTACGTATTTTTATTACGAGTAGAATATATTAAAACATCATAAATACGTTAAAATCAAGTCTATGTAGGTACGTAATTTATGTATCCATCAGTCCGTGACCATGATTCCGTGGCATTGCCGAAGGAAAATACGCAAACAATGAATAACATGTTACTAGTGTTCAGGCAAAGTGCCAGGTTTAACGTGAACACTTCGAAGCGTGATAAAATAATTTGGTGGCGTGTTTTTGTTATATGACAGAAATAAAACAGTTGACACAGTATTCATATAAGAAGTAGGTATAACAAACATTACTGTAACACTTGTTTTGACAGATGCTTTTATTATTATTCGTAAATGAGGACTTGATGATTATTAAAATTTAATAATTTCCAAACATGTAATCAAAATAGTTGCTGTTAATGACAAAATTACCTGTTCAAGAGTAGTTCAACCGTCACGTATCATCTTTTTACATATGGGGCGCATTCCACACCCAATCGCATGGATGGAAACTATTTTTTTTTATTTCCTCTATTTTGCGATATTTTTAGTATCCCTTAAAATAGCCCTCCTGGTAAATTTTGAGTTTATTTTTATTACTTGTTGAAAAGTTTTTTTTTGTTTTTTCGACATAAATTTTTTCCTTTTTTTCATATCGTAGGTGGCAAACGAACAGGCGGGTCACCTGATGTTAAGTGATCACCACCGTTCATAGACACTTGCAACATCAAGAGAGTCGCAAGTGCGTTGCCAGCCAGTGTTTGGGGGGAGGGGGAGAAGGGAGGAGGAAGGGGAAAGGGAAGTGTCATATAAAAGCTAAATGGCGTAACAAAAAAAACTATCTCTTGAATGAGTGTAATTGCCCGATTTCGCGTTGACCGCCCCGTAGGGACTTTTCAGGAAATGAAAATATTGACAACTAGCTGATATCCGCGACTTCGTACACGTTAATACTTTGCTTACAAAATTTCTTAAGCCTTTTGAAGTTAAATTTAAAGTTAAAAGCCTTATAAAAATTGTAGTCTCTTAAAACTTTAAGAACTTTATATTAAATGGAGATATAATGATAATTTTAGATAAATATCAAGTGTCTAAGAATTATAACTAGAAAATATTCACGAAATATATCAACAGTTGTTTGCTAGATTCTTTGAGGTTGATATTATGTATGGGAAAGTTCGTCGTATTATGATAAACAGAAGGGAGTGTATAGTACATATTAATAAAGTGATTTTCACATTAATATTTAATTATTCCGAATACTCTAAATAAAAGTCTGTCTCTTGAGTAAAAACATATTTTTTTCTAATAATTTCATCGTCTAATATTCTACGAACAAATGGTTGAACAACGGACACTGTATGCAGAGATTAATGTTAATACGTTCTAAAAAAGTCTGATTTACTGTGACTACCAAATAAGCCTGTAACTAAGACACGAACGAGTCTTTAGCTAGAAACTATTGCGTAAGCAACCTCATTAGGTGATTGACGGACGACATTACCACATACCATTGCACGACGTAGAACGATAAGTAAAATATTTTAATAGGCTACTCTCTACTTAAAATGAGGGAATCGAATACCGCTCATGCTGCTATTTGACTCTACTCTCTATCATCGAGTTGTTACATTTATTATATAACTAGCAGTTGCACGCGACTTTGTCCGTGTTTGTATCTACATACCGAATTAAATATTCATAGAACCCTATATTTTTAAAATAATTAGCTAAATTATACCTTACAACATCAACTATCTTCCAGTGAAAGTACAATCAAAATCGATTCAATTTCGGAGATTAGCCGGAACAAAGTGACGGACAAAAAATTTGAAATTTGATTTTTTGTTGTTGTTATAAGTGTCGTATAGACTATCTTATTGATTTCAAATATCAGACAGGTCACAGACACTATAATTTTGTTTATCTACATGTATAGATAGATACGAAAAAACAAGGCAAGTAATGTATAACTCAAGGTAAACTGCGAAAGATATTAAAGTGCATAGTGCATCTTTACTACAATTTTAAAGACTACCTAAAATATATAAAATACCGTTAAAAGTGTATAGAAAACATATTGCAAATAAAAAAACTACAAATCTTATTAAATTAAATATTTTCACCAGAAATTATCCATTACTCCTAAACGAACATAAATAATGATAAGATGCAAATATAAAACAGGACGTATCTCAAATTTATATAATTTCTTTCTATTAATTGCAATTTTATTCGATACTAGCCGTACCCGCGTGTAACCGTATGTAAGAAACAGTGATTAATAAAGTCATCTGAATGTATTGAGTCCATTTACTTATCTACTTTTCTCTCGTACTTAAGACGTGTCGTCGTTAAAATTACAATAACTTTTAATAGAGTGAACCGATTTTAATGAAACAAAGACTAAATTATTCTCGTAGACATGCTTTATGATTTTCTTGGTGAGGTTTTATCGTTAACCCAGTACTTTAGCAGTGATGCGTGTTCATACAAACAGACAGACAGACATTATTAAAAATGATTGAAATGTATTTTATTACTTATTCCTAGACACCTGCAACAATTTTTTTCACGAAAATCGAAAAAGCACCGACACGTTAGATTTACATTCTTATTATATGTATAAATTACATACAGTATATTGTTAACAGAGTGCATAATACATTTACTTTCTCTTTTTTGTGTTATAATGGTTATCACGAACGCAGTTGCAAATATTTACATTATATTCTAGTTGTTAGTAACTCGACCCACAGATTACCTAATGTTTCACAATGTAATACCATGTGTCATAGGGGGAAAAACGTGTTATTATAATGTTTGATTGATTATTAAAATGAACCTAAACACCAGCACGAATTTGCATTATCAAATTTTAATAATAATGTTTGATTTTTTTTTCTCGAACTGACTACGCTATTGACCTAGCAAGGTCTTAACAGCTTCACCGGACTATTAAGGCGAGCGCTTAAGGCATTCAGCCGAATTATGTTTGATATTTTTAAGTGCTGCCAAATGTACCTTGTTTTTTAAAATTACAATTGTTGTACAAAAATCAAGTCAAGTGATTTTTTTTTTATTTTCAACTTATAGCAGTTAAAAGGAATTTTGTACAGCAAACTGTATAATTTCAATATTACTTAATTTTATATTACAAACGATATTGAAACTGACGTGTGCTCAACTAATTTCAATTTTTCACACCTGACAACACATCGGTGACTCGACTCGGATTTTCACGGTCATACTGTAATGTGTACTTGTCGAAGCACACACATTTGTATGATTTGGTATTTCGAACTATATGAACGATTTCAAGATTAATCATCATATGATCATCGTACCTACCAATAAGGATTATGTGGTTATTTGTTTTCGCTTTTGTATTTATTTTTTAATAACTAGCATAATAATTGATATGACCGCTGCGGTGACTTCATTATTATTTTCCTATATTAGTAATTCATGTGGTTACTCAGACCAAAAAGTGACTAACTATCCTCAATTATTTTTTTTTACATTTACTTTCTAAACAACGAGTATTGCATTCATTGATATACGAAAACCCGAGATGCATACTTATCGTATCACAGCCGGCACACAAAAATTAATGCATAATTTTGGACTATGCACTCATTTCAAATGGTCTCGCGTCGCTTACGTCCTTGTAAAAACAACTTTAAATAATTTATGTAAGGTTGAATTTGTAAAATCATAAGTGTATCGCATAACTATAACCACGTATGTATATTAGTGAGTTTTTGCGAGACGGTTTTGAGCGCTACTTTTATTCGAGACTGTGTCTTGCGTTTTTATATGTCAATGATTGTTAAATTTAAGTATTATGCATACAGCACCAAATAGAATTCAGAAACGTAAAGGTTAACACCTATTGAACAGATGCTTCATTGAATTAAGATTGATCGAGATGTATAAAGTAAGCCTAGATTTATTACGTTTGTCAGAAATGTATTGTTGAGTTGTTGGGGTATGTAGGCTTGGTACACATATATGTTTCAACAACTCATATATGTATGAATAGTCAGCTTAGCTTAGGTTAGCTCAGATAGGTCGCGAATTGCATGTATCAGGCAACAGCCCAAGCCGAGGTGTGCCGTGCACCCTTGAGCTAGTTGTCAAATAAAATCGGCTGAGTGCCTGATGTATTTAAGAATTCAAACCGGATACCTGTTCGGATATAATAGGCCTAAACATAGAGTTACTAAAACAAACAATATTCTTCTAATTACTATTTAAAACATTATAATTAATCATAATATTATTACAAACACAGATCTCTGTTTAGCAAAATAATCTATTTTTTTTTATTTAATAGTTATAGCGATTGTCCACAGTCACAGCTGATATTAAATGACATTCTGGTCTAAGTTGGTATAAATCTATAAGAGGTCTAACTATCAAGTCGGGACGTGTGTAAAGAGACTTGTTGAAACTCCACGACAATACTATATTTAAACTACAATATTACTATGTCCCATGAACACAATTCAGTAGATGTAAATCTGTAAACATCCTGTCGCATTTTATATTTTTACCTGGTCACATCTTTATCATTAATGTTTAAGTAAAATATGTTATCTCTTATCAATACCTACCGCACCTCGCAGTTATTATCTTAAAAATTCAGTTGGTGATACTGAAGTTTCGTGAAACACATAATTTTATTGTTCGCAAATTACGCTTAACATGTTCTATTCTTTTGATAAGATATTTTTATCGATCGATAATTCACTTATACTAAAAAAATATATGCACTAATTCTATTTTCCATTGCTTCGATAGTGGTTTTATTTATTTATTTAAATGTGGATATAGCAGCAGCCAATAACAATAATAAAAAGTAGTAAACTAAACTGTAGAATTAGACTTAAAACGCTTTACCACATAGATACTTAACTTACACCATTAATAATAATAAAAAAATATTATATAATCTATACTATAATATACTATATTACTATAATCTATACTAATATAATAAAGAAGTAGAGTTTGTGAGTTTGTGACGTTGTAGAGGGTAATATCTGGAACTACTAAACCGATTTTAAAAATTATCTTACCAATAGAAGGCCACGTTATTTGTGAGTGTCATAGGCTATATATTAGACTTAGAAAAAAAATAGAATAAAAATAAACGAAAAAAGAGAAAATGAAATCATTTATGAAGACTAAAATTAACATATGGAAAAAAAACAAAAACAAGATGAACAAAACAAGATGGCAATAATATAATTAAGAATATTGAATATATGTTTTATTTAATTGCTAGCTTCGCTCGCTTTAATGAGCTATCTCTAGGGAACAATAAATCTTTTCTGATTGTGAGGTACTCCTATGTCTTTTCCTGTACTGTTTCCTGTACGTTACTCCTAATAATGTGTGTGCAAAATTTCATTTTTTTTTCTCGAACTGACTACGCTATTAACCTAGCCAGGTCTTAACAGTTTCACCGGACTAAACGAAACTTCATGATGCTCCGTTGAAGATTTAAGGCGTAGAAGTGTAACAAACAAACTCTTAATAGTAGTATGGATTAGAATCCACTAGAAAACCGTGACTTGTGTCACGGACTTTTGTGTCATCGATGACATTGTATCACACTTTTGCAATAATAATAGGATTTACGTGTGTTACTTTATTTACATAGAATATTAACAGAAATGTATTACTCTTCGAAGTATTTCGTAACTGCGAAGAGATAAATTTTGATGAAGTTCAAGGTTGGTTTCAATACTATTGGACAAAATAATAAAGTATAAAATATTGTAAAGAATAAATGCTTGCAAGAGTTGTGGGTTATTATAATTGATTAATAGTAGCAATTATATACTAATTAATCATTATAAGGCTACGCTATGTTCCTTCAATAATATAAGAATAATAATATAGTATGTATGATAATAAAAGCGTAATTAAATATAATAGACCCTACATACATTACGAAATTTTAAACTATAGAAAATAGTTAATTTACGAATTAGTACAAGAAAGTTGCTGAAAGTTTCGAAAATTGAAGAAAAAATTAACAGTCTTTGTATTATTATACAGTATTCATTTTATAAGTAACTACTAAATTTTCTGTTTTCATTATGAGAAAATATGCTAAAAGTCAACGAAACGCTACTAAGTCTTTAAAAACAAAGTGTACTCACCCACAAGTGCACATTTCACAAATGCATTGCTCCTTCGTTGGTTCCGGTTTCTTGGGGCCACCATGTTTTGGCCTTCGCTCATCTATAATTGTAGTCTCCTCTATAGTAGTCCTGTCGTCACGCACTGTTTTCCTATCATCAATGATGGTCTCGTCATAAACGGTGCTGACGGTGGTATCGTCTCTTCTCGTATCCGTTATTGCTCTGTCTACCACATCGTACTCGCGAATTACGTCTTTCGTCGTGTGGACATCGCTCTAAAATATCAAAAATATAAATTAATATAAACACTTTCTGCTTCGTTTTAAAAAAAAACATAGTGTATAAATGAATAACTTACCGAGTTTCTGAAGTCTAACTTGCTTTTGTCGACGAAAACATCCGTTGTAATTTTGTCGTCTACTTTCGCATCTTCGTAAGTTGTTATCTTTCTCGTAACACCGTTTTCAGTTATGTAACGTGTTACTTCGACTTGACTTCTATTTTTTTCAATGTCAAAGGATTTCCTAGTAGCGTCTCCTGTAGAAGACGTAAGAACGGTCGTCTCTTCAGTGTCAATACCTTCATACAATTCCTTAACGTCCTCCTTGATTTTCGTTCCAAATGACACTCTTTCAATAGTTTTAAAAGGATATTTCTTTACAGTTTCAATAATATCTTTAAGAACTCTATCATCGATATTTCTTTTTATGACAATATTCTTGTTACTGACGGTTACGTCTTTCTTTGCTTGAGATGTTTCGATAATTTTACGTAAATCAGTAATAGATGTAAAATCCTTTATATCCCTAGACGACAAAATTATATTTTCCTCCGTGTCTTGTCTTTTCAGGTGATGTCTAGGAGAAGGTTGTTCGGCTCTGCCAAATGGAGACATTTCTTTTGGCTTTTTTGGCCTGTCGTCATCTTGCTCATAAACAAATTTGCCATTCCATGTTCCCGTACTGCTCTCATAAGTAGTACGAGAGTCCTTTGTTTGGGTATCTGATTTTGTTTCTTTAGTGAGGTTTTGCTTCTCTGTTGTAATGAAATCCGTTGTTTTCGTAACATCAGTAGTATTTTTAACATGTGATCGGATGTCAGAAGACGTAGATTTAGTGTAGTCAGTAGAGACAGTGCTCTGATTAGTAGTATCTTGAATCCGTTTTGTATGAACATCATCGGTATCAGGAGCATGTTCAGTTATTGCTTTTTTCTTTGTGAAGTCACCACCATAAACATTCTTAGTAGAAGCTATTTCTTTCCCATCCTTGTATAATGCTGATTCTTCGGCAATATAATTAGAACTCGAAGGTATTCCATCTTTACCTGTATCATAGTGAGATTCTTTGTCCAAAACATGACGAGTGTATTCATGTTGTGGTTTAACACCCGTTCCGTAAATATTATGGCTTTTTTCATTAGTTGAATATTCTTTGCTATCCCCCCACTCTCTATGAGAGGTATCAACAACTCTTTCTTTACCATCAACGACTTCTACCACGTAAGAGGAAGTTGATGCCTGTTGAGCGCTACTCGTATTACTTTTCAAAATTTTTGTAGAATAATTAATGTTATCAGTATTTTTGACTTGAAGAATGTCACCAACTTTTCTTAATTCGTTTTGAATAGTTGTGTCGTATCCGTAAAAGTTTGATGAATCTGTTTGGTGCATGTTACGTCTATTGTCGTTAACTCTGTCTCTTTTACTAATTGTCATATCCTCGGTTTTATATTTATCGGTCTTATTAGTAGACACGTTTTTACTGCTCGTCAGTTCATCTTTATGATCAGTGTATACATTACTTTGATCAGTCTGTACATATTGTTTATTGGTCTCTGATGTACTGTGACTACTATGGACATCGCTTTTATCCGTGTAGACATTGCTAGATATATTTTTTTGAAGGTGAATATTATCTTTCGATGTTAGATGGTCGTGAGTTGTAGTAAGCTGTTGGTGTTTAGAATTATCTTTTTCTGAAGTAATGCTTGCATGGGAGGTGACGTGCTTACCATCTTTAATGAATTTAGATTCTTCTTTTACTGTCATTTCACTTGTGGGCTTCTGGCCAGCTTTTCCTGTGTCATAATTAGATTTCATGTCATAGTTATGAGCACTATACGCAGATTGAGGTTTAATGTCGGTACCGCTTATGCTAGCATATGATTCTTTTGATGCATTTTCTTGAGCATCTCCCCATTCTCTCTTCGAGCTGTCAATTATTCGTTCTTTCCCGTCAACAATCTCAACAACGTACGAAGACGAAGAAGATTTAGTAACGTTACTGCTTTTGTTTTCGCTAGTTTGCGATGTACTAACGTAATCTTTATTTTTTCTATTTTTGTCAAGGCTACCCTCGCCACCGTAGAAATTAGAAGCGTCTGAACGGATTATTTGTCCTTTTTGCGGAGGGTTTGGAGAATTTCGATATGATACATTTTCACGTTGATTAACATTTTTTTGATCAGTGGTATGTGTATGTGTGTTAGTAACATCTTTTACGTTCTGGTATGATTGGTTAACCATATTCTGACGTTCAGTTTGCAGGAACGAATTAGATGTATTAGCAACATTTGATCGCGATGAGATGTTACTGGAATCCGTAACATTACCAACTGAGCTTTCTATAAAAGCAGTATTCAAAGTCTGGTTAGCGACAGAGGAATCTGCAGATCTGTCAATAGATTGGCTGTGAGTACTATGGCTAGAACCAGATCGCTGCACTGAAGTAGATGATGTTTGGAATGTTTCACTTTTAGAACTTTGCTGATGTGAAGTGGACGATGACTCCTGGACTACGGAGTTCGAAACGAATTCTCCAGTAGTTGATTGTGTCATGTCACTTACGTTATGATGTTCCAATGCTCGTGTTTGCGATAAGTCAGTCATAGACGGAGCCTCGGTTATAATGTAATGAGGATGACTGTTGTAGTGTTCAGATACTGTGGAACCGCTTATTGAAGTATGGTCGCTCACATCGGTTATCATGAGTGGATCGTCTGGCTCTACTTTAACTTCAATATAGCGAACTTTCTTACCAGCTGAGCTGACTTTCTGAAGAGTGCTGCTGCTTTGCTGAACGGATGTCGATTTACTCGTACTGCTTTTCTGAACACTAGTTGATGCACTATTGGCCGAAGTCACTTCGGACTGCTTAGTCTTTTTATTTTTTATTGTCATTTTGGTCCCACAAAATAAATTACGTACGTACTAAATATTAAATAGGAGATTCTAAATGCGGTTATATATACGTATTTAAGTCGAAAACTTATCACATAATAAAAATTAGTCAAACAATTGCCATGTATAGAGTATATGTATTGGTCGCGCGAGTCGTTCGTATCGTGTGTAACAGAGAGCGCGGGCGCTCTGCGCAAGTAGCTCGCGGTTTGTGATCGTGCGCCGGCGCCCCCCGACGCCTTGATGCCGCGCATCGAGCTCACCGACGCAACACGGCCCACCACATCAGACCTTCACTACAAGACACGTAAGCGCTTACATCTCGCCTGCTGGTCTCATACCAAAAATGGTGTAAAAACTGCTTACAGTCTTACTTCATCGTTGTCCTTTAGCTGACCAAGTAATAATAATTACAATATTATGAATGAAAGATTTTCATATGAACATTATGAGTTGAGTATTATTTTTAAACGTTACTCACTATAACACATTCAGTATGTTGAAGGTAAAATTACGAAACACTTTTGAACAACACTGTATAGTAATTACACATATAATTTAACAAAAAATATATTGAGCGTTATTAATTAAATGTTTAAAAAGGCAATACAGTGGAACCTGGTTAATTGGGATCTCAAGGAACCAAGAATGTTGTTCCATTTATTGAGGGTTTCTATTAATACAGTTTTCCAATTAGGCAGGTTTAAAATTATAGTTGTCTCATTTACAGAGGCTCCCGCTTATAGAGGTCGAAATGTACGGCTATTCCATTTATGCTATGCTCCCTACACAGTTCATCACGCGACTTTCCACAATCATAATCTGATAGAAGTTTTAATTTTTCAGATACTGATAACGTTTTATATTTACGTTTGGGCATTTTGTACACTTTTACTCCCTTGTTTTTAGGTCAAAACCTGAGACAGTATTAACAAAGCGTGTGCGAAAGACATTCTAATGTTTGTAAACAAAAGTGTCAAAAACTGTCCCAACCCGATTAAATGGTCTCATTTATAGAGGGAATTGAGTTACAGAGTCCTAATTATAAAGGTAAACATCGAATAAATCCTAGAAATCAGATCTCATTTAACCAGGTTCGAAAAGTCCCATTAATAGAGGTAATTCAATGAAAAAGTACCGGGACCTCATTGCAACTCTCAATAATAGAGGTTTCTCATTTATCCAGGTCCCATTTAATCAAGATTCGCTGTACTACTATACGTAAGTATATACGTATAGTAT
The DNA here is from genome assembly GCA_036509395.1 of Antheraea yamamai. Classification (NCBI taxonomy): domain Eukaryota; kingdom Metazoa; phylum Arthropoda; class Insecta; order Lepidoptera; family Saturniidae; genus Antheraea; species Antheraea yamamai. Next base: position 10,462,217 of record AP028442.1, on the reverse strand, counting down.
TAAATATACATGAGATTTCTAGGTAATAATTTTGTAATACTGTTACAAACATAACACAAAGAAGTATTAACTCTTCAGTAAAATAGCTTACAATAATAACAGTTATAATCCCGCTTACATGTGACCATAAAACAAATCTTATCTCTTTAAAACAATAAATTTTATATCTATCCCCTCTGGAATGTTCTAAACATTACTTTACATATAATTTAATACCATATATTTGGATAAACCTAATTATTCAAGCCTCTCTCTTTTCTTGCATCTATATGAAAAGCGGTACTCTTGAATATATACTAAAGTGGTGATATAGATTCTACATATAATATTATGAAAGTAACTGTATAACACACTACCTGCAGTATATATGCAAGGTAAAAAATATCCAGTCAATCAGACCATTATGGTTAGTTGCAAATACACAGCAATTCGATAATACGATACCGCCATGTAAGCAAAGTAGAATGAGATAATTATCTGGCACACACGTTTATTAGCATAGACCTTTGGTAACGTGTCACCTTCAGATGCAATTCAACCTGATCTTACCTTCTTACCAACTTGGATGCTACAATAGGGTTCTGAACGAAATATTCATTTAACAAAAATTCCATATAAAAGACAGGCAAATTAGGATTTTTTTTATTTTCTATGACTTACTGGTATTTAATACTACTATAATGAAGGAAAGCGCAATTTGTAGACAATTAAGTGATTCTTTGAAAGTGCTTATAGTTGATTGATGGTAACTTCCATATTTTGATGTATGCAATAATTTGAATCCGGTTTTTTTTTTTCAAATTCAAACATCTTTTTTTTTACAGGTTTAGTTTTTAACCACAAACTTATCTGACAGTACGTAGCAATGTGGCTGGTGGTACGTAGCAACACGATTAAGAAGACAGAAGATTGATATTACGTTAGCTTTGAGATGCAGTTTTAGTTACAATATTTTTCTTGTTCGAATCAATGTCATGCTTTTAGATTTCTTGTATCACCTTCATACACATTAGAGCTTTGTTATTTTAATAGGTAGATCAGCAATTTTTAACGATCTCAATGCGGTAAATGTGTTCAGATTTTAAATATTGTCGATGTTATTACTCTATCATGGATGGCAAATTGAAATTTTATTACTATTTATTTGTTGAATATGACGGAATATTTTAATTAACATATCCCAAGAGTTTTCAGAAAGATATTTGTAAAAATTCACAATAATGGTAGAGCAGTTTCTTTACTCACTTGCTAATATAAATATCTAAAAGGTATGTTTTGGTAGCAGCACTTGTGCAACTTCTTCTAAGCATAACGTGTTGGCATTTTTGAACACATTGTTATTAACATTAAATGAAAATACGGCTTAAATTTGTAGTTATTAGGGGCCCTCGAGCTACAGGGAGACCTGGGGTCTGTAAACAATGATTCTTAAAATGTGAACCACAACAACAATTTCTTTTTTTTTATGCCTAAGGACATCAAGCAGACAAACAAGTACAACAGCAAAATTAGGGACATCACTTTTGTATTCCCGACCTTGAATAGAGGTTTTCAGTCCTATATTGAAGAACCCCACTTCATAGCTCTGGAGAAAACCGGGCTGGGTAACATAACTTTAGAAAACGCGTAATGAAGTTTTTAGACAATTTTACGGTTGTAGCCATTTGCTAGGTTTTAGGATGTGCAGATGAGCAATCAGCCAGCGGTGAGAAGTGCGAGTTTGGAACGGCGATGAGGACACCATATCAAAAAGTTCTCCAGAACACTCTTCATTTTACACGCGGTCGAACACACACAGAGACCCAATTTGCGAAGTGCTAAATATTATAGACCGTATGTTATTTCAACAACGTCTACAATGCGAATAAGAGACTCGTAATGAACTAATTAAAAAAACGACGAGAATATTCCTAGTTCCCATTGATTTCTAGTTTTAGATCATAGAAGTAAGAAACCACCAAGCAAATTTTAATAACTAACATCGAAACTAGTTACTGACATTTTATGAACGTAGAACGAGACCTCTAAATAAGACAGTGTCTATAAAGATTTGTTTTATCTATCACCTTATAAAAACTATTAATAGAGTAACCAGAGATAGAATGTATTTTTATTTGTTCTTTTGATAATATTCCTATTAGTTAACCATCAGTTAACCTATTTAATAATAAATTATAGTGTGTTTAAAATATTTTTCTATTCAGTTTGTTGGAAATATTATCTACTTTTATGACATTTATACATACCAACGTATTTAAAACTATCTGTACTATTATTAACGAGGTAATAGTTGTTTGTTTGTAAGAGATTATCTCTGGAACTACTGACCGGATTCTAAAAATTCTTCACCTGACAGAAAGCTTTCTCACTGTAACTATATTTTATTGCCGTGAAGTGTTATATAGAAAGTTTCTTGAACAAAGACACGGGTTCTTGCTAGTATTAGTACTATATAGGGGTAAAGCTTGTGAATATGTTTGTATAGGAAATAGGTAATCTCCAGAACTACGGACCCAATTTTGAAACTACTTCCTGTAAAGGAAAAAAAATTCATTGTCTGCGCCTGCTATGAGTTTTTTTTCTGATCTGACTACGTTATTGACCTAGCAAGGTCTTAACAGCTTCACCGGACTACATGCTATAAGTGATTTTATTGTCATAAATGTTTTATATCTAAACTAGCAATCACCCGTGAATTTGTCCGCGTTAAATTTCAATATAAAACATAACAATATTATGCCAAGTGGCGACTTACTGGCTTAATTTTATTTTTTGTGAAAAAACAGTTATGTAGATGTATCAATTTCACGGTGATCAGTCAGATAGTCTCAGATTTTATAGATGTAAGATATCTCAACATGTATTTTATAAGAATACTAGATTGCCACGTACAAGTACGAACTCGCAGGATTTTTGCTATTGTGAAATAAAATCATTGAATAGTAACAGGATAATTAAAAATATATGTCAAATTAGAACTTATATTAGTAACTAAACGCCTGCCCCGGTTTTGCACAAGTGTACTATACTAAGAAAAAAATACCAAAGCTTTACTTTACAGTATGGCTATTTAATAAAATAAATTGCCAATTGAACAAATAAATGTCAATCTTTAACAACTATTTTTAACATCAATTCTTTTGTACATGTATATTTTATAACACTAATTATTAACTTTTCCGAACAATTTTCGAAACAATCTCTTTCATATAAACCTTGACCTGACAATTACAAACACAAGAAATGAAAAATTACCCGTATATAATGTGCAAATGATAAAAATCAATGTTTGTATGTTTGTCCTCAATGCATGCTGAAACTACTTATCAGATTATGATAATAATTTAGTAGGGTGCTCTGGGAACACCCGAGAGGGTTCCTGACTCAAAAAATCTATATATATATATATAAATAAATGTTTTTATTTTAATGAAATTTATTTTCAGTTATCATAATTATTAAATTCCATTTGTACCAATGTCATTATTTAGGAATTTATGTAGTTCTGGCATTGATATCAGAACATAGTAGGATCCAGGGTAATGAAGCTGTTGATTTCTTGCTAAAGAAGCTATCCAGACTGGGTATTTTGATCACTATAAAACCTTTGTTCAGGATTTATCCTCTCCAAACAAGACTGATTTGTTCGCATCATGGAACTCAAACTGGAACGTCTCCAACCAAATTAAAGGCAAATCATATGCTTCCGGATATATTCAGGATAACATTCCGGGAAAGCCATGGCTTTATAATTTTCGTGACTGTTGCAAGCTTGCTGCGTCTACTATTGTAGACTGGCGATCTATCTGTAGAGATGTGCTCTCCAATCCATCTTGCAGAGCTCAGAATCAGGGACAACTCAATATGTGAATGTGGGTTGGATGAAGACACTCTAGAACACATTTTTTTCAATTGCCCCTAATTTAGTATTGTATTATATTTTACTTAACAATATACTACGTTTTTCAGATTTTTCCAAACGCACAAAGGTGTGTATTTTCTCGTTTTGGCAATACTCTGGCTAATTTTTAAGTTTTAACAAAATTAACTTAAACATAACACAATAACTAACGGTAATTATTATGTAAACACATTTATTTAAGGCATGATGTCTGTAAGTGTTGTATTTGTTTTTGGGTATTTCAGTGGCCTAATCTGGAAGAATTAAATTATATAATAAAAATGTAATACTACCTATAAAGAGACTTTCCCATGACTGATTTGACACTGGTAGAATTCGTATCATTGAAACTCCAATATTAAAAAGTTAAAATTGAATTTTGTGATTTTGGGTGTTTGGGGTAATCTCTGGTACTACCTACCGATCCGATTTTGAAAAATCTTCCACTATTAGAAAGGTATACTAGATTATTTTTTATACTTTACAAATTCTTATTAAAATAAATTCCTAAATCAAAATGAAAATTTCATGGAGATAAAGTTTAGTTTTTATAGCATGTTAATTGATGGAGTTGATTAGAAGATTAAATTATTGCGTCGTTGCGAGGATAGTTAATGGAGCGCAGAGGTGAGGGCCAGAGGAGCAACCTAGGGGATACCGGGGAGACATTTTTTGCCAATACACATAGGAAAGTTTGGAATCACAACTGGCTCGGTAGGTGTCGCTATAGTCGGGTTCTAGGTTCTTTAAGATTTTTCGCATCTGGAAATAAAATTGGAACCGATAATAACCAATTTGGGGCAGAAGAAATTGCGCGGGTCCACTAGTTTTATATAAATTACGATTATAGTATAAAATATGTTAAGAGAAATTTGAGAATATGTATCTATATATACATCACTATGCATTTATCTTGCAAATGTCACGACATACTAAAAGAACGACATTCTATGATAAACAAACGAGATATCGCTTATCACGCGTAAGGTCGGTCATGAATACATTGGCACTGGAGATAATTTTCCCAGTTCAAAGTTAAAGTTCTTACGAATATACCTAATTATTCACATCTCATTTCTCACAACCGATAGTAATACTAGCTATATTAAGTATTTTTCCCTGTAATATAGTGTCACGCTAGGATGACCGTTTTTGAGCAGACGCAGTGCTGAGTAGACACAGTGCCGTAGGCAGTTCCTGCTCCTCGGCCAAATAGGTGTAAGGAGGTACCATGGGGTTTTAGTCCATGCAAGTCAGAAATACCCCACCCTCAGCTGCCCGGTTAGGGTGGATATCGGTAGGGATTTCCCCATGTAGAAAAAAAAGAATGGCCGTTTTGACGTTTGTCCGGTCATAAAATTTCGTATCAATTAATAAATACGCTTGAAGGAGCAAATCGTTGTTTTTTATTGTCAATAATCACGTACAGTTAGTCCTAAAATTTACCGAATGTATAATTTTATTACACTGATTTTAAATTATATATACTCGTGTGTATAACTGTTACATTTCTTATACTGTATACGATTATAATTATTAGTGTACTTATTTATAACATAACTCGGCACTTAACTTTAACATTTGAAATATATGTAGTATATTTATATTTTATATATGACTATACCATTAGGGTGGTTTTTTTTTTGCGACTATTTTTTTTTCTTTACTCCATTGACGGAATATCGTTCGAACTATTAAATAAAAAATTCCCACCAAAGGACGGCTCTTAATTCCAATTTTAAGTACTCGCTAAATGAATTTAAAGTTTTCTCATTTAATTAACACGTAAAAATAATGTTTTTTGCTTAAAATATTTATAGCTTGGAGACATTTCATCAAAATTCTTTGACCATAGAAAGAAATTGTAGAGGGATCCTTCTTCTTCAAAAGCCCTAGTAGCAAATATTTAATCTTTGATGTATCTGGTCAGTAAAAAATTTTATAGTCGATTTTCACTCAAAAATTGTGGTTTTTCGACTTTTTCTCCAAATCTATTGACTTGACGCCAAAATTGCAAAGGACCTCTTTTGAAGAGAATTTAATTTCCTACAAGATAAAATGACAGCCAAGCTCGAAAAATAAATTGTCTTTGAAAAAGATTTGATTAAAGTTAAGAAAACACCGAATTAATCTATTTTATTGCAATTTTTATTTTTGTTTTTGACATTACAGCAGAAAAAAATTATAATATATTAAGTTTTGTTTAAATATATTAAGTATCGTTATTCTGACTATTAAGATTAATTTCATACTACTGATCCATAAATAATTTTTTTTCTGTTGTAAAATCCAATACAAAAATAAAAATTGCAATAAAATAGATTAATTCGGTGTTTTCTTAACTTTAATCAAATCTTTTTCAAAGACAATTTATTTTTCGAGCTTGGCTGTCATCTTATCTTGTAGGAAATTAAATTCTCTTCAAAAGAGGTCCTTTGCAATTTTGGCGTCAAGTCAATAGATTTGGGGGAAAAGTCGAAAAACCACAATTTTTGAGTGAAAATCGACTATAAAATTTTTTACTGACCAGATACATCAAAGATTAAATATTTGCTACTAGGGCTTTTGAAGAAGAAGGATCCCTCTACAATTTCTTTCTATGGTCAAAGAATTTTGATGAAATGTCTCCAAGCTATAAATATTTTAAGCAAAAAACATTATTTTTACGTGTTAATTAAATGAGAAAACTTTAAATTCATTTAGCGAGTACTTAAAATTGGAATTAAGAGCCGTCCTTTGGTGGGAATTTTTTATTTAATAGTTCGAACGATATTCCGTCAATGGAGTAAAGAAAAAAAAATTGTCGCAAAAAAAAAACCACCCTACTATACCATACTATCATATAGTATACTAACTGTCCCGGCGGACGTTGTCCTGCCTTGATAATAAAAAGAATATTTAAAATTCAACCGCAGCGCCCCCTACCGGGTCCAAATGTGAATCTAAACCATTCTCGGATCCACTCAAACACGCAAACAAAATTTCAACAAAATCGGTCCAGCCGTGTAGGAGGAGTTCAGTGACATACACACGTACAGAAGAAATCATTACATAGTATAAAACAAAGTCCCCTACCGCGTCTGTCTGTCTGTCTGTTCGCGATAAACTCAAAAACTACTGAACGGATTTTCATGCGGTTTTCACCAGTGTATAAAGTGATTCATGAGGAACGTTTTAGTATATAATTTGTGAAGGATTTTTTATAATCAGGACGGGACAACGTCTGCCGGGCCCGCTAGTTTATATATAAAAATAGGATCGTTGGTCAGCACAGCTAACACCTCCGGCAAAGTTGCGTCAATGACTAATGAAAAGCAAAGTCACGTCACTATTGTAGTGTGTCAAAACAGCCATCATAGCGTGCTGCTATTAATGTACTTAACATTACTATAGGAACAAATGTTTCGTTTTTACGTTTATGCAATTAAAAATTATTTTTCAGAATGTATAGAGATTTAAATCTGAATATGTTTTCCTCATACAATATTTCCAGTGATATGAATCATACGTAAATCCAAACGGATAATGCAGTAATTATTTATCTGTTAAGTTAATTATCTATGAAAAAAGTTGTATTAAATCTATAGACTTACAGAACGCAAGAATGCCTACTAATTACGAAACATCTTAGTATGCAAAATCTGGTTTATGTAAGAACCAGCTACAGTTTGTCATAATTTCTGTAAAGTCGAACTATATAAATAATTTACGTAGGCAATAATATACGAATTGATTTTCTCTATTTCGCAAAAATCACCGTCTCGTATATAGTCGAGTCGAGACGTCGTGTGGGTGGCGCAAGGTACAGCTGGTTTGACTATACAAAGCGGTTGTGGGCGAAGTTGAGCTTGAATCATGCGCCCACAGTGCGATTATCTTGGCTACATGCAACTCGCATGTTCTAAATAATGCTATTTATTTATACTGTTTCATTTTAACTTTTATTACATTTACTACATACTAGCATAACCGGTTAAATACATTTTTTATCACGAAAATATTTTCTAGATTTTTTAACATATCAGACCCTGTCGTACACTTTTAATTGTGGTTATGGATTTGTTCGAAATACACTGAATAACAATGCAGCATCTTTCAAAACTACAAGAGCAGTTGATAACCCTTGTTCTTCTAGTATTAACTTTATCCTGAATTTCCACGGTGAAAAGTAGAATTTTCCATTACTTTTGATAACTGCAACTCCGTGATACCAGCCGACGCCATCATACGTGAACTTTGACGATTTCGTTATTGTTATAATTAATTATACGTTGCAAATCACACTGAGTTGTCTCTATGATTAATTATCACCATCTATTTATATATATTGCATCTTGCGCAGTGGAAGCGTATTGAAGTAAATTATGTATTTGTTATAAATAGAACACTTCTTTATTCCGCTACTCTTTAAACAAAAAAAACACACAAACAACATAGAATATTTTAATATGTTTATACTCAGGTACAGAAAAAGCTATACAGATAATATTAATTTCTTGACAGGAAGACGTTGTCCTGTCTCAAATATTTATACTACCAGCGTTAGTATAATTAGAATCTCATTAAAACATAAACCAAAGAAAAATGGAAAAATCTGTAACTTGCCACTTTTGCAAACAACTACTACTAGCTCTTAGGGAAATAAGAAGATACTATGAAATGTGTTTCTTTCACAAAAAAAATGGTACATGCGTCTCTTTTTTGGATGACAAAATACCTAAATATATTTAAAAAATATTATATATTTTTTAAGTAAAAAAATCAAAAACTACATATCGAAAAGCGTAACTTACTAGCTCCGGCTATATGTAATAACTACGTGTATTAAAAAATCAGTCAAACCGTTTATAAGGCCAAGATTTACGAACACACGCAAACCGCAATTTATATATATAGATATTTACAACTTTCAGTATTAAACATATGAATGGAAAGCGTAGTGATCAAATTAACTACTTGAGAACAATATTGAAAATGAGAAAATATTATAAATTATATTTTAAAGTTATTCACTTCGAAACGCATATCCAAAAATTATAAAATAGCTTTTTTGTAGAGAATAAAATTTATACAAGAAAATGATTTCTAGCCTTTTGATGAACCCTTAAAGAGTTGTAAAATTATAAACTCAAAAAAACAAGCTTTCCCATGTTAATCATACGGAAAATTGGAGGTTACCATGCGGGATATCTTAATTTTGATATTAAAGGCTGTGGCTTTCACAGGATTTTTTTTTCATCATTTCCAACAATATTTTCGATATATTTAAGAAAAAAAAATAGTCGATTCTTTAAAAATCATTCTAATACATATATATACATATATGTTCTATATATAAAAATGTATTCTTTGGCCGAGTTTTAGTATATGTTTTGTTTACATGGATCTAGTTAAGAGGTTAAAAATAAAAAAATAAACTATGTCGATACACAATGACTGTCCAGTACATTTTGTTACTATATTCTAACTAAACCATGACCTATTAACTAATATAATGCATTCGACATTAGAATTGAAATTTCTATAGAAATAGGTAGAATAGCATACATCTAACTTATCACTTCCTCCGCGTGTACATACTTATACACATACTGTTTCTTTTTTTTACGCACTAATTCAGTTCATTTTTAGAGTTGTACGTACTTAGTCAAAAATGTGGAGTACCTACAGGAAAAATAGAGTGTAATCAATGTCAAGTGACAGCTACAAAACCGTGAAAACAAGTTTCAACTCTTCACAGCGCACTCTTCCAAAAATATTAATAGCTTATAATCTATATACTTATAAAAACCCTTTTTATACGTCAAACACTTATAGACAGGTTTTACTGTAAGACGTAAGTACTCTCAAAGTACCTCATATCAAAATTTATTGAGGGATACTCTCAAAGTACCTCATATCAAAATTTATTGAGGGAAATTAGGCTACTGATTTATGTCAAGGTTTCCATGGTGCAGGTTCCAGATACTTAGAAACTAGAAACTAGGAACAGTATAAATAAAACAACGATATGTTTTCATATATTCAGTAATACTTCATTACGACCATATAATTAATAATAATTTGAGGTTATGTGTAATATTTTAAAATATTTAACTTACATACACTTTACTACCCACGGACCCCTATGGCTCGGAAGATATACGATTGATTGATGATTGATACTGCTCATAGATGGCGGTATATGCGCCTCTGGTTGTACTAATAAAATAATATGGTACCATTTTTATGAACCGACTTATGCTATACTAGCGGAACCGGCGGACGTTGTCCCGCCCTGATAATAAAAAAAAACCTTGACAAATTACATACCTAAACCTTTCTCACGAATTACTTTATCTACTGGTGAAAATCCGTTCCGTAGTTTATGAGTTTATCGCCAACAGACAGACAGACAAAGAGACGTGGCAGAGGACTTTGTTTTATAATCGAAATATCCTTTATTCAATTTAGGCCCTGAGAAGGCGCTTATGAACGTCAAAGCTACCACCGGTTCGGAAAACAACCCAGTCATCGAGAAGAACCGGCAAGAAACTCGATCTGGTTTATATTTTCATGTTATATATTTTTACAAAACAAAAATAGTTACATTGATCGTTATTAGTGGATGCACAGAGAGGGGCGTCATTTCCAGACGTCACAACCGTTCACATATTGATCCACCCTATAATACGCCTTTAGATATTAAGACCCGCTTGACATGGTTCTTGAACTCACTATCCGGCAAATCGATAATGTGTTTTGAGACTTTTTATAAAACCTAACACTTACCTAAAAAACTGTTTTTGGACTTAGTGAGTCTGAAGCATGGAGTAACCAATTCGTTGCTGTTTCTAGTATTTATATTATGTTGGTCTTTTACTAGATCATATGTAGTGATATAAAATATTTATGTTTGGGAAATAAAAAGCGTTTAATTATAAAGATTTATATGTACATAAACATACTTCTATGTAGGTACCTACGTAAAAACACTAAATTCTACATAATACTGAGACCTTACTCTACCCACTTACATGTAGAGGTGACATAAACAATGGAAGTAAAGACATTTACATTTATTATTGCAGAAAATTGCGCACATCTGGCCGACCAAATTTATTCGTTAGTAATCCTAGGTTAGTAATCCTCTGAAGGAATACTTAGATTCCATATACGTACATTAGGGTGGTTTTTTTTTGCGACTATTTTTTTTTCTTTACTCCATTGACGGAATATCGTTCGAACTATTAAATAAAAAATTCCCACCAAAGGACGGCTCTTAATTCCAATTTTAAGTACTCGCTAAATGAATTTAAAGTTTTCTCATTTAATTAACACGTAAAAATAATGTTTTTTGCTTAAAATATTTATAGCTTGGAGACATTTCATCAAAATTCTTTGACCATAGAAAGAAATTGTAGAGGGATCCTTCTTCTTCAAAAGCCCTAGTAGCAAATATTTAATCTTTGATGTATCAGGTCAGTAAAAAATTTTATAGTCGATTTTCACTCAAAAATTGTGGTTTTTCGACTTTTTCTCCAAATCTATTGACTTGACGCCAAAATTGCAAAGGACCTCTTTTGAAGAGAATTTAATTTCCTACAAGATAAGATGACAGCCAAGCTCGAAAAATAAATTGTCTTTGAAAAAGATTTGATTAAAGTTAAGAAAACACCGAATTAATCTATTTTATTGCAATTTTTATTTTTGTATTGGATTTTACAACAGAAAAAAAATTATTTATGGATCAGTAGTATGAAATTAATCTTAATAGTCAGAATAACGATACTTAATATATTTAAACAAAACTTAATATATTATAATTTTTTTCTGCTGTAATGTCAAAAACAAAAATAAAAATTGCAATAAAATAGATTAATTCGGTGTTTTCTTAACTTTAATCAAATCTTTTTCAAAGACAATTTATTTTTCGAGCTTGGCTGTCATCTTATCTTGTAGGAAATTAAATTCTCTTCAAAAGAGGTCCTTTGCAATTTTGGCGTCAAGTCAATAGATTTGGAGAAAAAGTCGAAAAACCACAATTTTTGAGTGAAAATCGACTATAAAATTTTTTACTGACCAGATACATCAAAGATTAAATATTTGCTACTAGGGCTTTTGAAGAAGAAGGATCCCTCTACAATTTCTTTCTATGGTCAAAGAATTTTGATGAAATGTCTCCAAGCTATAAATATTTTAAGCAAAAAACATTATTTTTACGTGTTAATTAAATGAGAAAACTTTAAATTCATTTAGCGAGTACTTAAAATTGGAATTAAGAGTCGTCCTTTGGTGGGAATTTTTTATTTAATAGTTCGAACGATATTCCGTCAATGGAGTAAAGAAAAAAAAATAGTCACAAAAAAAAAACCACCCTAACGTACATGCTTCTTATTGCAATGTGATCCAGTAACTACGCTAACTAGTAGGAATGACAGTAAATAGAGTAGTAGAGAATACATTAAGGCTGTTCTCGGCGATTATTTTATTCAACGAAAAGTACATAAAGAAAAATACATTTTTTTATTATATTATGAAACTTGTGTTTTGTGAACAGATATAAAGTACATTACATACATTGAAAGTCAATGGCTTGAAGTTAAAAACTTGAAAATTATCTACAGTACACTATTCTTATCTATGAGGCTTATAACCAACATTAAAAAATACCTATATTACCATAAATTAGTAAGATAAATATGTTTATATACAACACAAACAAGTTCAAAGTACTGTCGTAAGCCTAGATGGCGTTAATCTAAATTCTAAAATATTAATACAATTTATATAAACAGACAAATTTCAATTACATTTTGGATCATATAGAAGGAAAAAAACATTTTTTTTCATCACCTGTTGTTATAATACTTGAGTTAATTTGCTACAGTGACACCTAGTTGTGAATTATAGTAACATAAAAAACTAACAAAAACCAAATTCTATCGGTGTATGGTATCCCAGCATTATTTTACATATTAAGAATAAGAATTTTTACTAAATATATTAATTTAGTATGTTCTCAGTTCTAATTGTTATGTCTTTTAGGTTTTAGTTTATCTTTTATTGATACAAAATTATGTGACTACATAGGTTTGTAATTATCGGTTTGAAATATTTAGCGACATCTTGTATCTTAATAGATAATTAAATAGCAGGCTACGTTTTCTGCATGGCTTTGTCCGTCTATTTATATCAAGGAAATTAATAAGTAAACTACTACTTATAAATTCTTTGATTTATATTTATTCGTCGGTCTCAACTTATTAAAATGTTAGTAAGTATATTTATACAATACTTCTGTTAACTGTAAGTTCCAGCACATTGTAAGATTTGATTTGATTTTTTGGCATAATATTACAACTCACTGTTACTAAGCAATCTTCGTTGTAAATTAACTGTTCTTTAAATTATAAGTTTAAATGAATAGTTAATAATAAGTCTACAAACTCAATACGGTAGGAGTCAAGTTTACCAGGTTCCATTAGTTAAGCCAAATAGAGTTCACTTATTTCCGTTATAATTTTTATTACATTTAATTAAGAAAATAACTTTTTTAATACATATAATTTTACGACAATAACAATTTATTATCCGGTAATGGTGTATTTAAGTGAAACTACGTCGATTAAACGTCTAACCCAAAGTGGTCTTCTTACCTGTAACTCCATCTAGTTAATAATATATAAATAACTACATAAATACCACAGAAATTTTTTTTTTTTCAACCGACTACTCTATTGTCCTAGCAAGGCCTTAACATCTTCACCGGACTCGCTCACTTGCTAGGCTCCAGTTAGTGATCCGTCTACTGACTTTAGTGACATCTAGACGTACTTACAGAATCGAAGGAATAATTATTGCTCACAAGCCATGTTCTTGCTAACTGGTTTTGTGTCAAATAGTACACGAGAAAAACTAGAGTGCACTAGTAGCATGTACGAAACAAAGATCGTAGAAATAAACAAATTGTCAAAGAATGTTACTAGCCCATATCAATAGGACTGATGTCAGACCTTTTTGGTTTTTTGAGGACCTTTTTTGATTTTAAGCGCTGGAAGGTCTAGTCGTATATATCGCAAATAATTCTTTTTGGATGATAAGCACTGGTGAATTTACCATTGTATTCGTAAAATAATTCTAAAAAGTTAGTAATAACTTAGCGTAACGTTCTGAATAATCTATGTAAAAAATTGTTGTCACCGTAAGTGTGAGATATTTAAGAGTTATCTGCTACCGGAGTACATAATCGGTTCTATGTAAATGTAGCGCCAGCCTTTTTCGTCTTCACTTTGTACGGCATAATATATGATTGGATCATTTTATTTTTCGAAGGTTTCAATAATAAACTTTGCGTCACGTCGTTTCGATCACACAAGAAAGAAAAGGGTGTCCTATTCGGAACGTTTGCAATTACCAGTTGGCAACACTAGTGTCAAAGTCGATAATGGACGTGTGCGTCACGCCAATGCGCAATCAAGCGCGGAAATAAAATAACAGCTGTTCTACAATATTCGCTCGGGCAACTCAGGTTGTAGCTGTACCACGCAAACGTTTTCTAGATCGTGTTTGTTTGTGCCTGCATTAAATTGCTTTCTCATTGTGTTAAAACTCTCTGTGTGGTCTGGACGCTCAATCATCCATTTTTCAACGTTTATTACTGTCATAACGGTTGCAGTATAGGCGTTAGAAGTGTGTGAATCACAAGTCAGTGAGCTACGTCAACGATATGTTTACTAAAAATCACAGTTCGTTGTTATTGTGACTCGTGTCGAAATGCTTTGCGAATACGTGGACTGCGAGGAGTGTTCTGAAGTGTTATGTCAATAGAATCTCTTTTACATAGTGACTTTGGAAAAAATTGTTCTTGACAATGTCTCAGATGGCTCCGACGAGTTCTGCTCTGAGGGCTTTGGCCCTGGAATATAAAAGCCTTCAAGAGGAGCCTGTAGAAGGGTTTCGAGTGAAGCTTCTTGGTGAAGATAGTTTGTTTGAGTGGGAAGTGGCAATTTTCGGCCCTCCAGACACATTATATCAAGGAGGATATTTTAAGGTATTTTTTGTCACCTATACTATAACTGCAGTTAATCTACATGTTTTCTGAACAACTAAATTGATTCAAACAAAATGTATATTTCTTAATGTATAGTATAAATTTAAAAAAGTAAAACTTTTATGTTGCACAGTGAGTGGAAAATGATAATTTTTTTTTTTTAATTTAAATTGTAAAATGAGTTATGACATTGTTTAGTTTTTTGCGACTATAAAAGTCACCTCTGTATAATCATTCAATCAAAGGTAACCTACTTTACTTTTTTACATTCTCTTTTAAAATAATATCTATACAGTATTTTTGTTTACCTCTAAACCAAATGATTACAATTTCAAAGTCTAGATACAAGTTATTTTTGTAAGTAAAATGAAGCCAATATTGTACAAGTTAGTTATATACATTATTTAAATTAAAAAAAAAGTTAGCAAACGAATATTATTAATTGAAGTGGCATAAGCATTTTTGTTTTGCAAAATGCATTTTGTTGACAAATGCTTTTTAAAATTAAAGATATTTAAATGAGTTAAAATAGGCAGGAAATAAATATTTTACTGTGATACCATAGTTAATATAGATAAAGAAGTGAGACTTGAAAATAACAACCCCAGCAAATCCACCTAACAGATATCTATCGCCTTCCATTCATTTTTCATATCATTTATCTTTGTTTCTGAAGCTATGAAAATTAATTTAAACCTTCTGCTGTAGGATGATGACTCAATTTCTCTTAACACTTACAATACTTTATTATTATGTGATTTGCAATTGTTATTTTAATGTTGCCAACCTAAGTTAAGATATGTTCTAAATCTTTCCACACTACAAGGAGGGATTATTGGTCTTCTTAAATAAGGTCATGTTTATAATCAAATTTCTATTTAAAAAAAGCATTTACTTTATTTAAAAAAAATTAAACTATTAATAAATTATAGTGAATATTATATTTAAAATATTAGTCATTCTTTTACATGGTATTAACTCCTGTGTTACATGAAACAAACATAAAAAAGTGATTTTATTGATTTACATTGTTATTTTTAAACTTATCTTTCCACATTAGTCTTAATATAAATTGTTCTGTTGATGTTAATAATTTGCTTACAATGAAGTAAAATTATGTTATAACTTAAAGGGATCAGCAAAAATGGGACATCCATTTTCATTTGTTGTAAAAGTTAAAATAATTATTAAGGTTTTTGAAAGTTTACTATTTATTAAATATTTTGCTTTCTGTTAAGTTATAAAATTGTTTACTGAATTTTTGTTTTTTTTAAGACTTTATTCACTTATATTAATTAAATACTTTATCTTGAACTTTATCAGTCTAATGTTTTGTTTCAGGCACATATGAAATTCCCTCCGGATTATCCGTATTCACCACCTTCTATAAGATTTTTAACAAAAGTTTGGCACCCTAATGTATATGAGGTAAGTGATTGATACATATAGAATACTAGCTTCTGCCTGCGACTTTGTTCGCTGGAATAGTTACTTTGGGCTAACACTAACACGTAGCGGAAGCTCTCAAGAGGAAAAGAAACCCGATTTTGAAACATTCTTCAATGGTGTTCCTATATAGCCCATAACCTTCCTCGATAGATGAGCTATATAAGACTGGAAGAATTTCTTTAATCGGAACAGTAATTCCTGAGATTACCCCCTACAACATCACAAACTTTACCTCTTTATAATATTAGTATAGATAAAAGTATTTTTTATTATGACTTATATTACAACTTACAAATCACTGAGAGATTTTGTTTAAGTATTTTACAGTTCATGGAAGATTACCCCCAAATAAAAAGGAATATATAATTAAAAAAATGTATAATTACTATGTTTGACACATTCTCTAATATGGAGATTATACAACTTTTAAATCTTGTTAATTAGCTGTATATAGGTATATTATGATAAGTTTTAAATTAATGTTGATGATGAATTTGATAACAAAAATAATTAATATCTATACATATAATAAGAACGTAAATCTAATGTGTCATTTTTAGAAATGTCTGTCTGTCTGTCTGTTTGTATGGATTAGTATTAGTAACTAAAGTACTAGGTTCACAATAAAATCTCACGAAAATTACTTAGTTTTAAACTTAGTCTTTGTTTCATTAAAATCGGTCCACTATCAAAAGTTATTATAATTTGAATGACGGCTCTGGTTAGGTTAGGTTATAAAAGTGGATGAGTAAATTGACTTCATACATTCAGATGATTTTATTAACCACTATGTTTTACATAGGGTTCCACGCGTACGAAGTTGTGGTCACAGCTAGTTACTTATAAGATACTAAATACTTTACCATATTGGTAGGATTTTTTTTTTCGAACTGACTACGCTATTTGCTTAGCAAGGTCTTAACAGCTTCACCGGACTACTAAGGCGAGCGTTTAAGGCACTCAGCTGATTTTATTTTGACAACTAGCTCAAGGGTGCGCGGCACACCTCGGCTCGGGCTGTTGCCTGATACATGCAATTCGCAACCTATCTGAGCTAACCTAAGCTAAGCTAACTATTCATACATATATGAGTTGTTGAAACATATATGTGTATCAAGCATACATACCTCAACAACTCTTATATATATTTCGTATCGGATAATTTTCTAAACTATTTCAGTTTGATAAGGGAAAAAATAAAACCCTTCCACTTGCATGTGTAAGCGTGTATGCGTGCACGTGTGTGGAGGTGATATGTGTAATGTTGTTGCAGTGATGTAGGATTTTGTGTCACTGTATCGCGCGAGCAGCGTACTCAAAGGCTCCACGCCGAGGGAACGGACCTAGGCTTGAGCCGCTGCCGAGGGGGCCTAGTCTGGTGTGCGGGAGCGAAATTTACCCCCAGACCACGGCGGCGTGATCTGTGGTTACGCGGGCGTGAGTGTGAGCACGCTCTGTTTGGAGAGACAGGCTGGTACTGATCGTTCACTGCCTTATTTCATCGGGAGGGTCGGTAAAAATATGTCGCGGACGTTTTTCACAACGCGCAGCGTTCGGTACGGGTTCCATAGTGGTAGGACTTTTTCTAAATCTATTCAGCAGCTCTTGAGAACCAGTCCCGTCTAGGTTTAGCGTGTTTATTGTCATCTAATAGGGACCCTGAAGCGGGTTACTTAAGTTGCTCTAAATTAGACTAGATGTTAGTCGCGGTTTCGTCCGCTATGCTATTTCCAAAACGGTTAGACCGATTTTCAAGGAACTTTCACTAACAGGTAGCGGACATCATAACAAGTAATTTAGTCTATCTTAATTTAGACTAGCTGTTAACTGTGGCTTCGCCTGCAGTGCTATCTCCAAAACGGTTCGACCGATTTTTACGGAAATTTCATGGCAGATAGCGGACGTTATAAAAAGTAATTTAGTCTATTTTAATTTAGACTAGCTATAATTTAGACTAACCGTGGCTTTGTACGCAGTGCTGCTATCTCCAAAACGGTTGGACCTATTTTCACGTGACTTTCACTGGCAGATAGCTGACTTTATGCGGGGTGGTAGGGTGTCTGTACCCGACTGGATCGCGACCACCGTACACCAGGTGGAACACCTGCTATAATGGCACGTTTGAGCGTGTCGCGTTCCGGGATCGGCCGGTGTATATCCAGCAACCGGGGGGGGGGGGGCTGTCCCTGACTGGGGCGCTTTCAGGCCGGCATGACAGTGGCGACCGGCGATGGATAGTATGTCTTTCGGTGGTCGCCATTGTTTTTGGATTGTACTGTGCTTACCATCAGGCACAGTACAGTCACTTTGCCGAGCTACAATAAAAAAAAAAAAAAATAATAATTTAGGTTATTTTATGGTTTAGATTTATATAGTTTAGATTAGCTTTTACCCGCAGCTTTTGGTCCGCATGTTATTTAGCAATAATATGATATTCATTGTAAACATGTGCGTAAGTCGTGCGTTGTATTGGACTCCAAAATTAAATATATAAGATATTAGACCATAAACGTATTACTTATAAACAATATGGGCATATTATATCATTATCTATCGTTTAGTCATTGTTTCGTTAGTTCCTTATACAGTGTAAGTGAGTACTGAGGTGATTATATGATAGGTTAAGGTTCTAAATATGTTGCTGATGATAAACGTCATTTGATACACTGAAAGTATTTATATATCTAATGTATACGTTACATGTTACTGTAAGTAGCGTGCTTGTCGTACTTTTCACAAATCACACAATTTTATATTTCTTTAATACAATTTAAAAAAAGGCGTTCTGTGCTGCGGATACAGCTAGTCTGTATTAGTTTTCCTGTTTACTGTGCAATACTATTTGTAGGTAGTTTTTCCCTTTACTTACTATCATTTGCATAAATAATAACAAGGCATTTTAAATTGGAAATGTTTGTAGAAAATGGTTAATACAGCCACCTTCTAATTTAACATAATATATCCTAGAATATACTTTGAATAATTCTTCTCAGACCTTGACCAAAGTTTAGGAACTCATAACATTACTATATTGCTTTTAATACGTGTAAGTTACTTTATAAACCTGTTATATATTACATGGGCATCTGTTTTTCTTTATTAATTTTCCTGCTTGATTTATTATCAATTGGTAAAAAACCCATGAACAATTCTGGACCCAGGAAACACCAAGGGCGTCTAAGTTCTGAAACTTATTTAGATGTAATTAGGACTTCAAAGTTACATTCTACGCAATTATTTAATATTTAATGAAAATTTAATTTTCTTTTTTCTTGTAATAATGTGTAATAAATAACGTGAAGAGATGTTTATGAACGCCGGCATGACCACGGCGACTGACGATGGATAGTTTGTCCCTCGGTGATCGCCGTTGTTTTTGGATTGTACTGTGCTTAACATCAGGCATAGTGCCTGTGAAGTGACTACTTCGCCTTGCTACAATAAAAAAATTGTTCTGTAAACAATTACTTGTTCACAACAGTTGCAACTAATTCTAACGTCTTCATGAAAAATATATATATATATATGTATGATGAACGTACCTATATAGATCTCTACTATCTGGGTATGTTTTATGAAAAATAATATATTCGTTTCCGTCTAAGTTGTTAATTACTTGAAAGACCAAGATTTGCCTTATATTTTAGTCATATAACTGCATTTGATTAAGTTTACATTCAATTTCAATATATTAAAGAACATTTACAAAGATACAAAAGATATTTAAAACAATTGTTGCTGGAAACAACACGTATAAGTTCTGAAATAAAAGATGTTAAATTCGGAAGAGTGGTCCAAATAACCTTTCATAGGAGTAGTATTCACTAAACTTACGCTGTTATTACAAAAAATTTAAACACTTGTTTTAAAAAGGTTTCTAATTAAATGCACCGCGCTCGCCAGAGGCAAGTTCGCGTTATCCTTTTTCCCAGGTAACCAAAGCGAGACAAATGAGCAAGATGGCGAACGTTCAGCGACCGCGGTGCATTTAATTCGAAACCTTTTTAAAGCAAGTATTCAATACCTATTTAACCTTTTTGTAATAACACCGACAATGCCTAAATTAATATTCACAGAAAAAGGGGTAAAGGTTTTACGTGATTAATATCTCTGGCGCAGAATACCAGTACGCACACACTTGGATTTAATTATTGCGATTTTTTTCGTTTGCTTTGATAACCTTACGATAACTATGATAAAATACAAACAAGCGGGCAACGCTGCTTATATAACCTAAACAAAAACCATTGCGGTAATATTTATTATCTATGCCTATGGTATGTGTAAATAATGATATGTGATATCAAATAATATTTTTATCGTTCGTCGATGTGGACGAAGAACCACTATTCATTTGGCATGAAAGTTCTTAGTTCTATATCGTACGTTTGTAGATTAAATAAGCCAGAATTTTTCCCAGTGATCCACAAGTCCTGCCAAATTGTATTACAATTTTAAATCAAACTACCTATCTAGTAAATCACTTGATCTATAGTTCCAATTGTTATGTATTTAAAATTAGATGTATTCATGGAACTCATGGAAAATGTTTGCGATTATTTCGCCAAAGTACTTTGTGAAAATAGAATCTATGTAAACTACGAAGCTTACTTAGAACCAAAAACAGGAAAATGTATTTACTGTTAAACTTGTCTAGTCAATCCACTTGATTTACAATTCAAATTTTTATGTATATAAAATTAACAGTATTCGTGATTTTTCTAACTCATGGAAGATGTTTATTCAGTGTGTCGCAGGTGTCCATGGGCGACGGTGATCACTTATCATCAAGTGACCCGCATGTTCTTTTGCCATAATAAAGAAAAACGTATATATATTTAAACACAGTTAAGTGATATAACCACTACGTATTATAAAACAATGTCCTATGCCAGTCTGTCTGTCTGTTCGCGATAAACTCAAAAACTACTGACCGGATTGTCATGCGTTTTTCACTAGTAGATAAAGTGGTTCATTAGGAAAATTTACGTATTTAATTTGTCAAGGGTTTTTTTTATGTCAGCAAGCAAACGAACTGATGAGTCACCTGATGTTAAGTGATAACCACCGTCCATAGATATTAACAACATCAGAAGAGTTGAAAGTGCGTTGCCAGCCTGTATTTGGGGGAAGGGAGGCGGGGCTTCGGCGCTCTCACTGGCCGAACAAAATGCAACAATGCAAGCACTGTTACTTCACGTCGATTTTCTATGAGAGGGTGGTACTACCCCGGGCGAGCCGACTCATTCATGCTGAAACCAGTAGTAGCTTCAGCGCGGCTCTACCACCTGTTAATAAAGGTGTTTTATTATTATCAGGGCGGGCCAGCTAGTATAATCATATAGGAAAGATTTATGTAAACTTCAGGTGACGATGATATGCATGGTCGGTAACTGCATCTAGCAATGTTAGCGTTCATTTATTCACTTGTCATTTTGTTTCATTACGTCGTCGTTCTGTAAACGGAAGACTTGATCTATTTTCTTCTTTAGTACTCCCCTGCGAAACAGGAGCGGGCAGTTAATTTATACATATAATACGAATGTAAATCTAACGTGTCTATACTTTTTAGATTTTTGTGACAAAAATTGTTGCAGCAATCTTGGAATAATATTGGAATAGACTTCAATCATTTTTAGAAATGTCTGTCTGTCTGTTTGGACACGCGTCACTGCTAAATTACTTCGTTCACGATAAAGCCTCACCAAGAAAATCATAAAGCATATCCTCGAGTAACATTTAGTCTTGGTTTCATTAAAATCGCTGTGCTCTATCAAAAGTTATTGTAATTTTAATGACGACGCAACTTAAGTACAAGAGAAAAGAAGATAAGTAAAAGGACCTAATACATTCAGATGATTTTATTAGTCACTGTTTTTTTACATTAGGTTCCACGCGGACGGAGTCGCGGGCACAGCTAGTATTTTGACAATAATCGGTGCAAAATTGAACGTCCAAACTCTATGAAATTTAAATCGATCGCGTCATATCTGTGAACGCTATTTACATAAATAGTTATAACAACAGGTAAGGTACAGATGAAATGTTTTCTGGCCTCATATTAGCATGACTGTATAATGAGAACATTGTTATTCTACTTCTCGGAACAAACGACGTCATAGTATTTTATCAATTTTATCAATGCCCAGCTTTTCCTAACTCGCGAGCGCCGCGCGCCTCTAGATACTCAGGCCCTATTGCTGCGTCCAGTACTACGCGCGAGTCTATGACGAGTCGACATAGTTGTCAGTTGTCTATCCGTACGACGTATCCCAGCGTATGCGACGTTTCCTAGAAATGCGCGTAAAACGCGGTATTTGGCCGCAATATATTTTGAAGCGCGCGAGTCGACTCGCGCGTAAAACGCCTCATCTGGACAGGCTCATAGTCGTCAGTCGTCTATCCGTACGACGTATGCGACGTTTCCTAGGTTAGAAACGCGTGTAAAACGCGATATCTAGAAGCAATATAATTTGAAGCGAGCGAGTCGACTCGCGCGTAAATCGCTTCATCTGGACAGGCTCTTAGCTAAAATGTGGATGTAGGATGGCATATTTTCAATATCAATGTACGCTTCAGTAAAGTGCATGTGAGACGTTAATTATTGTCCTTTTATACAAATTATAATCGCTTTAAAGAAGTTTTTATATAGTTATGTATTCTTGTTTCGCCGCAACTTAAATGATTTCCTGTTTGAGGTAAGAATTCGTTAGGTTACGCTTTTGTCAACCTTATATCCGCTAATTGAATTGTCTAATTCCTACCAAATCTGACTTGCAAAAGTGTTATGCTACTCGTATATATATATTTATACAGTATATATTCAAACAAGTGATTATACACATAGAATTATGAAACCGCTTCCACTTACAACTACGCGCAGGTTTGTTACTCTATGGATTATACATTTAAAGAGATTTTATGTATACTCTAGATATTTATTCTCTTAGTGTATAATTGAATTATAAATCTCATTGTCTTCGTAGTATTTAGTACTTAATCATTACATAGTACAAAACAAAGTCCTCTGCCGCGTCTGTCTGTCTGTCTGTTCGCGATAAACTCAAAAACTACTGAACGGATTTTCATTCGGTTTTCACCAGTATATAAAGTAAGTCATGAGGAAGGTTTAGGTATATAATTTGTCAAGGTATTTCTTATTATCAGGACAGGACAACGTCCGCCGGGCCCGCTAGTAGATAATAAGATATGTCTGTTCTTATTAGGATTGATTTCAAAAATGGACATCTTACCTTTACCGCTTTCTAGCGAATGCAATGATTCATACAGTTTCTGAGTTTTATGAGTCATTTACGGCATCCGCGATCAGAATTAAATTGTCAAAATAACGCGTATCGCTTGCTCGAATTTCGCTATTCACTGGAATCTCTGTTTGGTAGTCTGTTTAAGAAGCCCACTTGAATTCTTAGTAATTATTTAATCACTTCGTATTTACAATGAATCGTGGTATTAATCTTTATATATCCATAGGAAGTAAACGTAGACAAAAGTCAAAACATTAATTGGCCTCCACCTAAAGTGTTAGCATTTCCTTGTCGGAACCTCAAGACCTATTTAGGTATGCAATAAACGTTCACATAAAACAGTAACTTCCTGAAATGTTAACTATAATGTTGCCAATTTGCCTCGATAAGACCTTGGCCTTGTCGCCAACTTACGTTTAACTTCTCATCGGGTTAATTAAGATGCGGTTTGGCTTCCTTATAAAATACCATAGATGTATACTACTAATAGTTTGTGGGTAGTTGAACAGTTGACAGATCGACGAATAATATAATACCAAGAAGGATCATACTAAACTAAAAATCTATAACGATTTATCACATCGATACAACTTACTCTATTAATAATATTGAACAATTAAATTATATAACACTAGCCTCTGCCCGCGACTTCGTCCGCGTGGAGTAGTTACTTTGGACGAACGCTAACACGCAGCGGAAGCACTCAAAAGGAAAAAAATCCCCGATTTTGAAACATTCGTCATTGATGCTCCGCTCCTATTGGTTTTAGCGTGATGATATATAGCCTATGACCTTCCTCGATAAATGAGCTATATAACACTGAAATATTTTTTCAAATTGGACCAGTAGTTCCTGAGATTACCCCCTACAACGTCACAAACTCACAAACCCACAAACTTTACCTCATTGGGTCAAAACACGTCAAGTGGACCCCCCTTTTACCACTTGATCATAGAAAACTTATTAAAATATAATTATCGAAAGTAGTCATACCTAAAAATCATCCCTCAAAACAGTTTTTGAAAATTTTGAATTTAACAACAATTTTTTTAACAATAAAAATTTTCGGTACTTTTAATTAAAAAATTAATTGTGAAAAAGCTATTGAAGATAACTTAACGAAATTTTCAGTGATTATAGTAAAATATCTATATTTTCACATAAGATTTTTTTGCAAATTTTATTTGTTTATTATCATATTTTTTATTAACTTTTAAATAAACAAATAGAAATTTTAATGACTTCTCAGTCCGATAATCGAATTTTTTTTTTTTAGTAATAAGCATTATACATTTAAGTTCTATATTTCGAAATAAAATTTCACTGCCCGGTATTAGTTTAAATAATATGAATTTTTATGTGACGCAGCGGCGAGCGGTACAAGTGCCGCGCGCTACTCAGCTCAGCCGTTAAGACTGTAGATCGTATAATAATTGTGTAATTTGTAGCGATCTACAGTCTTAACGGCTGAGCTGAGTAGCGCGCGGCACTTGTACCGCTCGCCGCTGCGTCACATAAAAATTCATATTATTTAAACTAATACCGGGCAGTGAAATTTTATTTCGAAATATAGAACTTAAATGTATAATGCTTATTACTAAAAAAAAAAAATTCGATTATCGGACTGAGAAGTCATTAAAATTTCTATTTGTTTATTTAAAAGTTAATAAAAAATATGATAATAAACAAATAAAATTTGCAAAAAAATCTTATGTGAAAATATAGATATTTTACTATAATCACTGAAAATTTCGTTAAGTTATCTTCAATAGCTTTTTCACAATTAATTTTTTAATTAAAAGTACCGAAAATTTTTATTGTTAAAAAAATTGTTGTTAAATTCAAAATTTTCAAAAACTGTTTTGAGGGATGATTTTTAGGTATGACTACTTTCGATAATTATATTTTAATAAGTTTTCTATGATCAAGTGGTAAAAGGGGGGTCCACTTGACGTGTTTTGACCCTCTTTATAATATTAGTATAGATACAGGTAATATTATAAAGTATTAATACTCATAAATATAAAGTAATAATAAAAAAAAATTGACAAATTATATGCATAACCTTCCTCATGAATCACTTTATCTACTAGTGAAAACTGCATAAAAATTAGTTCAGTAGTTTTTAAGTTTATCGCGAACAGACAGACAGACTTTGCAGGCGACTTTGTTTTGTAATATGTAGTGATAATTTTACGTGAACTTATTTTCTTATCACGAACTTATGTAAAGTATAGGTTTACCGTTGTAGATAGGTTAACCATAAACGTAAAGCTCTAAACCGGGACAAGGGCCGAAGTTAAGGTAAAAATGAAACAAAGCCACCAAAAATTATTTACTCTGAGGGCCGCTACGTTATACGCAAGAACAATTAAGACAAATCAGCAAAACGATCGAGGCCCTGGAACCAATATTTGAAGCCGCGGTAATCCCGGTTGTATTTTTGTACCGGGACTCGTGATAAAATTAATTATGGGAACAGTTTCCTACTAAAAGCATATTTACCTTATTTTAATGTAACGTCGCGCTCGCATCGTAAAAGTTACAATACCGTTTTTAGTGGATGCACAGAGAGGAGTCAATTCCAGACGTCACCATTGTTCACATATTTATCCACTCTATAATAGCGTTTCGACACTAAAACCTGCTTGATCTGGCGCTTAAATTTACAGTCTGACAAATCGGTAATATGTTTTAAGACTTTATTGTAAAACCTAACACTATTATCTAAGAAACTATTACTGGTTATGCTAAGTCTGTAAGTCGGTCAGTAAGAGCGCCGGAGACCCACTATAGGTGTTATTAGTGTTTATGGGTAAGAGCGCCGGAGGCCCACTACTCTAAGTACTGCTAGTGTTTATGGGCGGCAGTGATCACTTAACATCAGGTGACCCGCCTGTTCGTTTGCCTCCTATTATAAAAAATGTCGGAGAACTAACTAAAAAAAAATGGAAATCTATCTAGTACTTTTTGCGTAATGTATGCAGAACGGTAGACCTCTATTATTTTATATATATACATAACAGAAGATATACCTATATGTATAATGAAAATACAGTTCCTTTGAAACGCAATCACATCAAAACTACTGGACATATCGGCAAAAGACTATGATCATTCCAAGCTGAATTTCTCGTAGACGATTCTAGATTTGCTATTTTTTTAATGCCCAATGAAGTGGGCGGGAATCAACAAGTATATAATAACTCAAAAACATATGTCTAACGGGTTATAATGTTTTCGCAGTCAGTCAACGGTACCGTTAGCTTATAGAAGAGACAACGTTGTGCCGACATCGAAGAATAGTGTAGGCAGCGGCACGCGGGGTCATCAGTCTGCCCGCACATCTGATTCACGTTGTGACGCACTATACCGTCTTCACAGTTTTCTTGCTACCAAATAAATCGAATCGTACAACTTTTTAGTTGTTATTTATACAATTTTATCACTTTATTCGCGCTACTTCAGACTAATGACGTAATTCTGCGGAAATCCTCAATAAACTGATGATGAAACTACTTTCAAAGTTTGCATTCAAACATTTTTACATTTATTTGTGCTTTAATGTTATTTCAAAATAATTTAGTTTTTACAGATTGCAATAAGTAAAAAATGATTTTATTTGCATGAATAAGTACGTATATTTAACGTTTTATATAGGGAACTAGCGGGCCCGGCAGACGTTGTCCCACCCTGATTATAAAAAAATCCTGGATAAATTATATACCAAAACGTTCCTCGTGAATCATTTTATCCACTGGTGAAAACCGCATAATGATCCGTTCAGTAGTTTTTGAGTTTATCGCGAACAGACAGACAGACAGACCCGGTAGGGGACTTTGTTTTATACTATGTAATTATAATTTTATATCCGAGGCTTCGATTGCGGTAATGTAAATCTGGCCTCGGGAACAGTACTTTCTTTGTAATAGCTACCTGAAGTCAATTTCTATGCCTTTTCAAATGACGTACATACAAAATTTCATAATGATCGGTTGTGTAGTTGGAGCGTAATGCGTACAAACAAACAAACATACGTTCGCTTTTATAATATTATTCAGGATTGATTTAAAAAAGCTACATGAATATCTATATTATACTAGCGATCCCTGCGGACGTTGTCCCGCTTTGAGAATTAAAAAAAATCCTAAAAGCCAACCGCTGCGCCACCCACCGAGTCCAATTGTGAATTTAAACCATTCTCGGATCCACTGGAACACGTACACAAAATTTTCATCAAAATCGGTCCAGCCGTTTAGGAGGAGTTCAGTGACATACACACGTACAGAAGAAATTTATATATAAAGATAAGCTACATGCCCCGGGTGTAATAACGAAGAAAATTATACCAAATCTATCTTCTACAGTACGACCATGTAACGAAATAGATTGGCAAATGAGCAATCAATAAATTCTGTCAATATTTTTGAAGATTTGTCTTATGTCGCCTGTTGCTCACTCACTTTTTTATATTGTGATTTTTTAACCCGAATTTTTCCAAAAATTTTCTTTTATACAAACCTTGTTCTGACAATTGGACACACATATAAATAGATAGATACAGCCGTTCTGAAGTAATTCGCGAACGTACACTCTGCGATTGATTTTTATTTACCCTGGATTGTCAGGTCATAAATTTATGTCATACAATAATATACACTGACAACCAAAGATACACGTATACTTTTTATTACGTTTTATGGTATATGGATCTTCAAAAACATCTCTCATATCTGATTAGTAGACAATAAAATATTGCCTCTTATTCCAACCAAAATAGTTTCCACTCGCCACTAAAATTAGCATATTATGTTATATATAAAACTGCAATGTGTGTGTGGTTCTCCCATCCTTGGCCGATTTTGGTAAGATATGTTTTGTCCTTACAAAGTCACCTGGATAGCTCATAAACTATAGTAGTTTGACCCAGTAGGAAGCGCTTTTCGAGGTAGTCCGGTGAAGCTGTTAAGGCCCTGCTAGGCCAATAGCGTAGTCAGTCCAAGAAAAAAAAGGTAGTGCTGTTCAGATTAAATTTTTGAACTTCATTAAAAAAATCATGTAATCCCAATATGTCATCGTACCAGAAACTTTCAATATTATCTTTTATTCATAAATTGTTGAGGTATGTAACAGAAGTCTGCCTACAGGGTCTATTAGTAAATGAACTCATAAGCAACGTTTATTACCCATTCAAATAACTGCTTCAGTATATTACATGAGATTGTTTTTAAGAAAAATATACAAAAGTAGTTGAGGTCTAAAATAAATCCTATCCTGTCGTAACTTGAGATAAATATTGTACCATTATTGGTGACCTTTTTCGAAGCTGGTCTGCTCTGCTCACTGTTAACAGTTCTACTGTAGGACACTCATCATACTCCTCAGACCTTGCTCCAACAGATTACCATTTGTTTCGAGATGTGGACAAAATCTTGCAAAGAAAAAGTTTCAATTCCAAGGAGGCTGTCTAAACCGCCTACAATGATTTCATTGATTCACGCTCCTACTATTTTTTTAGCAACGGAATCATTCAATTACGGTAATAACGGTACATATTTCGATTGATTAAATACATTTTACTTTTTCTATATTAAATGCTATTTCATATGTAAGAACTTAATAATAATAATAGCCGATGCCCGTCTGATTTACTGGGCTATAGTTTACTTCCTTTTTATGTGTACACCTATAATTTTCGTATGTCTATTGGTATTATTTCTATATTAAATTCATTAGAATTTCTACAGTTGTTTATGCATGATTAAAGAACAAAACAATCAAACAACTTTCACGTTTGTTCATAATACATATAATTATGTATATTGTAATTTTATTCTGTCGATGAAAATTTTAAAAACATTTTAACTGATCTATCCCGTAACATACTCGATTTCTAAGCCAAACAATAGATTCTGTCCAGCAATTTAAGCGTAATTAATACAGAAACATCCAAACAAACGTACTGTCGCATTTATATCATATGTTAAATATGTTTTGCGAAAACGTTGTCAACATACAGCTACTGATGTACTAAGTTGAATGACCTTAATAATAAGCCGTTGGTGAGGTAACCGACCGACTTTTAATTTATACCTGTATTAAACACAATAAAGTACATACATGAACTGAGTTTACATTGACAAAACACTCAAGAATACCATACGGCAGCTATATTTAAAGTATTTCATTTATAACATCGAATTGATATAAACTGCGTCATTAAATCGTTTCTATATCGTACTATCCTTATTCGTATAGATTTATGGATGATAAATTGCGATCTAAAATGATTGAAAATAAATTCTATTTGGCACTATGTCAAGGAGCAGTCTTGTTTTCACTTCCCTGTTTCATTTTGAACGTTTCTGGCGATCCCCGACCTTGTGGGTAATTAACCTTATTTTACACAAACTGGTATGTGCAGTTGTAGTCGCTTTGAACTTGTACTACATTCGTACGCGATTCTAAATATATAACGCATGAAGAAACTATTTCGACACAAGGTTTAGGGGTTATGCCAATATTTCATGACCGTACTTCATTCGAATGTATTCTAGTAGACAAACGATTCGGTACTCACACAGTTTCGAAGTGCTTCAATGAGGTGCAGTTCGCTAGAGGCGGGTCTTCGATTTGTTTAGTACATGGTTATACACTACTCGCACTAATATAATTCTAATACAGAGTGAATGAGACAGATATTAGTGTATCGCATTGTGTTTTGTATTCGTGTAAATGTGTCGCCCGGAAAATATTATTTTGAAAGAAACTCGAAATTAATGATTTAGTTAAATAATGCAAAATAACGTGAATTTAAACTATATAACTCAGAATAACATACATTCGTAGTATTTTCTTAATTGTGACATTGCTATGTCACAGTCGACTTTTTTTCATGAGTATTGTTTAGGTTATTTATAGGTCATAGAAAAAGTACAATAACCGTCTTAAACACTGATTAAATAAAGGCAGAATTAAAGTCGATAGCGAAAACTTATATAGTCACCATACTTTTGTATGTAATCTGTATGCACACAATCTATAAGGCTCATTTTTTATGTCACTATAGTTTGTCTAGGAAACTGCAAACCTTAACGAATTACCTAATTACTATATTTCCAAGTTGGTTCATTAAAATAAAATGAAATATCAGGGTACGACGTACTCGTTATAATGTAGTGCTCATGATTCAGGCAATGACATACATTGGCTCATTTACTCACGTATTGTTAATTACAACATAAAATTAATGACAAAAACATTGGCTCCTGAATGAAACTGAAAAAGTGAAAGAATTTATAGAATCAAAGCATTCCGGTCCAGAGATTACCTCTTACAAACAAATTTACAAGCCCTATAGTAATTACTAAAGTAAATAAAATAAAATTTCTTAAAATTATACTTCTAAATCAATTTTTATATAGTCTATTATAGTGTATTTTGATAAACTGACCATAACTTGTTTTGCCGCTCTGTTAAATCGCTCATGACCGAACCTTGACACGGTTCACATTTCAGATTTTCTTATACAGTTTCTACATATCTCTACCGATAGCGATGTGAACTTCGTACATTTTGTAGTGTTTCTTTGTGATGAATCGCGCACTGAATCGGTGGTATTATTTTTAGATGAGGGCGATGCCCACTCCCCTCTCTCGCGGATTCACGTCCACAAGGTGTCAGGGGCCTTTTGTTCCATCATCGTGACTAAGCTATGATAACTCATTAACATATAAATATTAATTTTAATCGCAGTCTATTTTCTAATTGCAATAAACTGAATTCTATTTCGCTTAGTTTATCTATGAAGTATAGTGTTATACACCGCACTTATACGCCTCTACATATTTACTACTAGGTGTGCCTGCAACTTCTCGCGTGGAACCTGATATACAAAACAATAACTAATAAAGTCATCTTAATGTATTAAGTCTAATTACTATCTACTTGTCTCTCGTACTTAAATCGAGTCGTCATTACAATAACTTTTGATAAAGCGGACCGACTTTTTTCTTGAAAAGATTTTTAAACGCAGTACTATAGCAACGATGCGTGTTCAAACAAACAGAGAGACAGACATTTCTAAAAATGATTTAAATGTAGTTTATTATTTACGCCTACATATCTGTACAAATATCTAAAAAGTAGGTACACACAGATTACATTTACATTCTTCATTACATAGTATAAAACAAAGTCCCCTACCGCGTCTGTCTGTCTGTCTGTCTGTTCGCGATAAACTCAAAAACTACTGAACGGATCTTTATGCGGTTTTCACCAGTGGATAGAGTGACACGGACAAGGAACGTTTTGGTATATAATTTGTCCAGGATTTTTTTTATAATCAAGGCGGGACAACGTCTGCCGGGCCCGCTAGTATTATATATATAGGTAGATACTCACTCTACTATAGGTATAAATAGAGGTTCATTAATGAATATATAGAGATATAAGCGCATCACTTCAAAACGGATGCACTAATTTGGCAATTTTTTTGTTGTTGTGTTTTTAATTGTTAGAAGAATATTTATATAAAAATGAAAAATTCGTGTTTAAAAAATCTCCGTATAAAAAGTGAGTGTCTGAGTCAGAGGGAAGATGGAGATATTCAAATATTGTCAAAATTGACGAATTGACGTTCAGTTGTTCAGCTACCATTGTATTCCATTACATGGTTTTGTAAAAGGAAGTATTGGTCTAATTTTCTTCATTTTTTCTTTTACGAAGCCGGAGGGGGTAGCTAGTTTTGAATGACCCATCTACTACTTACTTTTAAAAAGTAAAAACTTTAGTTATCCATAAAATTCTTACGTATATTAAACGTGTGACTGACACATATGCGACTTGAGCACGGTTGATAAAAGAATGAGTTACATAAAATTTTAGTCGACTTTTAGTTATCGTATTTTGATTAACTACCTAGTTACGTAGAAGCAAATCAATGATAAATATAACAGTAATATTTTTTTTTTCTTTGAACTGATTACGATTATGACCTAGCAAGGTCTCTTAACAGCTCCACCGGACTACTAAGGCGAGCGCTTAAGGCAATCAGCCGATTTTATTTGACAACTAGCTCAAGGGTACACGGCACACCTCGGCTTGGGCTGTTGCCTGACTCGTGCAATTCGCGACCTATCTGAGCAAAACTAAGCTAAGCTACATATTCATACTTATATGAGTTATTGAAACATATATGTGTACCAAGCATACATACCTCAACAACTCCGTAATACAAAATTAACGCTTCTAATATAATAAGTACGTTTTTCTATACAAATTATTTTTTAACACGGCTTTTGAAAGATTACTTGCTTTATTCTATGTTTCAATATTTATTGCAAGGACCTTTTTTACAAAATATTTGTTAAATCTACTATGGCGCCAAATTTGATATTATTAAAGGACTAATTAAATTCTGATGATGAAATAATTTAATACAGTCATGATTAATGTTTTGCTTATCGTGTTTAACAATTTTAGTTTGTTTTATCACGTAAAAGCAGACAGTAGATTAAATATGAAATGTATACTTCAGATACTACCGATTTTTGAAGTGAAAAGTTATTTAGCCGCGTTGAGCGATTTTTGCTAGGGGGGAGAACTTATCGGTTCCCGTCACCGATGACCTCAATCAACATGCTCGGGATGTATTTATTACGTTTGTCCAGCCCTGATATGATATATTTGAATAATAAATAAACTGTATATTATTATTCTACTCGAATTGCCATTGGGTGTGGAAACCAGACTAATGTTTATAATTTATGTTTAAAAATTATGAAATTTAAATAGGCCAGAGAAAAAAAGCATATAAATGGTTCAGTGTCTTTTGAGCTATAAGCACACTTACAGATAAACAGAAAGATGTTGACTTTTATAATAATACTAGCGGTCCCGGCGGACGTTGTCCTGCCTTGATAATAAAATAATAAAAAAACTAAAATTCAACCGCAGTGCCACCTACTGGGTCCAATTGTGCATCTAAACCATTCTCGGATCCAGTCGATCACGCTTACAAAATTTCATCAAAATCGGTCCAGCCGTTTAGGAGGACTTCAGTGACATACACACACGTACAGAAGAAATTTATATATAAAGATGTAAGGATATATTTCCCTTTTTTTCTACAATGTTAAAACATAATGAATGTACTAAACGTTTTAAATTTATGTGGCTAAATATCAGGAAAGTCCTGTTAATTTTAGTGAAACAATTTTTTTAAATCAATTTTGCTACATTTGCAGTTTGAAAGTACTGGTCGACTGAGCTTCGCTCAATTGGTTAACACAGTACATAATTGCATTTTTGCTATATGTTATAAACCGAAGTTAATCATATACGACTAATGTCATATAGCGCCATCTCACATAATTTTGAGGTATCAGTAGGTTGCCATCCATTGGCAACAATGTCAACAATGCAAGTACCACAAAAATGTATAAGATGGCGCTATATGGCAACTAATAACTTGAATAATTGGTTATAATTTTTTTGTGCAAAGTCACGTTTTTTTCCAGGAAAAACACCTATATAGGTCAAACCTAAAAGGCGAAACCTTGTCTAAACACAAGATTTTATAAAATTTGTTAGAACCGCTTCCGTAATACACGTAATAAATTTATTTGCATATATAACAATTGCTTGTTTAAAGCCATAAGATTTACATAAGTGTCGTCACGTCAAGTTTGAGCGCGTTTTTTTTTAAATTCAATATTTATAAAGAAATATGGTCACACTACAGTTGTAAAGTTTCATTTGTACAGTTAGATACTAACTGATTTATTCAAAAAGCATCACAAAACGCCGTTATTGTAGACGTTTACTTTCACTGTGGCAGTCAGATTGTTCTACCGTTTCCACACAAAGTACCAAATTTACATCACGTTTGTATGATAAGCTACATAATAACATAAGCTACATATATAATTCAGTCATTAGGTTACGCTATCATTTTCGTACGCTTTATAATATCTTCTATACATATAATAAGAGTGTAAATCTAACGTGTCTGTACTTTTTCGATTTTCGTGAAAAAAGTTGTTGCCGGTGCCTCGGAATATTAGTAATAAATACAGTTCAATTATTTTTAGAAATATCCGTCTGTCTGTTACCCGTATCGCTCCTAAAGTACTGGATTTAAAATCGGTCCACTCTATCAAAAGTTATTGTAATTTGAATGACGTCTCGAGGTAAGTACGAGAGAAGAGTAGGAATCTATACTAATATTATGAAGCTCGAGGGTTTGTTATATATACGCTATAGACCAATAGAAGCGGAACATCAATGAAAAATGTTTCAAAATTGGGTTTTTTTTCCTTATGAGAGCTTCCGCTGTGTGTTAGTTAGCCCATATTTTTATTACACGCGGAAGAAGTACAAATAAAAATATTCTATCACATTTCATTAGTATTATTTATTGTATAAAGTGCTTATATTATTAATGCCCGGTTGTGTGTTCAGAAACGCAATTTGACAAGTTATAGAACCGATACCTCTATTGAACAGATAAACTACAATTAAAGTACCTCAGAAACCGGGCATAAAGTAACGTAAACGTTTTGAAACAATGTTGGCATAGTTGATAGCGTATTCGGATACAGCTTCGATGGACGTAGCGTCAAATTCTTGCATCTGAGCCGCAGTTTCCGCTGAAGGAAAACATAGGGATAAAACCATAGTATGGTGGTAAAAGTCTGCCGGGCTAACTATATCACCCTTAGTTGAAAATCTGCCGCCAAACATCTGTTGGTGTGTTCCGGCAGCTGCACTTGAGAGCCAGTCCCCTCTAGATTTGGCCTACTACTATCTTAGACCACGCCGTCATTTAAATGAGTTTGTGTTTGACCTATAGAATATTAAAAAAATTAGCAATGAAATGAAATATATCAATGGGTTCATTTTCCAAATCTATTAACTCCACTAGCCAAATTACATTGAATTTTAATGTCTGGGCACGTACTAACAATACTAAGTAACATTCTTTTAATTACCTATCTAATAATTAACAATAGTATATTTCAAAAGAATATACATGACTATTGATGCGCCACGTCTGGTATAAGAGTGAGACGTCGGACTTGCGTCGGTTTTGTAAAGTGATCTATGCAAGCAACGACTGTTATAGACAAGGAGAACGCTATACAAAACTGAGCTAGTTGACTATTTCAGTCTTCTCCCCGACGTGCCAGATCAAAAGTCAAGTACTCGTAAATAGCTTAATCATGTAAAATTATAGTGATAATAACCATAAATTTTATTTCATATTTTTATTATATCGTTAGATAAAGTATACACTTGCAATAATATGGTTTACATAGTTTCTTTGAACTTATAATTTGTAGAAATATAAAAAAACTGTATACCATTTTCTCGCATTTATTTCTACTTTTAATTTTAGTTCAGTTAATCGAAGAATACATATCGTACTATTGATATTATACTTGACTCGCAATTAATAATATAAGCATTGAACTAATATGGAATTACACTATCGTAAAACTGTGGTACATACATACAAAAGATCTTAGTTACTTCCTACTTTTTGCCTTTATGGTGAAGGTAATCAATATTCTTTTTAAGGATATAGGAAGTACATTGATGCTCATACTTTATCACCAATATTCATACTAGTTACTAGAACATTTTAATAATAAACTTGCTACAAATAGCATTTATAATCAAACTCGCTTTTCGCGTCTCTAGTGTATTTCCTTAGGTCTTCTAAACTACGCAATAGATTCTTCTGGAAGGTTTATGTGTATTACATTTTATTGGTATAAAAGTCGATAAGAAGTTTACATTGGTATCACGGGCTAAACATAAAAATAACGTGATAAATAATTGTACATCTTAAAAATACCTACGGAAGAGTCCACGTTACATGTAATAAATAATTGTACATCTTAAAAATACCTACGGAAGAGTCCACGTTACATGTAATAAATAATCGTACATCTTAAAAATACCTACGGAAAAGTCCACGTTACATATAATAAATAATTGTACATCTTAAAAATACCTACGGAAAAGACCACGTTACATGTACCATATATGTATATCTTCTAAAGATAACCCAGCAATTTTTATCTTTTACATATTATTATAAAATAATCTGTTATTCGCGACGCTATTTTAATGAATGTAGTGTTAATCCTTATCCAATGAAATACTTTAGTTACGCTCAACATTTATTGTAAACCAAAATTACTCTTTAGTTTTTATAGATGAATTCATTTTCCGTTTTTCATTTATTCTTGTACAATTTTTCTTCCTTGTCGTATGTTTATTAATATTCGAGTTAAGTTACATTTAAAAATAAGCTAAATCCAATATTTGCTGTTCCTAATATTTTACGTTATTCTACAAGATATTCGAACTTTGTACATGTAAAAGATGAAAAAAACAGATGAAAACCTTAGGAACGGTAAAATTTGTACTTCGTTCTCGGTGTATAAAAACTGGAATAAAAAAAAATAAACATGATATATGAACGATTAAAATTGTGTTTAGGTCATTTTGAAATGAAAATATTTGATGTTACATAATTTATTTTTTCAATATTATTAATAACTAGCTGTACCCCAGCCCCGCACGCGTTTTTTTGAATTGTATTAAAGAAATATAAAATTGTGAGACTATATACAATTATGTAAAAGCTCTTTAAAACAATGGTAAGTACGACACGCACGCCACTTACAGTAACATGTATCATATACATTAGATATATAAATACTAACAGTGTATCAAATGAGGTTTAACATCAGCAACATATTTAGATTAACCCAGCATATAACTACCTCAATGCTCACTTACACTGTATAAGGAACTAATGAAACAATTACTTAAAGATATAATATGCCCATATTGTTAATAAGTAATACGTTTTTGGTCTAATTTGTTATTAAAAAACCCCCTTCTATCTTCAAAATTACTACTAATAATTATAATGTTGAATTATAAACAATGAATGAACTGGCGTCTTGAAATGTTGCATAAATATAAATTAAGATATAAAACTATAACTGTCTAAGCAGTTTTTAATATTTGACAATTTAAATAGTGCTCATTGACCTCAATACAATATTCTTATATGTTACTATGGTTACCGAGTTATGTAAACGAAAGCGCGATAAATAAAACTAAATAGCCGCCAAAATGACCAAAAAGACAATATAATTCAGAATACATACATAGATACACATATATGAATTTCAATTATACTTATTCTTGGAGTCCAGTAGGTACAATGAACGTCTTACGTAGATGTTTACTGCGAACAACATATTTTTGCTAAATTTCATACGGAGTAAGTCGCGGGTAACAGCTAATCTAAAATAGAATAACCTAAATAACTTCTTATAAGGTCAGTTATCTGCTAGTGAAAGTCTCCTGAAAATCGGTCGAACCGTTTTGGAGATAGCACTGCGGGCAAAGCCACGGTTCACAGCTAGTATAAACTAAAATTGCCTTAAATTACTTTTTATAAGGTCAGCTATGGGCCAGTGAAAGTTCCGTGGAAATCAGTTTAACCGTTTTGGAGATAACACTGAAGACGAAGCCGCGGTTAATAGCTAGTGTAAATTAGAGTAGCCCAAGTAACCCGCTGTAATTTTAGCTGCTTCCCAGAGAAATTCCCGTTAAAAACGGTCCTGCCGTTTCGAGATTACCCGGAACAAAAAATTTAATAACTGCATTTTTATCATTTTTATCACTTTCATATCCAATCAGTAAAAAAACCTATTTTGATATTACTTACAGACACTTCATTTTTATTATATATATATATATATATATATATATAGATTATAAAAGATCGAATCCCTATTTTAATAATATAAATATTAATTTTCCATTAAATTTTGTGTGATAAGATTAATAATAGTAACAACTGGTATCAAATTTAAAGAAAAAATTTGTTTCGTGTATTTCCACTTAATTTAGTCTATGTACGTATCTATTCTCATCTTAAAATAGCTTTCATTGAAACGTAAAGATATAATTAGTTTTTATTAAATAAAGATAAAATGATTGAAATATATCCAGTAGTTTTTGAATAATGCGCGCACAACGGAAGACCTCTATCGTTTTATTTATATAGTAATTTAAAAGAAAATAATAATAGAAACAACTATTTAGAAAACATAATTATTTTTCTCAAATAGCAATGATGGCCTATTATAAATACAAGGCAGCGCACCAAAAAAGGAGTGGACTACGGCTAATCTTCAGTTTGTCAAAAGATATATTACAAAATTATAACTTATCTGCTTTAAAAGGCTCGTTAATACTCAAAGTTAGTAACCGTTTTAATACAAAACAAATCACCTACATCGATAATATACATTCAGATATAAATCTAGCTCAGTATAGAAACAATGTGCATTGTGAACATGCAATCATTTTTAGTTTTATATAAGTCTAGTTTCATGATTATCAACTAACTAAAAAGAACTCTATCGTCAAATCGTAAAGCATAAAATTGTGTAAAGAGATGTCAGCCCCGGTTTTCTTTATTGATTACGCAAACATCAATTGGTGTTCCATGTGTATTAAACTTCCTGTGCCGACAATGATCGCTATAGTATAATATAATATACATAGGAAATTGTACACGTAAATCTGCGTGCATTCTAGATCACGTCTATTACTCCCTTCTCTTCATAGGGGTTTTCGCTTACAAACTGAGATGTGATGAGATGAGATGAATTACTTGCTGAATGATAGGACGGGATAATGATCGAGTTCTCCATACATCAAGTTTAACCAAGTTTACAACAAGTTTAGTAAAGCGGACAATAAAAAATAAGTTAGGTTCTGGAATTCAGTCATATTCAGCCTAATCGGAATTCTAGTGGGTATGGGCATGTGAATAAACATTATTTTTTCTATGATATTTATTTGACAAGTGTGTGGCCTTTTAAAAAACTGTCGTAGTTGAAATTCGTTATATCGTATGTAGATTTTTAAATTAATTTACAATAAACCATTAAACGTGGCTATTTATATTTCCTGTTATTTCCAAAAATAGATTTAAGCTTGAAATAACAAACTTTTAAATGCTCAAAATCGGAAGTAAACATTTCAAAATGAAATTTGAGTACATTGGACGATCGTTTTTAATTCTCTTTTGTATCCAAATATAACTTAAAATACATATATAAATACACTAGAACTTTTAAAATAGTGTCTTCATTAAATGAGGAAATAGGTTGACTGTAAGTATGAATGAATGTATGTGAATGTACCTGTCACACTGCCTAGGTCGGTCAGGTTGTCAGATATTGTATTAAAATGCTGCGATATTGACATACTGTCTGTCTGATTTGTTTTAGCGTATGTACGTTGAAAAAATAATTTAAGGTAGGTATTATCAACATAAATAAATAAGTATACGTCTGAACAGAAATATTTGAAGTAAGTAGTAGTACTACACTACTCTCGTTTTGTCTAAGTAAGTAATGTCGAATTAAAAAAATGTTCTATCTGTATTTTCTGTCCTACAAAAAACATTTTAAAATGATTATTCAGTTGTAAGGAACTATTAAAGACCAAAAGAAACGAACTATATTTTTAGGAATAAAGAACATTAGTTCAGTCCATTCTGCCTTCCCAACATGATATTACTTAGCATTACGTTATGCAAAAAAATTAAAAAGCTTTTGGAACCCAAAAGCAATTAAATATGAAATCATTATTATATGGACATAATGTATCTGATATAAATCTTTACCTTTCCAAAACCTACTTTCAATTCGGCAACTATGACGATATTAGGTCCTTATTTAAATGCAAATCGTTAAGTTAAATTAAAACAAAAGATTTCAGAAACGGCTTCGGTATTGTAATTAATTGAAATTTGCCTATTAGGTCAGTTTACAATTATAATGTTTTTGTTGTATACTGGTTTTATATTATCAAATAACTGCTCCCCCGGCTTCGCACGGGTGTACTAAAGGAGAAAATGGGATCAAATATTCCCTTTGCAGTACGACCATGTAATTAAATAAAATGGAAACTGAACATCAATCTGTCAGTATTTTTGGAAATTTCCCTATCATCTTCTGTCCACTTACTCACTCACTTTTCTTATAAAGAGATTTTTTAACCTAAATATTTCACTTATTCGTACGATTTTCAAATATTTTCTTTCATACAAACCGTGTCCTGACAATTATACACACAAAAATCCAAATAGATACAGCCGTTCTGAAGTGATGCGATTCCGCAATTCATTTTTTTTAAATAGACTTAAAACAAAGTCCTCATTATTAAATTAATGCTAATTTTCAATTTTAGTTCCACACATATGTTCCCTAGAACAAAACGCCTAATTAAGTATATATTGAAGTTCGTCATAATTTTTTTTATGTTACAGAATGGTGATCTTTGCATATCAATTTTGCATCCTCCAGTCGACGATCCCCAATCCGGGGAGCTGCCTTGTGAACGCTGGAATCCCACGCAATCAGTCCGCACGGTTCTACTCTCTGTGATCTCTTTGCTCAACGAGCCTAACACATTCAGTCCAGCGAATGTGGACGCGAGTGTCATGTACCGACGTTGGCGCGACTCCAAAGGCAAAGATAAAGAGTACGAGAACATTATTAGGTAAGCGACCACAGTTATTACAATAGTTTGGTGGGTGGTAGAGCCACGCTGAAGTTATTACTGGAGTCAGCATGAATGGGTCGGCACGCCCGGGGTACTACCACCCGAGCCACAGAAAACCGACGAGAAGTAATAGTGCCTTGCATTGTTGCGTTTCGTTCGGTCAGTGAGAGCGCAGGAGGACTACCTCCTTTAAAAGGCCGGCAACGCACTTGCGATTCCCCTGGTGTTGCTAATGTCTATGTACAGTGGTGATCACTTACTATCAGGTGACCCGCCTGTTCGTTAGCCTTAATAATATTTAAAAAAAAGTTATTATCGTACAGACCACAATGATATTGTGTTCAGTAATATAAACGGAATACGCTGATGATTTTTCAATTTATCATAAATTAGTCGTCGCTGTCTTTCCTGCTTCCACGGCTCTCGCCTATGTTATACACAGAATGGTGCCAAGTGTAATATTGGTTCATTGTACTGAATTTATCGCCATATATGTGGTGTTCATAACCATCGCAAAGTTAGATTGTAATATATTATAATGAAACGATTTCTGATGTGAAACATTTATTGCGGCGAGCCTGACCGACAGTTGGCGTGGCTGTATGATTTTGATTTTTTTTACTTAAATGAATAGACAGTAATTTTTTTCTTCAAGAACTTAATATTTTATTTTTGATTATGCCATATTTATTTACTCGTCGTAAACTATTCTTTTATGCATATAATACCTATACAAAATGATATCGATGTTTCACATCCGCCAGGCTAGGCGTCCTGCGAAGGCTCACAATTTTTTTAAATACTTTATAGGAACCATAATCTCAGCTGGTCTTAAATGATATTGTGATGCGAGATAGTAAACACATTAATGCTAGAGGGACTGGCTCTCAAATGCAGCTGCTAGAACATTCCCATAGATGCTTGGCGACAAATTTTCCAATTGAGGGTGGTGGCTGGTCATTCGGCGCTTAGAAAAAGCCTTACCACCCAGCAACGATTCCATCACGATAATGATGTACAATGAAAAGATAAACCAGATCGAGTTTTTTGCCGGTCCTTCTCGATGACTGGCTCGTTTTCCGAACCGGTGGTAGTTTTGACGTTCGGAGGTGACTTCACAGGGTCTGAATTGAAGAAAAAAAATTGATTTGATTTAATATTTCCTTCACCGAAAACGTTGGTCCATTCGCAAGGATTCGAACCGATGCGGTGTCCGAACACGCTAACCATTGAACCAGTATTGCTTATTTTGGTCTTGTTAGGTGATTTATGTAGGTGATTAACTTTCAGTACTAAACTTTCGCACTATGATGGATCATCTTGTTTGTTAGAGTATTCGATCTGATATTCAAGGTGAAATTCCGATTGGAGACATTCGGCAGTCGCGATTTGACCATAATTCATTAATTTCTAAAATATTTGATTGAAGAAGGCGTTACTTTGCGGAAACCATCATTAAATATTATAGTGGACGCTACTTTGCACTTCCGCCTGGAATTGCAAAGTAGCGTCCACTATAAGTAGTCCGGTGAAGCTGTGAAGGCCTTACGAGGCCAACAGCGTAGTCAGTTCGAAAAAAAAACGTCCACTATAATATTTAATTTCTAAAGTTTAAATATTGAGGAAAAAAATAAAGTTTTACCAATTTTTTCTAGATAACATTGAGGCTCGTTATTAACTACGAAACAAAAAAAAACAAAATCGGTTGAGAAACACCAGGTAGATGTTCTTGAATGTGTTCTCGCTGCATATTTATACCTATATAGGTAATACCAAAAAAAAAGGCAACTGGTTACTTAAAAGTAAATTATTCACGCATTATAGTCGTTTCGATGTTGTCGAGGGAACAATATATTGCGACAGGCTCGGCTTGCTAGCTAGTTTTTATCACTCATACAATTTCTGTGAACAAGTTTCAATTAAGTGCACATACACTGTAAGTTTTTTGTACTTAGATACATAAACGGACTGAGTAACAAAAATTGTAATTTAAAATCTTGCCCTCCCTACGTAAAGGCTATGAACAAAATAAGATTATTAAAGGACCGAACTATGAAACTATATTTGGAGTTTTTGGCGGGATTTTAGTCTGTCATGTAGTGGATTTTATATTTTATTCATAATCTTGTGTTACTTGACT
Source organism: Antheraea yamamai (assembly GCA_036509395.1). Lineage (NCBI taxonomy): Eukaryota > Metazoa > Arthropoda > Insecta > Lepidoptera > Saturniidae > Antheraea > Antheraea yamamai. The sequence continues at coordinate 10,418,817 of AP028442.1, read as the reverse complement.
CTATATTGTGTAAAATTGGTGGTGTTTTATGTAATACTAGCCGACCCGGCAGACGCTGTCCCGCTCTGATTATTAAAAAAACCCTTGATAAATTATATACTAAAACGTTCCGCATGAATCACTGTACCCACTGGTGAAAACCGCATGTAAAATCCGTTTAGTAGTTTTTTGAGTTTATCGCGAACAGACAGACAGACGCGGTAGGGGACTTTGTTTTATACTATGCAATGATAGAGTTTGTTTATTGTGCATAAGTGAAGTAAATGGAAAATTATACCACGGAGCATGACGTCTGAGAAGGCACAAAAATTCACTGGAAAATTTGTAACAAGGGAGCCACCATCTTGTTGGAACATTAACATTGACATTGAAATAATCGCACGACACTAACTTGTAATAATATTAACTACTCGACAATGGCAGTAATAATCTAAAAGATTGGTGGCAAAAAAACCACACCTCATCTCATCTGATTTTAAATGACGATGGTATAAGATGGTAAACACGCCAAACCTAGAGGGCACTGGCTCTCAAGTGCAGTTGCCGGAACACACCAACAGGTGCTTGGCGACAGATTTTCAATTTGACGGTGGTAGCTAGCCAAACGGGTTTAGAAAAAGCCCTACTACCATGCTATGGTCTCATCACCATGATTTCCTTCACCGAAGGCTCCGACTGAGTTAACTAGGGTTCGAACTATCATTCACTAATAAGTAATCTATGCTTCTATACTAATATTATAAAGCTGGAGTGTTTGTTTGTTTGCTTGTTTGAACACGCTAATCTCAGGAAGTACTGGACCCATTTTAAAAATTCTTCCAGTGTTAGACAGCTCATTTATTGAGGATGGCTATATGTATATATCATCACGCTAAAACTAATAGGAGAGGAGTACCAATGAAGAATGTTACAAGATTGTTTTTTCCCCCTTTTTAGAGTTTTCGCTGTGGACAAAGCCGCGGCAACAGCTACTAATTTATATTTCGTACATATTCATTCCAGGAAACAAGCACAGGTCGCCCGCATGGATGCGGAAAAAGAAGGAATAGTTGTGCCTCTCACGTTAGAAGATTACTGCATTAAAACCCAGGTCAAGGCGACGACACACGAGCCTCAGGTCAGTTGTTTTTATCAAGCGTTTAAAGCGACGACGATATTTTTTGCGACATACATTCAAATTCAATTCAATAAATAATTACAATATTTTATGTTGAATCGATTGTGGGAACATTTTATTCCATATTTTCTATTTTCATTTGTTGAGAACGCGACATATTTTTGTATATCATGTTATAGTTATCTTTATTTATAAATTCGATGGGTGATAGTTCGGTCATAATTTCTGAAATAATTTCGTTAGCTATATCGAAATAGTTTCGATAATACTTTCGTTAAAAATATTATTATTATCAAAATTTTGGAACGATTCTAACAAAGACGTCAAATTAATTAAAAAAATATCAATATTTCTGGTAATTTCAACTTGAACCTTGAATGACTTCTGAAGTAGATATATTAAATAAAATATTACAATAGACCCTTATTATAGAGCGTTTTATTTTGCCATCTTCAATAACTGTATCGTTTAATTGCAATACATAAATCATTCTTTTATTACACCGTATGTTTTAAACTAATCGCCATTAATTCCTTTTTTGCTTATAATTTATAATTATCTGTATAACATAAATAGGCTGAGATAAATCAGTTCAGTACTGTTTTTCCTCTGCTTCATAACTAATTTTCTTCTTTTTCTTTCATTTAGTAGGTACTAGCGGGCCCAGCAGACGCTGTCCCGCCCTGACTATAAAAAAAAACTTGACAAATTATATACTAAAACCTTTCCCATGAATCACTGTATCCACTGGTGAAAACCGCATGAAAATCCATTCAGTAGTTTTTGAGTTTATCGCGAACAGACAGACAGACGCGGTGGGGGACTTTGTTTTATACTATGTAATGATGACAAACTTTAGCGTTATAATAAAAAAAACGGAAGTAGTATGTTTCTTTTCATATCATTGACGAAGCCTTTATTTTACATTTTTTATATCACGCTGCTACAATTACGTCCGAACTAGAATCTTCTACATTCACTTGTATTATCATCTGATACTGAAATATGTTGAAAATATCTCTAGTTCATCAGGACGTCAAGTCAAAATCAATCACAAAATTCTACCTGAACGTTATTTGACTCTATATATTGTAACTAGCAGGCCTGGCAGACGTTGTCCCGCCCTGATTATAAAAAAATCCTGGATAAATTATATACCAAAACGTTTCTCGTGAATCACTTTATCCACTGGTGAAAACCGCTTAAAAATCCGTTAAGTAGTTTTTGAGTTTATCGCGAACAGACAGACAGACAGACGCGGTAGGGGACTTTGTTTTATACTATATAATGATATTGGTGGTGTTTTATGTAATATAGTTCGGACACTGTGCACAAGTGAAGTGGATGGAAAATAATATCACGGAGCATAGATTCTAACTTGCCACAAAAACTCCCTGGAAAGTTCTAACAAGACGGCAACCATCTTGTTAGTTTATTGAAATGATCGCTAGAAACTTGTAATATCATTATCTACTCGACAATGGTAGTGATAATTTACTAGAAGATTGGTTGCCAAAAAAATATTGGAAAAAAAAGATTGATATCATTAATTGATTGGTTTGTATTTTAGTTGGATATGACAGATTTCTATGACGACGATTACGACGACCTCGATTCGGACTCGGACGAGGAGCTCGAAGGTGGCGCAGGAGACGGGGACGATAGCGGTAACGGAGAGTCGTGAGGCCGCGCCCCCCAACCTTCCACGCACTCTGCATCAATAACGCAAACGGTCGCACGCAACTGCGTACGGACCGCCAGCGAATTCTAAACCTCACATACTCCACACTCCCCCTACAATAACAGAGCCAGAACTCTAAACCCCGCTTACCCCCACTCCCCCTATAAGAAAAGAGTCAACGCACTCTAAACCCCGCTTACCCCCACTCCCCCTATAAGAAAAGAGCCAACGAAATCTAAACCCCGCTTACCCCCACTCCCTCTACAAGAAAAGGGGCAGCGAACTTTAAACCCCACTTACCCCACACTTGCCCTACAAGAAAAGACGCCCATACCTGTGGATACGACATTCGCGGTTACAGTTGAAGATATGAGCGAATGAAAGTGATATGTAAGAAATTTGTAATTTTACAGTAATACGCTCCAAAGTTTGGTTATATCTTCGATTATACTACAGTTGGGGGGCACTTTAGTTGTTTTTATTTCTAAACCTATTTGCGATAACATTGTAAGAATAGGATATGTATAGGGATATAATACTTTCATTTAGGTCATAAAAAGAAAAGTTATAAAATGTTGCATATCACCTTCATCCACTCCTGTTTTTGATTCTTCTCTTATTATAAAAACACAAAATCAAAATCGAGTTCGATTATGTAGATATTATTCAAATTTGTCAAAACGTGCTTTTATACGCATTTAAAAGTGTAAACGCCTTTGTCTATACTTGTATTTCAGCTTGATTTACCGGTGGGACAGTGTCTGTCTGACGAAATATTTAATTATTTTGTTTAGACACAGTGAATTAGATTTCACTACTTGCTTCGAATATCATTCATACTCCTGATATACGAAATACTTACGATACGAGGTCCGAATATACAAAATATATATTGTGAAGAAAAAAATGTATTAAGTCTCATTTTTATTTGCCAATACGCATTATACCCCTGACAGTACTTCTAAAGTATAACAAATGAGACGCCACGAATAATTATATTATAAAATGACAAGATTATGGATGGGATTAATAATTATCAAAATTACAACATGAAATATATTGAATTATATGCACTAAATTAATACGTACATTGTAAAACGAGACTGTCTCGTATTATTATATTTCATTCTGCATTACTGAGTATGACTTACTAATAAAAAACAGATTTGCGTGTTATAATCGGGTACAAATGAAACGTACCGGTGTCCGCAGCGTTTGCCCTGCACAGTGCGTATAGATTCTTTCCTATGTCAACTTGCCTCTAAAGGTCAATCCTTGTATTAGATGCTCGTATAATATGATATATATAAATGGGAACAGCGGTATATGTAGTAAAGATTTGCTCGCATCGTGTGTATAATATACAGTGTTTCTTGATTTGTCATAAAATTTTATATAAAAAAAATACAAATAATTATTATAAATAATTTTATTAGATTCTTAGCACATTCACATTTTGATGAAAGGCTTAATGAAATCTCACACCTTATCCTTTTAGTTTTATGACACGTTAGCAGAGATTGAATAAGATAAATAAATATAAAAACATTTGACAGTAATTCAATAAAAAAAAGAAGTAATCCCTCATCCAAAGACTCGTACCATAGAGTATAATATTAAAGAAAACTCTATTTCTTTTCCGATTATGGTTAAAGATGTAAATTTATTTAAAAACACAAATTTGGATGATAACCTAAAGAGCATTTCAGAGTACACATTTTTTTAATTCCACGTTAACCATTTTTCCATAACCTCAAAAAGTACGTTCTTGGGTGATGCATACTTTCTCTGTAAAGGGTTTAGATTTATTCAGCGAAACTCATAAATTTATAGACGCGTTCAAAAATCTGCAATAATTCGATATTGATGTGAAGAAACCAAATAAACTCATTATGATAAATAGTATGTCCCTACTTTGTAACATGTTATTGTACATCTTGTCCGTATCGCTTGCCTGAACAATAGATAATGATATTTAAGTTAAATTTATGGTCTTTATGAATCGTATATTCTTTTATTTTATTTATAATGTGAGGTTGAACATATTCATGACAACGTATACCGCACATCAATCTCTATATGTAGGAAAAGGTTTTAAACTAATGTTTTACATACGGGTCTCTGCGTATCGACCTCCAATATATTTTAATTATGTAAATTTTAACATTTGCATTCGTATATTTGTTAAGGTTTTGTTTTATAAGATGACAAAATAAATAAAACTTCTATTGTTAACAACCAGTCGGTGACGAAATTTGAAAGTACCCGTAAATTAATTGAATAGGTATTGGAAAATCTGGATATTCAATATATTTTCTGAATACATTAGTTGATCTACTTGATATAGGTTATTAATATCTTCCTTTAAAAAAACATCTTTTGATTAATTGGCGCGGTTGATAAAAATATATAATATTAATAAAGTTTGCTATATTTTAGTTACTTTGGTGGCAATAGGTTAGTAGTTTAAGCATGCACATTTTAGGTAATGCGGCAATGTTTTAAACACTTGCGAGTTCAATATTAAAACTTTAAAATGTTGAGACAAATTTTTGGGAACATATTCCCAGTATACATTACCTCCAAAGGAGCTCTTACATTCTATTACCTATTCAGCTAGTTTATAGGTTAAGTAATATTTGACCACATCTGTCACTATTTGGCGATGTGCCCTAAAATATAGTCGTAGGAACGCATTGCTAGACGCATAATTAGCTTAAGGCTGGTGGCTAACCAGACGACAACCAGAAAAAGTCTTAGTGTTTTATATATAGCACAAAAATATATATATATACCCAAAAGACGTTTTCAAAATACGTTACCAGCTTGTAGACTATAATAGAAAATTAATTATTTTTAGTTTTTGATTTTATTAATACTTGTAATCCTTGTCCTTTATATATTTATTTATCAATCCATTATTAATTTTCAGCATTATCTGCTATAAAAACACAGTGTTTGATGTAAATTCATTTTGAATGTAGATTTAGAATAATCACTATACAACATTTAAAATATAGCCAGATACAAAATTAAGACTAGGTTGTGTATAATATTGTATTGTAGACCTTATGTAATAATACTTATTTTGCATGCATCGATGTCTAATTTAAAAGTCGATGAGTTAAAAAAAAAAGTGTGTGTGTACTTTATGTACACGCGTTCGAAGTTATACTTCTTTGGCGTAACAAGATAAAAATCTTTTCAAAAATTTTGTCTTTCACCTTATTCTACATTGGTAGAAAAAACGACACTAACAATAGAAAAAATGTATTTAATACATTGAAAGTTTTAATAGAAAGAAATACAAACGACAAATACAAAGAAACAAAATGATGACTATAGCTAACTTCAGGGTGTCGGTTTTTCGTGACGGTGTGCGCGCGCATCGAAAAAATTTACTCTCATAATTTTTCCCTAACGCGCCAAAACAAGTATCACTTCAAAAAAACATTTGTTTGTGAATGCTCAAATCATATTACATTTAGACGGATATACACATACCTCCAAAAAAAAGAATTACTTCATATGAAACTGTAGATGCATATATATATTATTTTAATGTTTGTTACTTATATGAAAATAAATTGTAGTGTACATTTCTTAAGCTAAAGTGGACATTAATTATATCACTTCATTCGAGTGGAGATTCTGTATAATTCTATTTGTAATATTTAGGATGTAATTAAAAGTTTTGGCTTCTAAATTTCTATGCTATGTAAGTTACCATTGACCGCAAAAGCTATACGAGTATATGCACAGTGATAGATAATGAAATGGTCTTTGGTCAGATTCATTCATGGAAATTATGCTGAAATCGTCCAAAACTTATTTATTAGGATGTACCTAGTTAGACTTAAGCTATATTTTTAAGCGGTTTGGAAAATCATTGTAGAAAATTCACAATGAAAATGTTGATTATTAGCTACGTAATAATATTGAGTAATAAACGGAATATGTTTTGATGCGAATTGGATTTTTATTTATGACTTTTATACCTACATATTATAACCAAACGATAAATATTGAGTTTATATGTACATTTACTTCACGCAGGTTTGTTTGCAATATTCTATATGATCCATGTAATAAAATTGATCACAAAATATTGAAAAACCTTTTGTAGGTCTGTCCTGTCCAGCAGAAGAAAATTTCGCGTTACTGGTCTAATAGACATTTCTCCGCGCCATCTGTACCTACGATACGATTTTTATTGTAAAACACCTGACACCTGCGACTTTGTCTGCGTTGTTTATTACCTTAAATAATATGTTTTGTGTGCACAAGAAAACGCAAACAGAAGACTCTTCTTTCTACCTTGACAACCCATTTAGTCCAGTTTATGTTTAAGTTTTTTTTATACTTGTGCTTAAATTACTTATTATTTGAATTATATATATATTAGTATAGATTAACTAAGTAAAAAAAATTGAGCCGTCACGGGACGCCTGGCAGATATGAAACATCAATATTATGTACGAATACGCTGCCACTAAGCGTCGGAACATTTATTTGCTATATCTAAATTATTTTACTGACGTTAAGATTTAATATATGCCATGTACTATCATCTCCATTAGAGACCATCGATAAATAACTTCACACGTTAAGGGAGTCGGAGGGTCCTAAATTTCGTGACGTCACATTTCCAAATCTACATGTTAAAACACGAACTTTGCACTATTAACGAAATATTCAAATACATTTACAACCATATATATATAAAAATAAGATTCAAATTGTTCTCAATTTTTGAGAATTATCAAATCGACAAATTTTATCCTTGCTACCTCTGTTAGCTACCACAATCGAGAATTTTCGCACAGGAAATTGTTGGGTGTCTCATCGAAACGATTACTCACGGAAAATTAGCTTGATAGTAATCAAGTGCAAAAATAGACCGATGATCCAGGACTAATTCTCTTCAAAGATTATTATTATCAGTTGGGTTATCAATACAAAGCGTCTTATAATGATTTTAGTATAGTCCGGTGAAGCTAGAAAGACCAATAGCGTAGTCAGTTCGAAAAAAAAACTAGTTTAGTGTTCGAACAAATGATATCATAACTGAAACACCCTTTTACTCACAATATAATTGGTTACAACAATATCTTATATATAAAATTCTCGTGTCACAATGTTAGTTACCGTACTCCTCTGAAACGGTTTGACTGATTTTTATGAAATTTTATATACATATTCAGTAGGTCTGAGAATCGGCTACTATCAATTTTCATACCCCTAAGTGATAAGGGTTGTCCACCCCTAACATTTATGTATTATTTTTTGGACAATTTTTTTTTTATTTTTATTTTGTTATAATGATGCATTAAAAAATACATACAACCCTAAATTTTTACCCTTCTAACACCAACCCCTATTTTTTAATAGTCATTTTAGTAATTAATCATTTTTCATCCCACTCGATAACTGATCAATTAAGTTATCCCAGAGAAAGATCTAATTAAAACCAAGTCGTCGTCTTTTTTGTGACTGTTTTTCACTCTATTTCGATTAAAATTTCCCTGAGCTTATGGCAAAGCTAAAATTTTTGTACAAAAAAATATTCATTCTTATTAAAGTATCAAGGCAGTTTATTCCTGCTATACTTAGTGCTAGATTTTTTAAATCTTCCGCGCTTTTTCTGGATCAACGCTCATTTGCCAGAATATACCGGTGTCACTTCCCAGTAAACAACACGGAGTAGGGATCACAGTTTTCGGCCATTAATTTGTCACGAATTTTTTTTATAATCAGGGCGGGACAACGTCTGCCGGGCCCGCTAGTATTATATAATAGTCTTTTTTAAACTTAAGCGGTGTTATTACAAAAAAGTTAAATACGCTTTGAATACTTGCTTTAAAAACGTTTCGTATTAAATGCACCGCGCTCGCTGAATGTTCGCCATCTTGCTCTTTTGTCTCGCTTTGGTTATACTTGCGAAAAAGGATAAAGCGATCTTGCCTCGGGCGAGCGCGGTGCATTTAATACGAAACCTTTTTAAGCAAGTTTTCAATACGTATTTAACTTTTTTATAATAAAACCAAAGGAGTTTTTGTGACATTAAAATTCTTGTTCCTTGCTATATAAAAATTATGAATAAAATCAGTCAGTGTTACCAAGTTAAATAATTTTCCTCCATAACTGACAGTTTCTAACGGATGATCGGGTTTTCACATCAACATTATTGCTTAATTGAGTAAAATAACGATATGCAATGAACAACCCTATTCTCAACCCTGGTTCATTAACGTCTCATGAGACGACGTTAAAATTCTGATTGGCATTTCGTTCTATTTTTTTAATTAAAATGTTTCCCTGTAATACAAAATTATCACTACTTGTGTGTCTTTACCAGCCTGTTTCTTTTGAAGTGAAACTTCTTTATCGGCGTTGGAAAAAATTTACCGTCACATTTTTCCGTTACGCGCCATCTTTTTTGTATTCATGTCTATGATAATAAAATCCTTTTGTTTAAACTTTATCTAATTTAACTTTATTTTTTAATATATTAATGAAATTGTTTGCCATAAAGAAAGAAAGGGTTTTTTTTTTTTTTTTTTTTTTTTTTTTTTTTTTTTTTTTTTTATTTTTTTTTTTTTTTTTTAACCAATTTCTGGAAAGTTGCATATAGATCATTTTGCGAAAAATAAGGCCTTAAACAAGTTTCACTTCTTACGTGTGTACACTAGTACACGCACACATTTTTTTTATTATACCTACCTTGTATACTTTGATATCAGTTTAGTAAAAAGTTATTATTTTGACATTACAAACAAACACTTCGGTTTTAATATACGTATATAACTGAATTTAACTATTAGGTAAAGGCCCACTTGAACCACAGTTTTTAGATAATAGTTAAGCTAAATCCATTTTAACATGTCACAATGTTTGAAGTTAACATAGATATAAGGTTTAAACATGATATTATTTTTTATTTAAATATCATAGGTTAAACCGTTGGTGCGAGTCTTAGCCATTATTTTTTACTTTAATGTGTACCATAATTTGTCAGCAACAGTTTATAAAAATACTCGTTTTATATGTTCAGCTAGCAGAATAATACAACAAATAAAGTCTGTACTAGGTATTAAAGATTGAAATAATTTTTACACCACAGAGGTATATCTACACTAATTTACATTTCGTTTTAAGAGAATAAGCAAATACATTTACTAGGGAAAAGGAAAACATAATATAATAAATGAAATACGGTGAATACAGCTTACAGTGATTTTGGGGGTTAAATAATTTATGAGATAAAATGAAATATATCAACCGTCTATATCTATTTATCAAAATCGATATATCGTTATGAAGTCTAGTAATATATATCGATATTTTATCAACAGTCCTAATTGCAGGGATGCAACGTCGTTAAAAAAAACATATTCTTGACATCGATGTTTTCCTGTTGAAATTGATGCTTATAAACGATATTTTTTAAACGAAGATTGCTTATAAACATAATTTAGGAAAAAAATAAATAAAGATAAATATGTTGAAAATTTATATTTAAAACACGGTAACTAATATTTATTTCTCGTAATAGAATTCAAAAACAATAATTTCGTCAACGTTATGACCAATAAGCGGCTCTTTTCTTGGATAATCGTGGCCTGTTTCTTAAACCAACCGTAAATAATACAACATATAGCGCTACACACACAAAACATTGTTTATAAAGCGATGTATGGTCCATGTCAGGGATTTTATCACCTATATTTAAAACATCGATATTTATGAACGATAGATCGGTGTTTTAAAACATTGAGGTATCATTTGTATCCTCATGTGTGTCTAAGGAAGCGAGCGGGTAGGGAATACAATAGATGGCACTACAAATCACGAAACATCGCTCATATAGAGCTACGCGATGTTTCGTCGAAGTTAGGAGTATAAATATCGACGTTTATGAACGATACTTCGATGTTTTAAAATATCGATGTAACGTTTGCATCCCTAGTCCTATTCTCTGTTTACATTATGAAGTGTTACATTTACGTCATAGATACTTCATAAATCGTATCTTTTGTAATGTATACTGATATCATATATCGTAAAAGTGAATTGTAGACAGAGAAACAAAGTTACTCTCTCTACGAAGTGAATGTAATACTTATAATACTCTTTGGTTATGCTCATTGTAATACAAGTATAGTATGTATCGAGTATAATATATGTCAGATGAATACACTGTTATTGTCCATAACTGCATAAAATACTAAAACAGTTTCATTTTACGTTTTGTGTATTTCATTACGATGAGTTTGAGTGAATTGTCACAGTCTAATGAATATTTGAGCTTTCGGAGTAGTATACCTCTACGAAATGTCATCGTCGATTCGGATGGTGCGAAGGTAAATATTCTTATTTATTACTATGAAATCTCTTTTTCCGACTTATTATATTGTACATAGTCAGCCTTAACTTCGACGTTTTTTTTTTTCAAAATAAAACTAAAATTATTTATAGAGTTTTAAACATTATAGGCTTGGAAAATATTCGATAGTGGTCCTAAATCTGTGACTTGTCCCCTTGTATGCTTGCCACCAGTGTCTGGCACAGCAGATGTTTTTTTTAAACAAGTTTTGGGACTGGCATCCAGAGGAGTACGAGTAATCGCCGCGGAGGCACCACCATATTGGAACATGAAAGAATGGTGTGATGGTTTTAAAAAACTTATTGACTATCTTGAACTTGACAAAGTTCATATCTTTGGTGCTTCTTTAGGTAAGTTTTATGAATTTTAGTCTACAAACACATATTACATACATTTTAACAATTTGACACTATCACTGTTCACATTAATAAAATATATTTAAACATAATAAAGTAATAATTTATATTTGCTATAAAATAATTTGGTTCTTTGGAGAACTAATATTTTTTATTAGGATTTCTCTATTAATCTACAGTTATGGTGTGAATATTTTTACTAATGCAGATTTAATAAGCCTTGTTAATTTAGTTCTATTTTTATTTCAAAACACAGAGAAATCCAGGTCTATTGTTTGCCTATACAGATTTAGTATAAGAATTTTTCTCAAGGGTGCAGATTTCACTACAATATTCTCTTTCATCATCAACCAATAAATTACATTATTCTGTGTGATTATTACAAAAATTTTAAACCTATATTTGACTTAAGTTTTTTTTTATGTTTAGGTGGTTTTATAGGGCAAAAGTTTGCGGAAACTACTAGAAACTGTTCTAGAGTTGCATCACTAGTATTATGTAATACATTCACCGACACATCAGTTTTTGAATACAATGATTCAGCAGCTTTATTTTGGCTCCTCCCTTCTTTGGTTCTTAAAAGAATGCTAATGGGCAACTTCACAATGGATAAAGTTGATAGAAGAATGGCCCAATCAATAGATTTTATGGTTGAAAGGGTAAGATTTAGCATATTTAAATCTTCCTTAAGAAAATTACTTATATAATTTGAGGATGTAGTCAATATATTATACATATGGTTGCTTTCACTTTTTGTAATTAATTTTGATACATTAGGACAATAAAATGTTTTAATTAGAGAAAAAAGGAGAGATAACATGATTTTGATATCAATCTACACTATCATAATCAATGGTATTATAACTATACAGATACGTCATAAGACAGCGCCTTGTTAAAACTTGACCAGTTAGCTTATTTTTGACGACTGCCCTGTCAATCCACCCGTATCTAAGCAACATTGTATGTGTGCATTATCATGCTATTTATTCTGTCAAAATATAATGAAGGTAATGTATCTTTAGTTATAATATCATTGGTCATAATATAAATTAAGTATTACTTGTCAAAGATAATCTTTATTAATCTAAATTAATTCAGTGGTGGCCTGGTGTTAAAATAACCAAAGTAAATTTTTTGGAAATAAAGGGATTATTTATTTTTGCTAATAGAGTTGCACATCCTTCAATAGATATGCAAAAAAGCCAGTTCATGTGTGCTTTTACATCTTGTTGAACTAACTTTCGTATTCATTAAATTACATTATTTTGGCAAAAATCTTTGATATAATGATTATCATAGGTCTATTAATAGCCCAGTAAAAAATATATTCCTTAGGGACTCAACTAAAACCCTTTTAATATATCCCCAACATTTTAGTTTTCGCAGAGACTTTCAACAAAAGTCCACAGAATATATTGTAAAACGGAGCAAGTAGAAATCATGTGGTAAACAGGAAAAAAATCAAAAAGTTTCCTTTAATTTTTGGCAATATATCAATCGATTGAAAGTTCTACAGACATAGTAAAAACAGTTAAAGTACGCCTCAAAATATTTTTAACATTAAGTTCTCTGTAATTTTCTTATTATTTTGACAATTCAGTTCTTTGACACATTAGTAATAACCAGTGGAGTATCAATATTCAATGACTTTGAACCTTTTTTAATAAAGTACTGGTACTTACATATGTTCGAGGTTATTCATGTTATAGGGGTGAAAACAAACACAGAATGGGGTACATGTAAACATAAAAGTAAATAGATACAATTCAAGTGATAATAGAAATAAGAGAGCGAGGGGCTTATAACCTCATTTAAGGTTATCGAAAAAAGTTTACATTGTTTATGAATTAGTCTGAAAGGAAAAGGTACAGAAAGCCACTTATAAGCCTACAGACCACACCACAACATAAAAATAATTAAGCCCTAAACTTTTAGAAATCTTTGAATAAGACACCCTCAACATTTTTTCTCTACTAAATCTTCGGATTGTATTTTTCCATTTTGAGGAGTATTGGAAACATGCACTTCTCTGGAATTAACAAAGTTTTTGGTTTTTTTTCCTTTTTACATATTCTAAGCAATGTTTTTTGGTAAATTACAACAACAATTACAAATATCAAAATAGTTTTATAATAAATTAAAAAATATATGTATACAAAAAAAAAAATGTAGCGGTTATAACATGTGCCCATTCACCCAATTTTACGGTATAGGAATTATTGAAATTTGTGAATTAGAAAAAAGGGTAAATGTTTGAATAATAATTTCATTAAAATAACAAACTGATAAAAATAAACAAACAAATAGAGATGTAAATTTAATTGCAGTTGGAATCCCTCAATCAATCTGAACTGGCTTCAAGGTTAACATTGAATTGTAGCCCATGTTTTGTTCAACCACACTTCCTAAGTAATTTACCAATTACAATCATGGATGTTTGGGATGAAAGCGCCTTAAGTTCTCGGGTTCGGGAAGATTTATATAAATCATACCCACAAGCAAAACTGGCTCACCTGAAGAGTGGTGGTAACTTTCCTTATTTGTGTCGAAGTGATGAAGTCAATTTGCATTTATTAGTGAGTATAATATTAATGTAATATACATTCATGAATGTAAATTCTTAAAGAGGTAGTTCTTTAATTAATCCGTTAGCTCTCGGACCGGCAGATCGGCCGCGCGCGCTTTTTTAAAAATTTTTAAATTTCCCGCCATCGGCAAAGACATTTAGTATGTGTACCCTATATATGCCTATGAGTCTTATAGAACATAATTATCTATTCTCACAATAATATATTTAATTATATGAAAATTATATATAGTTTTTATATTATCATATATTTGAAATTGTTAACCTTGTTTCATAAATAATTATAGCTAATTTAAAATATATTTCGTTTTTTCTTATGATCTATTAGCTAATTTTGTATAGCTAATAATTCTTTGTAGCAACATCACGTGACGCATTGACAGTCTGCGAGAATGTTGAGTTATTTATGCGTGCTAGGGAGTAATTTTTCTGCATTTTTGAGATACTTTATGTTATAAAAAATATTTTTCAGTTGTATCAATAATTGTAACACTAACACAATTGAAATTGGTTTTATCTAGGTTTAATACAGTTCACTATGTTCACAAACTCGAACGTCGTTTCTAGTAGATAATTAGAAAGATGTATGTCCCTATTTATATGTTGTACAGAGTATTGCGACACATAGTTTTGTGTATTTTATTTACTACTTTCATATTCTATTTTATAAAACAAAACCATAATTCTGTAATGTTTTAGGTGCTCTGTATATGCAGAACAGTGGTCATCAAATATTTTTATAATCTTTGGTTATTATAAGTCTTCATTTTGTGTTTATTCTTTTATGATACCTTGAAATTAAAATATAATTGTATGTAATTGTTTTATTTCTAAATCAGTTTTGAAAATTATTTTATAAAGTAATAAGTATAAATTATTGAAATTTATCTTTATTTCAAAAGTATAATGATAGTTTTTGAATTTCATTGGTTTCTGCATATACTGTAACAATCTTATTGTATGGCTGATTAGTATACAAAGGGCCACTATAGGAGAAAGACTCTTAAAACATGATATTTATGCATTTTTTCACATGAATATCAATTAATTTTTACAATGTAACATGACTAAGAAGGTTGCTATGTATTTCATAAAAAACTGCTATCCTTGCATATTAGAAAAACAAATGCTTTTGTTTTGGTATTAGGACCACTGAATTGATAGTTATAGATTTTATTTTAATCTTAAGTTTTTCTTTCTTTAGCTAGCTAGGTCTTAGTATATTTTCTTACAATAAGTTTTATATGAAATAAATAGGGAGGAAAAATAGTAAAGTTAACTATAATAATAAAGTATACTAATAGTAAAGTTATCCTATTCATATGTCTAAATGATTAAATATTTAATTTTAAATATTTATATAATAATAATTTAATATTTATTTAATTAAATATTTAATGTATAATATTTTTTCTAACCTAAAAGTATAAATACAATAAATAAATTGTAAACTTCATGGTTAAGTAAAAAAAAAGTTCTTAGGAATGAAAGAATAATTTAGTAATACATTTTATATAAAAATTGTAATTTTACATTACATAATTTGTTATTATTCAAATTTTGTAATAAATCCAGTATTTTTTTAAAACTTATGCTGCCAAAATGTTTGTTGACCTGTGCTACATAAGGTCTACTTTCGTTTGTATGGAGCTTAAACCCTTATGGTTTTCAAAACTAGAGTGGTTAAATAAAATAAAAAAGTTTGATGAGAAATTTAAATAATAGCATTGTATTGTTGCTTATGTAGAGATGTGTATAAATGGACAGTTCTATAAATGTATGACTTTAAAGTATGATGCTGCTATATAAGTCATAATCTGGAGTTTATTGCATTTATTCGAGCTTTACAAAAAGTAATAACAGGTTAAATGATCTAGAAATGTCATCAATAAATATGGTATGCTCAAAATAAATTATTATGTGGTGTATATTCAATTATACAGTAATTAGAATTCAATATACAATATTTAAAGACGTTACTACAACTACTGTCACAGATTCTTATCTCAGCAATTATAGATTTAAGAGCAAATGTTTAAGAAGAGCCTCTATAAAATAATTAATGCTACAGGATTATTTTTGGCATCCATTGTTACTTATAATATAAATCTTTAAATTGGAATGATTACAGTATTAGTTAAAAGTATGAGAACGATACTTTTAAATGTAAAAAAATCACACCTAGCTTCAATGAACAAAATTCAAGGAGCACTTTTCAGTGTTAATCATTACGTAACTGCTTTACGTGGGAACGCCGCACGGTCGAACAAAGGGAAGCGGGCGCGGTTCGAGAGGTGTGGGACGCGGCCCGCAGTACGCGACAGGGCGTTATTCATCTATTACACCATTTCGTTTTTGCGTAAATCACCTGATGTTGAGTGTATATCAGTTTTGCGTTTCTCAAGATAATTCGGTAAAATATTAAACACCTATTTTTTTTAAATTGATTTAGAATGAGTAGCAAGTAAAGATTAATCTGTGAGAGTATTGCAACTGTTTAACCAGTCATGCAATAACGTCTTTATATAAATAAATTAAAAAAAAAACCAATAACAATAAAAATAAATATATAAAAAAACACCCAATAGATGCTCACAGATACGATTTTTAACTTAACTTACACTTAAAAAGCTATAGCAAAAAAATGGTGCGAGTATGCAGAAAAAAAAAAAAAAAAAAAAACCAGTCATGCTGTATAATTCGTTTGTATGTATGTATGTGACTGAATGCTTCCTGAACGGTTGTAGAGATTATGATGATTTTTTTTTTTGTGTGTTCAGGTGGATTAGAGATTAGCGGTTTAGATTCACATTTGGACTCGTTATGAGGTGCTGTAGTTGACTTTTAGGATTATCTTATTATCAATGCCTAGTCCTTTATATAATTTTAATACATGTTAATAATGTACTTCAACCAGTTGTTATTGATTGCTATAAGTTGACTTAATTCTTTAATAATATTTATATTGCAGATTCATTTACGTCAATTTAATGATACTGAACTTACTGCTTCTCATTTAAATTTACACAAATTACCAGGAATGTCAAATGACCAACCCGAAGAAGGAACTGTCAGTTATTTCAACCAGAGAGAAAAGTTTGTCAAAATTACATAAGATTTTAATAATCATATGTTTTGAGAGAATTTATGTGAGAAAATATTATCATTGTTTTGTTTGACCTTTGTTCTTTGTTTAAGATATGCAGGGAGAATATTGTATAATGGGTAATAAAATCGATATATTTGGGTAATTTCATAGTATAATTATCTATAAAAATTAATGATCAATTTGTAGTTATATCAGTGATTATATATAAGTAAAAGTTTCGTTTTTCATATATGTAGGATAAATTCCTAAATAAACTAAAAATAGATATACAGTTTTAATTTACATTTTTCTAAATCATTTTAGCGGTATTTTAAATTAAAATTAAATTTATAATGTTTATATTTAGAAGCATAGTGTTTTGGGAATAACAAAAATACAATAATGTATTTTGTAATGTGAAGGTAGATAATTTGAATCGGCCTAATTATTTAGTATGTAAGGTATTTTATGTATTATGCTAGTCTGAAAAATTCCAGCAATCAAATAAATTTTTTACATTTGTATAGAAATGTTTATTATTTCTTATACTTTATTAATATTCTAACATGACGTACCTATTCCTATTCTGTCACGTTAAATATAGGATGTGTAGTAACTTCACAAGTAAAAATAGGTACCTACTTTAAATGATAGTGATGCAAAATTTTCATTAGGTATAACAAATCATTTTTAATTTAAAATTATTAGAAACTACTTTTTGAAGTGAAACTTCTTTATCGACGTAGGGAGTAATTTTAGAGCATGTAAAAACGTAAACGTTTTTCGGTTACGCGCCATCTTAATTTCTGTACATTTTTCCGTTACGCGCCATGTTTATTTCTAAAGGTGCGCTCACAATGACCAGATTCCGTTTTTTTTCTAAAGGTGCGCTCACAATGATCAGATTCCGTTTTTTTTCTGTAAAGTTTGAAATATAGTAGATCATTTTTTGAAAAATGATGTCATAAAAAAGTTTCACTTCTTACGTGTGTACACTGATACACGCACGTATTTTTGCTAGCAGCTTCGCTCGAGATAGATAAATTTGATCTCTCGGGGACAGGACTTTTTTCCTGGATTAAAAGTAGCCCATGTCTTTTTCTGTACCCCTGACAATCTGTACGTAAAATTTAATGATAAGCGAAAGTGTGATTAGCGTTACCAACTCATATTCCGCTCTTATTGGCCTTAGCGTGATGATATATAGTCTTCCTCGATAAATGAACTATCTAACACTGAAAGTTTTTCAAATCGAACTAGTAGTTCCTGAGATTAGCTCGTTCAACCAAACAAACCTTCCAGTTTTATATTGCTACTAGCGAGCCGGGCGGACGAACGAACGACGGAGAAAAAATCTAAAATTAAACCACAGCGCCACCTACCGAGTCCAATTGAATCTAAACCATTCTCGGATCTACTGGAACACGCACACAAAATTTCATCAAAATTGGTCCAGCCGTTTAGGAGGAGTTCAGTGACACACACGTACAGAAGAAATTTATATATAAAGATAGATGTATGTGAGGATACAATTTCATGTAGGATTGTATAATCAAACTAGGCATAGGTTATATCATCATACGTAAGTGATGATAGCTTAGTTTATAGCGTGTACACCTGATCGATAGTGTCGAAAAAAACAGTGATTAAGAAAGTCATCTGAATGTATGAAGTCCATTTACTTGTCTACTTTTCTCTAGTGCTTACGCCGCGTCGTCATTGAAATTATAATAACTTTTGAGAGAGTGGACCAATTTTAATAAAACAAAGACTAAGTTACTCCCGAGGATATGCTTTATGATTTTCTTGCTGAGGTATTATTATGAACCCCGTATTTTAGCAGTGATACCTGTTCAGACAAACAGACATTTGTAAAAATGATTGAAGTTATTACTAGTTATTCCTAGACACCTGCAACAATTTTTTTCTCGAAAATCGTAGAAGTACAGACACGTTGGATTTAAATTCTTATTATATGTATAGAAGATTGTTCAATTTTATATATTTATAATGTTTATTATTATTATAACAAAAAGTCAACGTCACGTGGTATTCACAGTCACCCATCCAAGTACTGACCGTGCCCCGATTGCTTAACTTCGGTTACTGGACGAGAATCGGTATTTTCAACACTAACCGACACAGTGTTTACCCCCAACATTTTTCGTCACACAGAAAGGTGGCGAACATAATTTTAAAATCCCCTATAAGATGTTTAATATTAAAAAAAAACTACAATTCATGGACCATCAACTTCTTTATTTTTCTCTTTATTCAATAATATCACTGTCATTATCAAGTGAACAATTGTATTACATTAAACCTTTTGATGACTTAATGTTCTAACAATAAAAATATAACTCCCTTGTTAGGGCTTTCCAGCGAATTTTTGTGACAATATGGAACTAATGTTTGTAATCCATTACACTTACGAACAGTAACAAACACCACAAATGTTACATAAGGTGAAATAATGCGAGTTTAATGAGTAAAAAAATAACTACTACATTAATCTAAGATCTGGCAAAAAGATAGTGAAAATGTTGAGAAACGAATTATTCATCTCCAATACTGTCCTATTTACATGCGAAGAGTTAACACTTGATTAAAATTCTTTTTTATTTATTCAACAACAGGCATTTTAATTACTCTAAGTATCCCTTTCGAACTTATTTAAATGCTGATCTCTTTTCTCTTTCTGCGCTTGCAATGCCTTTTCTCTTTCTTCGTCATCGGAAAAGTATTCTGCTAAACTATCATTCTCTGTGGGGACAGCTTGACCGGCCATAGTTGATCCCTTTTCTGTTAACGCGTTCAGTTTGACTAGAGGATCCTCATATACTATATCGGGCATATCTGGTTGGTTTTGTGTTGATTGAACATTGTGAGCAGAAACCGTGGAATAAATGGACATTGCCTGTAGATAAATATTCATAATTTAAAAAATCCTGTGCATATTATTGATTAGTCCACATAACTCTATGTGTTCAAGAAAAAGGTAGCTTTCTATAATTGAACCCGAATTTTATAGAACCACTAAAAAATCCATATTTTTTTATGTCATAGCAGGGAAACGAACTGGTGGGCCACCTGATGTTAAATGATCACCACCGTCCATAGACACTAACAAAACCAGGGGAGTCGAAAGTGCGTTGCCAGCCTGTGTTTGGGGGAAAGGGAGGGAAGGGGGATAAGAGAGTGGAGGTGGGCCTCCGGCGCTCTCACTGACCTAACAAACCGCAACAATGCAAGCACTGTTACTTCATATCGGTTTTCTATGAGAGGGTGGTACTACCCCAGGCGAGCCGCCCCATTCGTGCTGAAACCAATAATAGGTTCAGCGTGGCTCTATCACCAAAAGTAGAATCCGTAGTAATAGTAGAAAATACCAAGAAACTCGATCGGGTTTATTTTTTTAACATATATATATTCAAAATATAATACACGTTACAATAGTTTTTAGGGGATGAACAGTGAGAGGAGTCAGACATCACCATCATTCACATATTGATCTAATCTATAATAACCTTTTGACATCAAAACCCGCTTGACATGGCGCTTAAACTTACAGTCCGGCAAATCAGTAATATACTTTGGGGCTTTGTTGTAAAACCTAACACCTAACAAAACTGTTATCGTTCTTCCTGAGTTTGAAACATGGGACGACAACCAGTTTGTCAGTTTCTATTATTTAGATCATGCCGGTCTTTTCAAAGTTTTTAGGGCTATACATTAAATTACCAAGAATATATTGGGAGGGTAGAGTTAAGATACCGAATTCCTGAAACTTGGTTTTTAATGATTCAAGAGATCCCATATTGTATATTGCTCGATCTGTCCATTTTTGTAATAAAAATATAATGTCCAACTCAGATACTCCCCCCACAGCCAAAGTAATATTACTCCACTTAGCCATTACTTTTAGTGGAAAATCCGTTAAGTCTGGCAGCACCGGCTGCCTTTTATTCTATTCATAATCATTATTAACATGAAACAAGAAATCTGATATGCACACAAAGAGCCCACGCAAAGTGCTGACAAACCGACCGCTATATTGTTGGAATACTAGTCATCATAAAGCACTTTGCCACAATAATCCACCTGATAATGGCAGTAATAAACTTTAATAAAGAGGATTATTGCCAAAGATAAGGGTAATAACCCAATATACGCAAAAACTATCACACACACTAATGTTTGAATTATAATTGTCAATGTGTTAACCATCCATTAACGTTATTATCAGGATTCAATACGAACCACTTTTTTTTTATTCAGGATACTTTTTTTATACACTAGTATAAAAGGTTCTTGCAGACAAACAGAATAATCTGCTAATCTTTATATATATAACTAGCGGACCCGGGGGACGTTGTCCCGCTGTAATAATAAAAAGAAAGTTGACAAATTATATACCAAAACGTTTCTCATGAATCACTCTATCTACTGGTCAAAGTGCATGAAAATCCGTTCAGTAGTTTTTGAATTTATCGCGAAACAGACCGACGTGACAGGGGACTTTGTTTTATACTATGTAATGATTCTTCTGTCCATATGTGACTGAACTCCTCCTAAACAGCTGTTTAGAATCAGTTGAAATTTTTTGTGTGTGTTCAGGAGGATTTAAGGACGGTTTAGATTCACAATTAGACCCGGTAGGTGGCGCTGCAGTTGACTTTTAGGATATTTTTTATTATTAAGGCAGGACAACATCAGCCGGGCCCGCTAATCTAAGTATAAAATTAGATTGTACGACAAATCCATTAAATGTATATTTACATGTTATATGACTACAACTTTATTAGACTAGTTTATGCTCACGGTTTGGCCCACGTTAATGTAGATGATAACTGTCCCGCAATAGTACATTTTTTTAGATTCAAGTGACCCTATGTCCTTGCCTGTACTTATAAGAACGTGCATGTAAAATTTCAACACTATCAGTTGAGTAGTTAAGACACGAAAGCGTAACAAACTGATGGGTTTATAAATATATTTAATTAGGATTACCTGAGCTACCAAATTCGATACGTCTCCTGCATTTGCTGGTAATATTAAAGTGTTATTCGTCCTTGCCAATTTATTGAATGCGGCCACGTACTGTTCGGCCAATGTTAAAGATGCGGCATACTTGCTTTCCTGGTAAAAGAAAAGGAATAAGATAAAATAACACATAGTAAATCTAATCATATTTATTAATGAAGAGAACTCATAAAAATATGAAGGGCTAAAGGGAAAAACTAGCTAAGTACATTTTTCTTCAAATCGATTTTTTGTAGTTTATGGCCTTAAAAATACTCATTTCACAATATGACTATTTAAAACAAGTGTAAAACGCGTTGTGTCACATTTTTTTTGTTGTTGTATTTCTTCTTTAATTGTGAATAACTAAGCCTATGAATTGACCACGTCAGTTATTATTATTATTAGGCATATTTTATACATAAAACAATTCCAAGTAGTCCGGTGAAGCTGTTAAGACCTCACTAGGTCAATAGCGTAATCAATTCGAGAAAAAAAAGGTAATTCCAAATACATATAAAATACAATATTTTTTTTTGTAATTTCAAAATCAAATTCAAAACTATCAAAATCATTCATTCTAGTGTACTAAAGTCCACCAAAAATTGCTTTCAAAATTTAAATTGTCTCTCCTGTAAAATTTTGTAAATGTGACTAATACCCGATATCCGAGATACTTGGTTAAACTACCAATACTTACTGACTCAACAAAGTTATCCATAAGATAAACTGTCAAATGGCCCGTTGGTGTTTTACTCACATTTATCGTATGATTGTGTGTTCAGAAACCCAATTCGACAAGTTATCGAACCGATAACGCTATTGAACAGATAAACTACAATTAAAGTACCTCAGAAACCGGGCATTAGCCAGTTTCTCCCTTTAGACCTTCATATACTTTGCTTAAACAATGTTATCCGTTTACTTCGCATCTCCTGCGCATGCGCACCACATCGCTCGCTCCACTTCTGAATGGTAAGCAAACACGCATAGCTAAACGTGTAACGCTTAAAAAAATCTTAGTTTATTAAAACTTTATATTAAATGAAGATACCGTGATATTTTTAGCTAAGAGCCAGTGTCTAAGAAGTAAAACTAAAAAGAAATTGATCGAAACCTATTCAGTAGTTTTTTGTGTGCTACACGCACAAGGGCAGAAGTCTGTCATTTTAATCATATATGAGACATAAGAAGATAGATTATCGGAATGATCATAGGTGTAATTAAAAAACAAACCAGCATATTACGTACCTGATCAATAAGAGCGTGAGCAATGAGTTTCAGTCCACGCGCTCGTGCGTCCGCAACCGCAAGCATCGCCTGCGCTTCACCGGAGGCTTTATTGATTTGTTCCTGTTTTTCAGCCTCTGTAATAGAGTACTTAATATTTTGCAAATTCCCATTAATACTAGCTTTTCCTCGCGTTATTTTAGACTTGACTTATTCCTCGGGAACGATATTTTTTTTTGTTCTGGATAAAAGGAACCATAGATTTTTTTTGTAGTCCTGACATGTATGCAAAATTGTCATGACGATATGTTCAGTAGTTAGGGTGTGAAAGCGTAACAAGTAAACAAACAAATTCATATTCGTATTTATAATATGACCAATAATATATGGAATTATGTTATTTAATATTTTTTATAAAATGTTATTAAAGATATCTATATTAGGGTCAGTGATAACGAATGTGATGTTATCTTTTTTGGACATAAGTTTCTTTGTTTGTATGTCTGGTCGTTAAACTTAAAAAAGGCCAAGTAGTTTTTTTATGAAATTTTGTAAATGGGAAACTTGTCGCTCCTCAACTGATAGGATGCAATAATTATCAAGAACACTTCTGTAAATTGAAAAAAAAAATCAAAAAAAACCTTAACATAGTCCTCAAACATTTTTGGTAGAATGTGCCATTTATTCAGTC
Organism: Antheraea yamamai; assembly: GCA_036509395.1. Lineage (NCBI taxonomy): Eukaryota > Metazoa > Arthropoda > Insecta > Lepidoptera > Saturniidae > Antheraea > Antheraea yamamai. The sequence goes on along the minus strand of AP028442.1, from coordinate 10,394,656 downwards.
ATTCAAATATTAAGGCTATAAACATTACAATAATGATTTAAGAAATATTGTAAAATATAAGTAAATGCATTTAATCGTTCTGAGATTTACATCATCCATCGTGTTACTACAATTTACTTAAAGCATGATAATGTTTTTCGGACTAAAATCTCACACGCATTCCTTTATCGACTTCTGTAATAATTTAATATCGGTACAGGGTTTTCTTTCATTAAACACGATTAATGTATCGTATTCACTTTATCACTTCCTACAGTCTTGTATATAAACCAATCAATATTGTAAATTCATGGATTTTCCCTTCAATTACACTTCAACCGCACTTTTTATCGAATTTTGCCTATCAGGGAATCCTCTACATGAGATGCTATTCTTAGAATAAGTGTGTATGTTTATGCATGCAGGTGAGAGGATACACCAGCACACACACATACACATTTTTAGCAAAAACATAAAAAAAAATTTTTTTGAACTGATTTGAATGGAGTCAAAATGTCAAAGGATGAAATTAAATACCATGAATAGAAGTTCGAATAAATAATATCTAGAAAGTATATAAAATAAAATGTATATGACATTTTGTATATATAATATTTTAATATAAACTAAAACAGCTAACTTCATGGTGTGATACATCGTCGCAAACAACTTTCATTTTAATCTTAAACTAATTTCTGTTCAGTTACATAAGCGTATGCTACTTCATTTTAATCTTAAATTAAATTCACAGTGAGTTACATCAGCCAGAGCTGTATCAAGACAAAAATTCACTCTGAACGATTTCTCACAACATGCCAAAAGATGTGTGGAATCAATATTTTCCGGCGATCATTAACGACGTTAGGCGACTGGTATAATTCCCGGAAAAACTAGACTTGCGAACTATACCTAACCTTTACGACTAGACGTATATGATTTTAAGTTGCCGAAAAATATAATCCTGGATACCTAACACCAATAAAATAAAGTATATGTTAAAAACAGTGTGTGAAAATTAGTAACACGAGTTTATGATACTGTTGGAAATAAATGAAAACGTCAGGTGTAGTTATACTGCGGCGGCCCATATAATGAGCGGCGCTTACCGTGTTGACCGACTCTTTCGGTGGCCGTCATATCGTACGATAGCTCTTTCCGAACTCGTGTCGGTTATTTAACACGTTAATCACTACGTTAAATTGTTAGAATTTATTCTTAACAGTTTATATCTAAATTGGCCAGTTCTCTGTTTTTAATAATCAATAATTGTTTTAAAAATTGCTAGCAATACTATTATAATTTAATATACTGTTTACCTGAGGCCAATATCCTGGCTTGCCGTTTTCCTTCCGCTACATTGATATCTGCCGCACGCACACCCTCAGACTCTAAAATTGCAGCACGCTTTCTTCTCTCTGCTTCAACTTGCATTTGCATTGCTTCATGGACTCGTGTCGGTAACTTGATGTCACCTAGGATTAAAAATATTAATTTTATTTATATTGGACTCTCGCTCCTTTACCACTACATACAATCACCTTTGAACATTTTTTGTTAGAAAGAATAATAAATATTACAAAAATTAAAGATCTATCAGATGTATTAACTTATATAGAATTACTATGGTATGAAAATTGGATATAACTGGAGAGATTGTACTACTTACTACCTGTACTTATGAAATCTGTTTAAATCAAATGATTCTCCAGAAAATTATGGGCCATGAAAAGTAGAAAGTATGACAAAAATTATTCTCAGTAAAATAAGACAAATAGTTATCAGATTCTTACGAATTTCATATCTCAGACACGTAATTCCCCACGCTTCACTGGCCTTGTTAATAGCATGAACAATAGATACATTTAGTGATTCCCGCTCTCTAAATACTTTGTCCAAAGATATCTGTCCAAGCTCAGACCGCATAGTGGTTTGTGCTAGCTGAGTGATTGCAAACTCTGGATCCTCAACACCGTATGATGCTGAAAACAAAATCTAACAATGAAAAAATACCTATCTTATATTTAATTATAATTAAGTAATCTATTAAGATGATTATTGATATAGAATTAAACAAAGTAAAAATTGATATAAAAGCTTTGTAGCTTATTAGCTCATAATACATATTGACCTTTTATATGTTTAACAGTTGCTAGAAAATATTGATAGATAAAAGATTTCCATAATTATAACTGATACAAGGGAATATTATTTTTCAATGATGCAATGTTTGCAAAATGTCATAATCAAAGAATACTATTAAGAAGTTTAATATTTATATCTGGAATAGTGTGTTTTCTAGCAGAACTGATTGCAGATTCTTCTAAAATCCTATGTAAACTACATACTTTAAGTTCACTACCTAATGACTTTCTTGGTTAGTTTGGTTTTATTATTTTTAGTTGTAAATATATATAAGTTATGATTCATATGTCCGGTCCTAGTAATATCTTGTGTAGTTATGAGAATTGTTTCTAAATAAAGATAAAAAAATGTTTTTTAATAGCTCAGCAGTGTATCCCCTGTACCTAATAAATAAGCACAGTCCAATCCAATAACAAAGGCCACCAATTTGGGTTCAGAAACTTATCACTGTTTATCTCATTATGCTGATTGATTCCAAAATGCTACTAACTAAAATAGTTTTGTAACAAGTTTATCACCCATGTGCATCATATAAGAGACTATTATGAATATTACTAGTTCAGACAGAAATTAGGATGATGCATTTTATATTAAAAACACTTAAACATAGTTATGATTACACAAGCTTATGTAATCACTATTTTTGAGTGGAACTATTTATGACTACTTACTAGGAGTGGTATTGTGTTCTTAAAACCACTATTTATACTATTATCTCATGCTCCTTTTATATTTATATAATTATTTCACAATACACTAAACTATTTACTGTATTTTTTATAATTTTATATTATGAATTTTGTACATGCAACCATGAACTAATAAGCCTCTAACTTAGATCTCTCTTTTATACTTTCCCAAGCTAATTTTTGAAATATGTTCAAACATTTATATTTGTTTCAACAATATTTAACTCCACATTGATTATTTATGAATTAAAACATATCTTCTCTCCGCATATACACATTATTACATATATTTGTTTTTATATGTATATTTCATGTAATATATACCTAAATATGGGTCAATAATTCTCAAATAGAGAACTCCATCAATGCTCAGTGTAACATTGTCTGCTGTAATAGCGCTCTGCTTGGGGACATCTATCGCAATTTCCTTCAGACTTTGAACATATTTGATTTTGTCTACAATCGGCCACAACAAATTCAGTCCCGGTTCAAGTATTCTATGAAATTTACCCATACGTTCTACAATCCATGCCTGGAAAAGAAAAAATGTTACAAAATCTTTAGTTTAAAATAACTAATTACAATCTTTTAAATACTAATTATTTGATTTATTTATTAAAAACTGGAGGATTAAATGTATCATAGTTGAATATAATTTATGGCAATCACCTCTTGTTGTGGAACAAACATGACAATTGTATTGATAGGTGTTGTAGAGCGACTCCTCGTCGCAGTTATACTGTACAAAACTCGTGCATTGTTTTGATATTCCAGTCTTAAAACGTTCTGCAAAAATATTATGGGTATAGTAAGGTTATATCAACAATACTAAACTCCGATCATTTATGTGAAATTAAACAAATAACGAACTCTTAGTGGAAGTACTTTTGAAAGTAATAATGCCGAACGAGTAAACATTGTATCTATTAACAATTATTTCAATATTCCTTAGCCCATAACACAAAATTCTGTTTCGAATTTCTTTTCTTTCTTTCTTTCTTTTTCGTTATTGGCAACCCAGTCCTTTTCAAAGACTATTCCTGCCATTTTCATGTAATAAATTGGTCACTTCATCTTAATGCACTCTTCTTGTTATAACTTCTACTTCCAGACTTTTTATAATGACTTATCTTGAGGATTATATACAATGATGGATTTGGGCGGGAATAGTGAGGAGGCGGATAAAGGTTGTAGTAGGCAATATATACACAAAAATAAGATCGGAGGTTTACAAAGAAATATTATGATAATTAACCACTCTAGTTTTGAAAACCATAAGGGTTTAAGCTCCATACAAACGAAAGTAGACCTTATGTAGCACAGGTCAACAAACATTTTGGCAGCATAAGTTTAAAAAAAATACTGGATTTATTACAAAATTTGAATAATAACAAATTATGTAATGTAAAATTACAATTTTTATATAAAATGTATTACTAAATTATTCTTTCATTCCTAAGAACTTTTTTTTTACTTAACCATGAAGTTTACAATTTACTTATTGTATTTATACTTTTAGGTTAGAAAAATATTATACATTAAATATTTAATTAAATAAATATTAAATTATTATTATATAAATATTTAAAATTAATTATTTAATCATTTAGACATATGAATAGGATAACTATACTATTAGTATACTTTATTATTATAGTTAACTTTACTATTTTTCCTCCCTATTTATTTCATATAAAACTTATTGTAAGAAAATATACTAAGACCTAGCTAGCTAAAAACAAAAGCATTTGTTTTTCTAATATGCAAGGATAGCACTTTTTTATGAAATACATAGCAACCTTCTTAGTCATGTTACATTGTAAAAATTAATTGATATTCATGTGAAAAAATGCATAAATATCATGTGTTGAGAGTCTTTCTCCTATAGTGGCCCTTTGTATACTAATCAGCCATACAATAAGATTGTTACAGTATATGCAGAAACCAATGAAATTCAAAAACTATCATTATACTTTTGAAATAAAGATAAATTTCAATAATTTATACTTATTACTTTATAAAATAATTTTCAAAACTGATTTAGAAATAAAACAATTACATACAATTATATTTTAATTTCAAGGTATCATAAAAGAATGAACACAAAATGAAGACTTATAATAACTAAAGATTATAATGATATTTGATGACCACTGCTCTGCATATACAGAGCACCTAAAACATTACAGAATTATGGTTTTGTTTTATAAAATAGAATATGAAAGTAGTAAATAAAATACACAAAACTATGTGTCGCAATACTCTGTACAACATATAAATAGGGACATCTTTCTAATTATCTACTGGAAACGACGTTCGAGTTTGTGAACATAGTGAACTGTATTAAACCTAGATAAAACCAATTTCAATTGTGTTAGTGTTACAATTATTGATACAACTGAAAAATATTTTTTATAACATAAAGTATCTCAAAAATGCAGAACAATTACTCCCTAGCACGCATAAATAACTCAACATTCTCGCAGACTGTCAATGCGTCACGTGATGTTGCTACAAATAATTATTAGCTATACAAAATTAGCTAATAGATCATAAGAAAAAACGAAATATATTTTAAATTAGCTATAATTATTTATGAAACAAGGTTAACAATTTCAAATATATGATAATATAAAAACTATATATAATTTTCATATAATTAAATATATTATTGTGAGAATAGATAATTATGTTCTATAAGACTCATAGGCATATATAGGGTACACATACTAAATGTCTTTGCCGATGGCGGGAAATTTAAAATTTTTTAAAAAAGCGCGCGCGGCCGATCTGCCGGTCCGAGAGCTAACGGATTAAGAAACTTTATCAGCGATATAACATACGTTTTATTATTAAGAGACAGGATAGATGAAAGATCACAGGGAAGGATAGCCTTATAACGACACAAAATATCATACAGTGGTAGAGAGTTATAAAGAGGACAATTAAAAAGAATATGCATAATGCTACCATCTTCAAGGCCACACTCGCAAATGGACGAGTCTCTAATTCTTAGCTTGTTCAAATGAAGTGGGGAAGAGCAGTGGCCAAACCTTAGCCTTGAAATAACAGTCGTTGTTTTCTTATTTAATCTAAGTTTAGAAAACCACGGTTTCATTGAAATTTTAGGTTGAAACGACTTATAAAATTGACCTTTAATTGAATTGCTCCATTCTGTATTCCACTTTTCCATCAAGTCTTCACGAGGCAGAGTAGAAACCAAATCATTACTATACAGGTTATTAACAAACGCACCTTGAAAAGCAGCCATTTTTGCCAATTTATCTGCATTTTCATTACCCTGAATACCTGAATGACCAGGAATCCATATCAAGGATACTTGTAAGCTTAGTTGGTAGCAATGATTAAGTTTATTTTTAATAACAAGAGAGATAGCTGAGAAATTAGTTTTTTTAAACGGATTATGCAAAAGAGACTGTAAACAGCTTAATGAGTCCGTAAAAATTACAGCTCTAGATATTTTATTTGTTATTATATAATCAATACATTTCAGAATAGCTAAACACTCTCCAGAAAAATTAGAAATAAGAGGAGAATATTTAAAAAGTCCAAAATATCCGGAAGAGAACTGATAAAATGCAGCACCTACGCCTTGAGCATTATTATTATGGAATGCAGAAACATTTACAGATAAATCTGAAATATCTTCAGTTAAAGCTTTTGAAGCATCAGTAAAAAAAATTTCCGCGTTTGGAGCGTTTTTATCAATAAACTTAAAAAGTTCAGCATCAGGATTTGGGACATCCTTTTCTATACCTATTGATAAACGTATATTTGGTTGGAAAATAAGAACACTATAATCAAAAAAAAATAGAGGATGGCAAGGAAAAGCATTAACAACGCAAACGTATTTATTTAAATTTCTGAAACTTTGAACTAAATGCGGAATGGATCTGCGTTGCCAATAATTATTATTATAATCCAATAGAATGTTAAGGTATGCAATTTTATGATGAAGTTGATGATTTCGAAATTGTAAAGATTTATATAGGAACCTATCTGATAAATATTGCCTTCTGATATGAAGCGGTGGATCAGCACATTCTATTTGTAGTGCATTAACTGGGGTGCTTTTCATAGCTCCTATGACAATACGCAGACTCTTAGATTGAATTAGGTTAAGTTTATGTATTGCCGATTTATTAACTGGACACATTGTAAATGCACTATATTCTAGCAGGCTTCTTACTAACGCAATGTAAACTAATTTTAAAGAAAAAGGATGAGCACCCCACCAAACCCCAGAAAGTGCTCTTAGGATATTAATATTACGTTCACATTTACCGACTATGTAATCAATATGAGGCCTACCAGTACATTTGCTATCAAATTTCCTACCAAGAAAAATAACTTCATTACAAATGGGTAACATCAACTGATTAAAAGAAACGCTAACGTGAGGATTAGTTTTCCTGCGGGAAAAGATAACTGTTTTACTTTTAGAAACAGAAAGTGAAAGACAATGTTCAGAGAGCCATTGCGATAATCTATCCAGAGACTGTTGTACTATACTAGTGGCTAATATAACTGAATTATTAGAGGAATATATTAGCAAATCATCGGCATACTGAAGGACACTACATTGAGGCAAAACTGCAGAGTCTAAGTTGCTTGAATAAACATTATACAAAATAGGGCTAAGAACAGATCCTTGAGGCACACCTTTCCAGAGTAATCTACTGTGATTGTCTACTCCCAGAGTTCTCAATATAATAGATCGACCACTAAAAAGATTAAAAATGAAATCTATAAATTTTAAAGGAACATTAAAAAACTCCAATTTGTTTTTTAAAATAATCAAGTCAACATTATCATACGCCGCTTCTATGTCAAGAAATGCAGCCACCAGTGATTCATTTCTAGTTAAGGCAATTTGAATATCTGTGGAAAAAATAGAATGACTGTCATAAACACTACGTCCCCTCCTAAACCCAAATTGAGAGGTACTTAATAAATTATAATGCTCTAAGAACCATTCTAATCTATTTTTAATGAGGTGTTCGGTCAATTTAGAAAGAACAGATGATAAAGCTACAGGCCTAAAAGAATTCGGATCCAAAGGATCCTTATTAGGTTTAAGAATAGGAATTATAATTTGTTGCTTCCAGGAATCCGGAATGCAGCCAGTTTCGACTACAATATTGATTATATTTAAAAAAAAAGATAAAGTAAAAGGTTTTGCGTTAACAATAAATGAGTACGGAATGCCATCGATCCCCGGAGTAGAATCAGAAACACGATTGAGAACCAATTTCAATTCTTGCATTGAAAAAGGAGCATTTAAAGAGTCTAAATTATCACTGTAATCAGTACTGTACACGTAAGGCATCTGATCAAAATTAGGAACATACTTTGGGGCCAGTTTATTTAAAAAAGAATCAACCCAATCACGTGAAAAGGAAGTACAATTATTATTTTTTGTTGAAGACCTAAATCGACGAATATTACTCCAAACCATAGAAGAAGATGAATCGGGGGATATTGACAGACAAAAACGTCGCCACCCATCCCGCTTCTTCTTTTTTAAAAGTCTTTTAGTTGCCGCTACAGTATTTCTATATCGCAGAAAGGTATTTAAATCGAGCATCAAATTACATTCTCTTTCAGCCAGATTTCGCCTGTTGATAGCCTGAGTACATTCACTATCCCACCAAGGAGGAGACGATATATGACTGCTGGCAACATTTTTATAAGAAAATACCTCATCGGCAGCTGATGTCAAACACTGAATAAAATTATGATATGATTGATTCACATTATGTGAGAAAACTTCTGGTTGAGTTCTGATTTTGTCATCCAGAATTGAACTAAATAATTCCCAATTACCGTTTGCCAGTTTATATTTCAGTAAAGGTGGAAGAGATGTGAAACGGGAAGCTGAAGGTTTCGAAATAATTATTGGAAAATGATCGCTACCATAAGATAAATTAAGACACCTCCACATGAAAAGAGAAGAGAGAGATGAAGAACAAAGAGAAATATCTAGATAGCTACAAGCTTGCCCTGGAACACCACGACGAGTTATTGAACCATCATTTAAAATACATAAATTTAAGTTATCAAATAAATTAACAAGTTCAATACCCAACCTATCATCATTGGGAGCGCCCCACAGAGAGTGGTGCGCGTTAAAGTCACCTAAAAAAATAACTGGAGAAGAAATGGATTCCATAATGTTCTTAAGCATAGGAATAACTGATATATCTTTGTGAGGAATATAGATAGAAAGAAATGAAATATTATCAATGATAGCTCCCACAACATTTAATTTTGTCTTGTCATATGAAGTAAAAGATAAAGGTTTAAAGAGAAGACTTTTCTTAATAAGAAGGGCTGTGCCTCCAAAACCATCATCCCTATCATCTCTTAATATGAAATAACCTGGTACTTTAAATAAAGTACTAGGTTTCAACCAAGTTTCACATAAAGCTAAAATTGGAGGTTTAAATTTGTTGATCAAATGATGTAAATCAGTCCATTTTGAAGGTAAACTTCTACAATTCCACTGTAGAATGTAATCCATGTTTGAAGGAATTAAAAAGTGTTACAGTTATATTTTGTATTAAAGTGATAGCAACGTGGTCCGGTAAAGAAGAATTGGAAATAATATTCATTAAAGATGTAATCAGTTTATTTAAATCTACACTGTCATTAGAAGACTCTTTACTACTACTATTCAAAGCACAACCATTATTTGATGTAGGAATTTCATAATCCTTAATTATACTGTTATGAGTTTTAATATCATAACCCCTAGATAATGGAGCATGTGATTTTTGTTTTAAATAAATAGTTTTTCTGTATGAGTTTATATTATTATGTGGCTGTACATCTGGTGAGTGTGACTGAATGTGAAGAGATGGGAAAGTCTTTTCATTATCAGTAGTAGATGTCAGAACTTCAGCAAAAGTTTTTTTAACCGGTGGGAATACCTTTGTTGCCTCTTGATAGGATACAGAATGAGTGGACATATAATGTTTGATGTCTCTTTGTCGAATAAATTCTGGGCATGACTTGTCAGTAGCCTTATGAGACCCTGAACAATTTATACACCTAAAAATGGACTCCATGTCACATGAAGAACCCTCATGATTATTACTGCAAATGTAACAACGTGGTTGACTCCGACATTGAATTCTGGTATGGCCAAAACGGCAGCAATTAAAACATTGTACTGTAGGAAATATATATTGTTCAATTGCCAATGCTGTATAAAAACAAAAAACACGAGAAGGTAGTGACTGACCATCGAAGGTTAGCACTACCGTTTGTGTAGGTACCCACGATGCACCCTCTTGATTATTTACTTTCCTGCTAATTCTACGAGAACGTATTATTGTCCCAAAACCTTCAGGAACTCTTAAATTAGTCAGTAGATCTTCATGAGACCAATCTATGGGAATCTCCCGAACTATACCCATTCTGCATATATTAAAAGATGGAACAAAAATTTTATAGTTACTGTTGTTTACAATAGGGTTTTTTAAAAATATATTGGCTGCTGAAGCAGACTTAAAAGTTACAGCTAACCTATTTCTGCCAATCTTTTTAATCCCATCCTCCAAAACATCCTGCATATTATTTTTTTGTAGAAAAAAACCAAATTTGAGGGGATGTAATGACAATCCTGACTTTGGATCCTCTGATGTTAATTCCACATGGACTACATATGGTCCAGGGTCCGTGTCATTGTAATATTGACGGGTTGTGTTATTCATAGGAATATTAGTACTATTTGAAGAAATGGGAGTATCTGATAATTGGCCTGGCTCCGAAGACTTGCTGAAAGCATTAAGTACAGTGATATCATTAGAAACCAACGACTGTTTAATTTTAATATTATTAAAACTTTTTAAAGGTTTAAAAGAATTATGCAAATGTTTCTTTTTTTTCTTAGTTTCATCCACGGGTTTATCAGATGAATTTGCTTTAGCAGATATATACTTTTCTGCGTCAATCAACGTTAATAGAGGATTATATGGATTGGGATTCTGTTTATCTGGAGGGGGGTCAGGCTCAGGATCCAAATCCATGATTAAATAATAAAAAAAAACTTACCACTGGAAGTTGCAACCAAGAAGAAAACTAGATAAAAAACATACACTAACGGATAAAAAGATCGAGAAAAAGAAGAAATGAAGGAATAAACTATAAATATTTACAATATTTCGCCACTAATTAATATTAAACAAAAAAAATTCGACCGCCTAATTTGATGGTTCCCGCCCTTTTCTGTTTCGAATTTCGTCCAACCAATACTCGTCTAATGTTGCCAGACATTGTTAAACACAGATTAAAATATTTTAATAAATGAGGTTGCAGTAGCATTTTCTAGCACTATTTTATTACAGATTAGATAGATACAAAGTAGGTATTTCAAATTAAATTCGTATTTTTGTCAAGCTATTTACACTATTACTCAATGTCTAAGTTTATGCCTTTAATGTATTCAACGTTTATAAGTCATACTATGTATAGACGGAAATATTAAAATTTTACAAAATAATTTTGGTACAACTTGTAATTGATATTCTGTTTCATTATGTTCAAATAGCTACACGTATGAGCAATTTCGAAACTTTATCACATATAAGCTATAAAATAAATATATAAATTTGCACAATAGCAGTATCTTACAAAGTATTATAATATAAATAAAACCACAGAATAAAGAATACTTTCTTCCGTGAGTAAAATTGTGTATACATAATTATACAAACTTTTAAATAAAAAAGAAGAAATAGTATTAATATTCGGAAAGTACCGTTAAGTTTTCAGTTTATTATTGTAATTCAATAAAAAAATAATAAAGAGCAGAAAATTAAACATATTTAACTCAGTAGCGCAAACTGTGTATCAAGATAATTAGTAACTTAATATATGAGTAAATTAGTAATAATAACAACCGGAATATTTAGTGAGGATCACATAATATAAACTATATATAGAGAACTCATCGACCACACAAAGAATATACTATAGTTACAAAAAATAATTTTATGGTTGCTACTGGAAACCACAGTTGCCTTTTTGTGCTTCATTACAATTCAGTGGTAAATACTAAAACGCAAATTTACGCCTAATTCGGTAAACGACATTATAAACTTCGGTTCCGTATAACGATACGATTCCATACAGGAAAATAAAACAAAGTCTTCGTTTCGAAGTTAGTTTATATTATTAAATATAAATATTACAAGTTTTGATTATAACAAATTCTAGATATTGAACATGATAAGAAATTGTAAATCAGTTAAAACTAATAAATTATTGCAAGAAATCGATGACAGCTTCGATATAAATGACATCAGCATTGCTGCAAAAATTAAACGATTGAAAATTGAAGAATCACATCTACTAAAAACTTTGAACTCCACAATTTACACTAATATATTTGACGGTAAGGTCAGAGATCATCAGATTTCTGATTATCATAAGCTTATTTCTCAATTGAAAGAGCTTTACGAAAATATTAATATTATATTTGGAGATATTAAAGGAAGTACATCGTCTCAAGAAACGATACGATTTCTTGGTTAGTATAATCTATTTTAAATATATTACATAAAATGATTGCATAAAATAGTTCCGTCTTTTCCATAAAAGTATATCGCATGTTCCCGTCTAGATAATCGACCCCAATATTCCAAATGCTGACGTAGTCATTTACAAAGAAAAAGTTAAAACCTACTGTGTGATCGGAGTTAAATAAACAACCATTATCGAATTCATTTTTCAGATATCAATGAGATGGAAGGTAATATCTGTGGATTGGAGGAAAGGATAAAATATCTAAAAAAATATATAGAGTTACAAATGTCGTCTTTGAAATTCGATGAAAAACAGTTGACCGAGGAAGTATGTATTAATAAATTTCGCATTCGCATTTTAAATCAACTACTCATAATTATTGATGTGAAACATCTATAAGCGAGGCTAAGCCTGATTGTTGGCGTGGCGAGTGTGTGAGACGTGGCGACACGATATTGAGGTGTGAGACATCTGTTATTACTAATTTTCGGTAAAATTTTCGATACAAGATTTCGGTAACAGCCCAAGCCGAGGTGTGCCGTGCACCCTTGTGCATGTTACCTAAATAAAATCGGCTGAGTGCCTTAAGCGCTCGCCTTAGTAGACCGGTGAAGCTGTAAAAATCAGTTCGAGAAAAAAAAACCGGAGCGTTCGGCTTGTGATCCATCTATCTCTCGTCCACTCCATTGGCCGATGCGTCTGAGTAGAAAAGAGTCAGCGGCAGCACGCAACCTACACGTGAACTGTTTTGTCAATTTTTGATCAATTTTGTGATAATAATTCAATCCATAAAAGTATGCAATTTTTCATCCATGTTTTCTAATGACGTCACACGTAAAATTCTCGTCCGTAAACAGACTTTATAGACAACCAACTTAACTGTTTTTAGTTTTATACGTGATGGTTATTATTTACAGTTGAACCAAACTCCATCCGAGGTTTGGCTTAAAGCTGATTACAAATTACAAGGTCAAAAGTACAAAGAGGTTGTTCAAAGTCCTGTACGTGTTCTCATAACATCGTCTTTGAAATCACCTGTAAGTATTTTGTTTTGGTTAAACCTTCGATCAACAATAACTAGATAAAGAGTCGGCGCGAAAAATACGTCTCGGTAAATAACAGCTCACTTGAAATGTGAGCTTTTATTTTGTTTAGTTTGTTTGAAACACAGCCAATGTAAGCACGTTTCACATGCCGCAGTGTATTCAAAAGATGCAAAAATAATACCCAAAAAAGCAATTTAACGGCCGGAGTATCTTACTTTCGCTAAATACATGTTGAATAAGTTATATTTTAAGCTTTAAACTAACAAGTAATATCAAATTTTGAACAAAATTACCGATTTTAAACCTGTGGTACAAATGTTTGGCCTAGGCTCTCCAACCACGCACAAACACGCACAATAACGGGAAAACGTACTTTATTCATTACGTGTTAAAGTTGAATTCACACTAAATGTTGTTTATGTTGTCTTTTCATTTGTGAGGGGAGTAATTTATTGCTTTGCTCGTTTTATCGTAAGTATTAGATAATATTTTGAACATTTGTTACTTTATTACTAGGTGTCATGGTTGTAGGTGTAGGTTGAACTTAAAACTGTTTTAAAACTTTTTTTCTCCCTTTCTTAGTAAACAAATAGCTACACATAAGTATATATTTACGCGGACAGCTTTTAGCTTCGATTTTGTACGTGACCCTTTGGTGGCGCTGATGCGATGGTCGACGTCACCGGGGGCGTGCTGGTGCGGGTTTATCTATGTTCAATTTAAGTGGACTGTATTTGCGGCGGTGCTATATTGATATTCAACTATTGCGATCAGTTACGATTAAGGAGAGAAGGGCAGGATGGAAACTTGGCACATACCTTGCGGCGTTGCAGTCTCCACGTGGCTAGCCGGCTAGGTGTTTCTCGTTTCTTTCCACCGAGTCTTCTCTCACACAACACTCATTGTTTATAATATATGTCGGCACGTATGTAGCGATGCGTTTATTTCTCACTCGACCATGCAAAAACTTAAAATGTTAGCATGCGGCGAGGCTCGGCACGGACACTGTGCAAGCCGCGTAAACTACTCGACGATAGCAGACGAAGTAACACAACACAATGGCCGCCGCGCGTCCGTGGCGCGCGGCGCGACCCACCACTATCGAAACTAGCGGCGCGGCTCGGCGCGCTACCGAATTAGCATGTGCCATAGTTAAAGGGAACTGTGATTGGGCAAGATAGAAGGCGTGACCTGATCGCAATTAATTGGTCGGGCTTCAAAGTGACATAATTTAATCCATAATGCGGGAATTTTCAAACATACATAAAGCGGCGCAACCATCTTCCCCGGCTTGAAGGGTTCCCTTCAAAATGACTAATCTAAATCGAATCTATATCAAATCAAGTCGAATCTATACCAAGCCAAACCGAATCTATACTAAGCTAAATCGAATCTACACTAAGTTAAATCGAATCTACACTAAACTAAATCTAAGGTATGCTAACCACTGCTGTTGCTGATTAGGCAGAGGACAGAGACGAATAACAGGACGTAAATACGATCCGGTTTCGGTTTTAACTCGAACAATGCGAGTAATTCTATTAGCTCCGGGAAATACTTCCTCAACAACGCCTAATGGCCAATGCAGAGGTGGTGTATTCCATTTTTGACGCGACTGCAATGTGTGCAAATAATCTGTTCTCCAACGCTTCCAGAACGACTGGACGAGTTTATCCAATAAATCGTAACGCGAAAGAACATGCAATCGATCTTCATTTATATCTCTACAAGGTAGGTACTTGAGAGGAGTATTCAACGACCATTTGATGCGGTTTTCAGCTAATACTTGCGCGAATTCAGTGTTAAAATACTTTGATCTTAAAAATGCATGCAATTCTGCGATATTACGTTTAGCTTCTACGTAATTTGTGCCATTATCCGAATACATTTGCCCCACAGGGCCACGACGCGACAAAAACCTTTTAAACGCTGCCATGAAGCTTGATGTGCTTAGGTCGCCTACTAATTCTATATGAATTGCACGAGTTGTCATGCAAACAAAAAGACAAACGTAAGCCTTCGTCGAACGAATACCACGACCACGTGAAATCGTTACTCTAAATGGACCGGTGTAATCCGTTCCAGTGTGTGCAAATGGCTTAACTGACTCTACTACACGACAAGAACGATGGTCGGCCATTTCCGGAGCAGCAGCTCTCGGATGGAGCCTATAACATGGCACACATTTGTGTACCCTAGAGCGATTCAAATTACGAGCGGAAAATATCCAGTATTTTCGTCGCAGGATCGACATCAAAAAATCAGGACCAGCGTGACAATTTACCTTGTGATAATAATCTACTAAAAGATTAAGAACATGGTCCTTTGGTCAAATGCCAAGTTTGATTGGCTCAAACGGCCACCAACTCGTATGAGCCCATCTTGTAAGAAGGGTTTCAAACGCTGAAATGCGCGACTACAGGGTTTGTTGCATTTAAGATTCTTCAATTCTGTTTCAACAGGTGCGGGCGAGATGTAACCTTTATCTAGGTACTCGATTATAACGTCGTCGTAAGCTTGTTTCAACTTAGGAGACGCTAGCATTTTTCTTTCTAAACAATAAAAACGTTTTTCTGCTAATCGACGAGAATCACTGAGAGAAAAAATATCACCCTTAAAGGGGAGCGCGACAACACAACGACCGTCTTCCTCTCGAGCAGTCGTACGGCTATAAAACTCATCACAGGCTTTGTCTTCTGGGCTGAGAATAGGAGGACAACTGA
This sequence comes from Antheraea yamamai, assembly GCA_036509395.1. Classification (NCBI taxonomy): domain Eukaryota; kingdom Metazoa; phylum Arthropoda; class Insecta; order Lepidoptera; family Saturniidae; genus Antheraea; species Antheraea yamamai. The sequence goes on along the minus strand of AP028442.1, from coordinate 10,378,525 downwards.
CTTCTTCAATTTCCCAAAATTCACGAACGGCGGATTCTAGTGGCTCGGTGGTGCAGCAGTAAGACACGGTTGAGTAAGAATCCATGCGAGCGGGAGCGGGAGCGGTACCTACAATAACAAATCCGAGAACTGTTTCCAGTGCGTGCGGTGCGGTTTGTGACGTATGACCGGGAACCTTACGTGATAACAGGAGGTGCGGGAAAATCGAAGCTCCAATCAACATCTCAATATCTCCTGGAATAGCATAAGTATCGTCGGCCAAAGGTAAGTCACCAAAATTCGACAGCAATGAAGTGTTGACTGAGATCGTCGGCAAACGTTCAGTCACCTTATCTACAACTAACGAATCCATTTCAAAACTAATTCTCGAATCAAAACGTGAGCAAAATTTAATTTTTACCGAGCCCTGAATGGCTTTTACGGAACCTCCAATTCCCTTTACAACTGAACATACTGCGTGATTATTTATATTTAAACCAAGGCGTTGACAACACTCAAGAGTTGCAAAATTACTCTGCGAAGCGCTATCCAATAGAGCGCGAACACTATGTTCCTTCCCACAAGTATCTACAACTATTACACGAGCGGTCGCGAGAAGCACAGAGTTCGCGATAATGATAACGAGCACAATGCAACGTCATTTGAACGACCTGTGTGAGCGGCAGCGGCGCGCGCGTTCACAGTGTCCGACTGCACGTGGACAGTGGGCGTTCGCGAGGCAGCGCCAGGCGGCGACCGCGCGGTCGCGTATCGGCCGGGCTCCGAGTTTGTTTCGGAGCGAACAATACCACGGCACGATAAACCAACTCTGCTCACATTAGATGCGGCATTATTATCATTAAAATGAAGCAATGTATGATGCCTGTTTTGACATCTACGGCAACTAGAATTGGAATTACAAAAAGAAACACGATGTCTAACACTAAGGCAATTGATACACAAATTATTGACCCGAACATATTTATAACGCTCACTAGGTGTAAGTTTTAAGAAACTCGAGCATTTATAAATATGGTCATGATGAGCGTGACACAACGAACAAACAGACTGCGATGTAGTATTAACATATGTCTGAGTGGATTTGAGTGGTTTGGATACCACCTCCATTCTACGATCGAAAATAACCTTCTTTGTAGCTTCATGTTTTGGTAACGAGGTCCGTTGCAATATTTTAATTTGATCTCGTACAAATAACGATAATTCATCGAAAGATGGCATTTTACAACTACGCTTATCTGATTCGAATGAACGTGCAGTTTCTGAATCTAATTTCTTTAGGGCGAGATATACAAATACAAAATCTGAGAGATCATCAACTTTCAGGTTTTTTAAAGCGGCGACTGAGCATGCGAATTTATCTAAAAACTGTTCTAAATTATTAGGCGTTGCAGAGGAAATAGGTTTTAATTCAAACATTTGATCTAGATACGAAGTGGCTAGTAGTCGTTTATCTTCGTATTTATCTTTAAGAAGATTAAAAATCAATAAATAATTGTCTGCGCATGGTGTTATACCGGCGCAGGTGGATCGAGCCTTGCCAGTTAACTTCCCTATTAAATAATACAATTTTTCCGAGTCTGTTAATGATGTATTATTATGTACAATACTTTCGAAGCTAGCGAAGAAAAGTGGCCAATTTTTTATATCGCCATTAAACTCAAGAATCTCAATTGGAGGAAGCCGAGGTAGTCTATTCTGGCTTGCTGGTTTGATATCTGTTTTCGACTTTATTGTTTTGGGGGCTCGCTTGACGCAACCTAATAAATCTTCGAACGATGACAGCGATTGACAATCAATTACTGACGCGGGATTTAAACTTAATTCTAGGCTAACTATCTTGTCTAAAATGGTTTCAAAGTCGCTATACAAGATATCTACGGTTTCCATTTCACAGAAAAATGATTCTCTTGATGCTGCATTAGAACTAAGATCCTTCACGCGATCACAAATGCCTTGCATGCGAGCGAAAATTCTATCTCTTTTTGCATATAACACTTTTAATTGTACATCCAAGTCTTGTGTAGTGAGTCGTGTAAGTGCCATGATGATTCAAATAAACAAAATAAAAACAGAATACGTCCGTATATATTTAAATGCACTTCCGAAATAAACAAAACAAAAACAGAATACGTCCGTATATTTTTTAAATGCACTTCTAAAATAATAAGCTTGAAATTTTACGTATCGTATGTACGTCTCTATTACCGTGCGGTCTATTAAACGAAAAAAATATAAATACACTACAAAAAATAATACCGAGATAACATTTACATAAACTGCCTCAAGTAATTATAAAAAACTAGAATATGTAGGTAGGTACGTATCGACGAAAATAATACCGAGATAACTTTTACATAAACTACCTCGATATTTAGAAAAAAAAACAGAATATGTAGGTAGGTACTTATCGACGCTCACTGAGCTCGCTTCTTAACCAATGCTAATAATAATTATGTGATTCTACGCGAGCTGAACGAATTTACGAAAACAAATTAAGTATAACTTGTAATGAAATACTTTTCAACAATTTATTTATAAACTAAAAGAATACGAGAACAAAGAGATCGTTATCTTATTTACCTGATGCGGGGTGAACTATAATACAAAGGTAAACAAGTAACTATGTGTGAATATTATTACGACAAGTTTAAGAATTGCGGTTGAAACGAAATAATTAAGCATACAATATACTTAATAAATATGCGGCTAAAAACGATTTATAGTTTGTTCGAGTGAGAAATACGAAACAATTAGTGTATTTAACTACCTACTAATAATTAGAAACGGTAATTGACATTATAAATGCGATTTCTTTTGACTAATTAACTGCTAATATCTATCAATCTACATCTACAACTGGTATAATCCGGTTCGAAACGGACCAAACTAAAATGGTGGTATAATCCGGCTCGACTGGACCAAAAATAAAATGGTGGCGCCGATGCGATGGTCGACGTCACCGGGGGCGTGCGGGTGCGGGTTTATCTATGTTCAATTTAAGTGGACTGTATTTGCGGGGGTGCTATATTGATATTCAACTATTGCGATCAGTTACGATTAAGGAGAGAAGGGCAGGATGGAAACTTGGCACATACCTTGCGGCGATGCAGTCTCCACGTGGCTAGCCGGCTAGGTGTTTCTCGTTTCTTTCCACCGAGTCTTCTCTCACACAACACTCATTGTTTATAACATATGTCGGCACGTATGTAGCGATGCGTTTATTTCTCACTCGACCATGCAAAAACTTAAAATGTTAGCATACGGCGCGGCTCGGCACGGACACTGTGCAAGCCGCGTAAACTACTCGACGATAGCAGACGAAGTAACACAACACAATGGCCGCCGCGCGTCCTTGGCGCGCGGCGCGACCCACCACTATCGAAACTAGCGGCGCGGCTCGGCGCGCTACCGAATTAGCATGTGCCATAGTTAAAGGGAACTGTGATTGGGCAAGATAGAAGGCGTGACCTGATCGCAATTAATTGGTCGGGCTTCAAAGTGACATAATTTAATCCATAATGCGGGAATTTTCAAACATACATAAAGCGGCGCAACCACCCTTTATCTAGTTATTGTTGATCGAAGGGTTAAACTAACGATATAAAAAGCTGTAATTTTTTTTTCTTTGTTTCAGTATTTATGGCCAGACTAGGTAAAGGCTAATTAATATTCAGTTTAAGCTAATGATGTTATAAGTAAAAAGCTTTAGATACGTTACCTACATGATATTTTGACAAAACAAAGGGCACAATAACGAACATATACGTAAAGTTATATTGTAATGCCACATTCTCTTAGATAAAATGTGGAAGTAAGATGGCATATTCTCAATATCGGTGGTGAAAAAGAAATAGTTATATGTTGCTTAGATACGGGCGGATTGACGGGGCTAGATCATATTTGCTAGCTAGCCAAGTTTTAACAAGGCGCTTTCGAAGCGCTTATGACGTATTTACAGCTTTTTTATAATTTTAAATTTAATAATAACGTCTATTTTAAGGAGGTCCAAGAGTTTCAAGACTTTATTTCTAATAGTCCCAATCGTTTCGGAGGATGGAACGAATATCATCATAACATATTTGTTACTTGTTGGAGAAAATATTTTCAAACCAACTGTAGTACAGATTTTGAAAATTTTATTAGAAAATCTAAATCTTTTCAACACTTTTTACAAGAAATTCATCGGAAATTGGAAGGTAAGTATTTTTTATAAAATCACTAGCGGGACCAACTGACACTGTTCTGCCCTGATGATTAAAAAAATATAGACAAATTATATAACCAAATCTTCGAGTTTTCGGCGGGACCTTGGAATGCCATGTAGTGATCTTTATATTTTATCCATAATCTTGTATTATTTGGCTCTATATTGTGTAATGTTGGTGGTGCTTTACGTAATGTAGTTTGGTTATTGTGCTCAAGTGAAGTGGATCGGAAATAATACCACGGAGCATGGATTCTGACTTGCCACAAAAACTCCCAGGAAAGTTCTAACAAGATGACCACCATCTTGTTAGTTCATTGAAATTATATCAAGAAACTTGTAATATCGATATTCACTTGACAATGGCAGTAATAGTCTTAGAATAAGAACTAAATCTTCCTCATCAATCACTCTACTATGTACTGGTGAAAACCGCGTGAAAATCCGTTCAGTAGTTTTTGAGTACATCGCGAACAAACAGAGGCGGCAGAAGACTTTGTTTTATACTATGTAATGATGATTAAGTTTATCTTCTTTGATGAAATAAGAGAACAGTGCTGCGCATAATTAAAACTGTTTTAGGCATAGTATGGAATACAAGACAAAAAATAACCACCGCGACAAAAGTATTATTATATAATCAATATTCAGTTTGAGATTGAAAAAATTAAAAAATTGTATTGTCACGGGATGCCTGGCAGATGTGAAACATCGAAATTGTTTTGTATAAGTTATATGCATAAAAGAACAGATTACGACAGGAATCAGCTATAGCATAATGAAAAGATAAAGCATTACAAATTTGTTCCATAAAATAATGACTGTTTATTTATTTTATTAGATAAATAATCATTTTTATTAAATACAAAAATTCAACTAGACGCAGGCGCGGTGTGTTTGGCGGCATTTATCAAAGAGCGCTAGGTCGTCGGCGCGTGCCGCGTAACACTAGTAGAACGAGTGCCCTACAAAACAGTTTGAATCTTATCTTTATACAGATAGGGTTGCAAATGTTTTTGAGTATTTCGTTAATAGTGCAAAGTCGTGTTTTGCGTCGCCACACTAACGATCAAGTTTACCCTCCGCCTATAGATGTTTCACATCAACAAGCACGGTAACTTAGTATGATTATGATTATTTTTGGTATTATGATAAATTTCTAACGTACACGTAGAACCGGGCCAATTATCAATAAAAAGTAAGTAGTTTTTCAAAATATATGCGCTAATTAAAATTGAAAATTTTTGTCGTGTAACTCAGTTTTAGTCTCGTCCAAATGGCATATACATAGTACAGTCTTAGCCATTCTTGAGTAGTCCGGTGAAGCTGTTAAGGCCTTGCTAGATCAATAGCATAGTCAGTTCGAAAAAAAAAACCTAGCCTGTCTTTATATATATATATATATATATATATATATGTATGTATAACATAGAGACAACTTAAGGACAAATAAATGCCAATCATAGATTCTTATAATAATATTTTTACTTTGTTTTGTATTAAACTCGAGAATATTACTCACAATTCCGAACTTACGGTTACATTAATAGCAGTCAAAAATATTGACGAGGACTGTACTTTTATTTGAGAAAGATGTGTATCTGAATTATAACAAAATACTATGACTATAAAAATCCTTATTTCATTCCTTCGCAGGTTTTAAAACTGATGAGATCATAACACATAGTGAATGGTATTCGAGATATGTGTATTTAAAAGAGCGACAACAAACAGCCATCAATAAATGGAAAACAAACAAGCGGTTAATAAAAAAATCTACTACGAAGGTATCATATACACTTTAGTTGTTATTTTGGTTAAGTTGGTAGTTATACGTGATCTGTGAACTGATTATAAAAAGGAATTGTGGGAATGTTTGGCGGGATGTTCTGTCGTGTTGTTCTTATTTTTATTAATCTTCCGTTATTTTATTTTATATTCTACAATTTTGGTGGCATCTTGAGTACTATAGTTTGGTTATTGTGTACAAGTATAGTGAATTGTAAATAATAATACACTATCTGAGATGTTATAAAAACTTCTTGAAAAATTCTAAGAAACCATTTTTTTTGGAACCCTGGTGTCATCACAAAACCTTTTTAATGGTAACATACCTATCTAATAGAGGCAGTAATGATTGTCTATGAAGAGAATTAGTAGCATAAGTAAGAGATACAAGAAGAATAATTACATATTATATGCACAGATTATATGCTAGACATTATATAATTTTAGTACATATAGACGATAAAAGGAGTACCAACTGTACCATACCACCGCGTTCGAAAAATTGAATATAATTAAGATAGTTATAAAGTCCGAGTGCGTCTGAACAAGTATTTGGTTGGACATAAAATACGTAAATAAAATACACAATACATATAAAGTACAGAGTGTTTTAAGACTATCGCAATGGTAGAACTCGAGATAGGAACGACTATTTAGAAAACATAACATAAAACAATATTATATTTCAAAGAAATTGTGTAGGTATATAATATTTCAAAGGAGACTAGTTTTTAACTAATTTCAAGCAAGTAAAAAAACAATGGATAGAATAGTGCCATGTCGTTTATCGTTTGCTCTACCCCCGTAGGAGTATACTACAAATGTAGAAAGAAAGTTAAACAACATTCATACTATATTTATATAATAAATATGTATAGCTTATCGAATCGCGGTAGTACTGAAATTGTCAGTTTATAAAGCTTTTGAACTGAATATTTAAAGGTAGAGAATGATTCTGAGATTACAAGAACAAAATGGTCTGCGGAAATAATAACTGATCAAGATGAAATGTCGAACACTTCTAATTCTGGTAAATCATTTTTTTATTTTGTATGTTTATTTTATTATGTGGTGTATAGTGCAATTAACAATATTAAAATGAAGAATAGGGTATGCTCTGAAGACACGCGCTATTACAGGAAAACATTTTAAATAAAAAATATGTCACACGGTGTCCCCAGGCGGTCACCTATCCAAGGATAGATCGCGCCCGACGCTACTTAATTTCGGATATGATCGAACTAGAACCGGTGTTTTCAACACTATACCCGACACAGGATTTACCCCCACCACTTTTCGTCACACAAGAAGTTTGCCGATCGGAATTTCAAAGCTCTCCCATAAGAAGTTTCACATCAATAATCCTGTACAGACACTAATTTATCGGTAATTCCACTGAACCCTATAAAAATGACCAAATTTTAGTCAGGATAATTTAATAAAATCATTGGTTCGACAGAGTACGAAATACGAAACAATTTATGAAAAAAGCGCAATCTATAAAGCATACAGAAGCTAAGAAGCTAGACAATAGCAAAGTATATACAATTTTGTGACACTATCACTACATATTATAAAACAAAGTTCTTTGCCACATCTGTCTGTCTGTCTGTTCGCCATAAACTCAAAATCTACTGAACGGATCTTCTCGCTGTTTTCACCAGTAGTCAAATCAAATCAAAAATACTTTATTCAGTTTAAGCCCTAATAAGGCGCTTATGAACGTCAAAACTACCACCGCTAGTAAATAAAGTGATTTATGAGGAAGGTTTGGGTATATAATTTGTCAAGGGTTTTTTTTTATTATAAAGGCGGGACAACGGCCGCCGGTTCCGCTAGTTGGATATATATTTATTTTGAAGATATGTTTTTTTAACTAATGGGAAAATATGTTTTATTTTATTTAGTTATCATAATATAACATCTTTAGACCAGGACGTAATCGATGAAGAGAATGAAGATCAAATCAATAATAGCATTAACGTGGATAAACGTCAAACAATTGCTCGTGGTAATGATAACAATTTTCCTCGATTACAATACGACAAACCTACAAAACAATGGCTGAGTAGAAGTCAAACAATTGAGAGTTCTTCGCATTATTACTCGAGTAACGTTGAAAACTTAAAGAAATTGTAAGCGTTTTTTCTCCTAAACTTCGAGAGTATATCTTTGAATAATTAAACAAAACATAACTTCATTTTATTTTAACTTATACTTTCAGGCGGATACCAAATTGGAGAATTGGTTTACAAAGTTATGAGGGAAAGTAGGACTTCGGTTACAACTAACCTTATTTCCAGTTCAGAAAAATACATGGCAGTATCAGAAATAAGGTTTCTTTTTCAAAGAGGTGTTATAGAACATACCAAATATTTTAAAACTCTAAATACTAATTCCTGAATTACGTCAAAGAATTTTGTAAAATACTAACGAGCTCGGGCGTTTTCCTACACATTAATGACAATATGAAACTGAATAAACACGAAAAAACCTATAATCATAAGTCTTAAAAGCCTTTTTATCACTGAAAAAGTTTTTAGAATTGGACCAGTAATTTCACAGATTACCGATCACAAACAATTTCTTTTACCTCTTTACGGCAGATAACAATGCGATTATAATTTTTTAAACGATAATTTTTTAGCATTATAAATAAAGACTATGTAGATGGCATATTTTTATAATGTTTATGGAGGTTAACAGATAAGGAGAACACAAGAAATTTGTTGTTTACTTATAAATTCCTTGGGCGGACACGATAACTATGTAGTATAACAATTATATATAGTGAAAAATATTCAATAGTGAGATTCATAGTTATTCACGTTCGTAATTGGGATACGTAATACGTAATCAAGACCCTCTTATTTCAAACCTTCAATCGAAACCGAAAAATCATTCTCTTTATTTGTTGACACTTGGATCGTCGTAGCCACAATAGGGATGATTGATATTAGAAAAACATCGATGTTAACATTGATTTAAAAGTATCGATGTACGATAAACATCGATAGCAATACATTTATGTCTAAAAACATCGATGTTTCGATAGCAAATAAAACTGTCTATTCTATTTATGAATTTTTTGTTATTATTGAAGGTAAAATATAAGAAAAAAATTAACAATCCCAGTATTTTTTGGGCACACTATGTAAAAAAATTAACTTCGTCAGGTGTTTTTCATTTTGTCTGTTCCGTTGCTGATACAGGAGTTCACCAACTTTGTAAATAAACGTTTATGAAGCTGTTCCTTTCCTTTTTTTCCCGTAGAAAATGCCAATAAATAACTATTTGTACGGCTTATTTCGATTACGTTGATCAGTATTATCTAGTGTGAAATAGCTAAACTTGATAGTTATCTAGTCCCTAGCTAGTACATCCAACATTAAATGACCCTAGAGAATGTATTGATACGTCGATGTTATCGGAATTAAAACATCGATGTCAAAAAGTCGTTTTTTTTTCACCTAAATATCGATGTTTATTCAACATCGATGAATATCGAACATCCCTAAGCCATAATAATTTGTGAGCTAGTCAAAGGTGGAACACATTCATACCATTGTAGTTGTAAAAGCGGCACGCTATGATGGCCGTTTTGACGTTTGTCCGCTTGCGAAGTTTCCTGTAAATAAATAACTACGCTTGAAGGAGCAAATTGCTGTTCTTTGGGGTCAATAGCAACGTGCACTTACTCTTAAAATTTATAATGTGGACACAAAATAAATTTAGTAAAGATTTGTAAATCCTATATATATGTAACTATGTTGTTGTACCTCTAACTATATTATATATATCTAACTACTACTGTATCTAATCATACAATACGGTCCCGTGAACATATCTTTCCACGTTTTTACAATAAAAAAATAGCATTGGACAGAATCCTCTGTCAATCCAAGGAATTTATAGTTGACCTACTTATCAATTCTTTGCTTGCCACTCATAGCGCAGTTATAATAACGTTAAATAATAACGTTAGTGATGTAACGAATACTCGAGTTACCGAATATTAGCGTATTTTTTTAAATTCTGAATAACAGAGTTATATGTGTATTGTTTATAAAAGTTGTAAAATTAAACAGCGGAGAGATGTAATTGTATATATTATAAATTGGATTAAACATAACATTTGGAATTGATTTTAACCTTTAAATTGTATTTGATTTTGAGTAAAATCTATGGAAGATAATGGACAACTGTCGTTACAGAAAACGGAGAAAGAACCTGAAGAACTGAAAACCAATAAACAATGTGTTAACTTATATTTACAGCGTGTGGAGGATCAGAGACATTCATGATGCGTAAAACACATTTCCTTCTTATTAATCTGTGTCTGACACGTATTGTCTATGAATAGGTTGACGTGGTTCTTTGACCACGGCCTACATAATGTTTTGTTTTTTTTTTTGGCAGCCTTGAAAAAGAATATTGCCAATTTATAAAATCTATAAATTTGTGTTTATTTTTTCAGAGTATTATATATATCTATTGGTTGCACAAATTTTACATTATCACAGTACTAGAAAGATAAATTTAATGTTCAACTTATTAAGTACATACAGATAACTTGCAAACTACTACCTGCCTTTGTGAGGAACGGTATTTGACTTAAAGTATTATCACGTTGTGGCTTGTAGCGTCACGAATGCTGGAAAAAGAGTCGAGGATAAAAGAACATTTGAACGTTTGAACGCAACTATTTCGAAGGAATTTTTGGTGGAATCTTAGTCTTACATGTAGTGGTCGTTACATTTAATAGATAATATTATGTTATTTGACTGTATATTTTGTAAAATAGGTGGCATTTCACGTAATATAGTTCGATTAATGTGCACAAGTGACGTGAATGGAAAATAACACCACGGAGATGATTCTGAGATGCCACAAAAACTCCCTGGAAAGTTTTAACAAGGACGCCACAGTCTTGTTAGAACACGCACATTAGACAGTATATAGATTGCCAAAAATGAAATGACAAAAAAACTATTTCGAACAGCTTTTAGTTACTTTTAATATATTTTGAGAGCTAAGCTGTAAAAGATACAAGTATTTTAAGCTACTTAAGTTATAAATATGTAACTGATATCAATAACACTAAGTTAACACCAAATTTTACTGGACACCATACTTACATATTACAATTAAAAAAAACTAAATCAAACTGAGCTATTATTCGAATATTTAATTTAGTGCACGTATATCAGCATCGTAGACAATATTTGATTGTAAGTTGTTATGAAGAATGAATGAATACTATTTATTGCACTATTGGTTTGTACACTGGCGAGCTTAATGCCACAAGGCATTTTCTTCAAGCTAACCAGTGGTATTGTTCTCAATCAGTTTTGTAGGTAGTGTATATAAAAAAACAGAAGAAAAATGGATAAATAAGTATATTTCTTAATATACGCATACATATATATTGTTGTTCATAATTTTTTGTCATTTACGGCTGGAAGCACTGAATTATCTTTGTATAATTCGTTTATCGTTGATCTGTCGACTTGTCCATGCTCCTTGGTTCAAACGGGTTCATTTGCAAGTGACCAGTCAGTCGTTTGCCGGTTTTTGGTTATGTTGTAAATATTTATAAATTGTATATATTCTTTTCAAATATTATTTCTTACGTGCCACGCATTAAAATTGTAATTATATTAAAATCGCAACAATTGTAAAGACAAAAACTAAACTTTTAATAATCATGGGTGCCTTTTCTACGGCTCTCGGGATTCTTTTATTTATTGCAGTAGCCCGATCTGATGATAATCCTAAAGGTCCAAAAGTTACTCATAAGGTACGTGTAATATCCATGTACAGTTTGCCATTTCCGGGATTACACAAAACAACCGTTCAGTGACCTTCGCAAATGACGCTACAAGTTTTGACCTTTTTTGACGTCTCACCTCTAACATCCTTTCTCTAAATTGTTTCATCTTTTGTAATTCAGTGTACTTTTATCATTGTTTTTGCACATTTTTTTCTGTTGTAAAGATCCAAAATGTTTTTTTATTTAAAACAAATTTGTACATATAATGAGAATGTAAAACCTAACGTGTCTGTACTTTTTGGGTTTTAGTGAAAAAAATTGTTGCTAGGAATAACAATAGAATACGTTTTAATAATTTTTAGAAATGTCCGTCTGTATGAACACGCATCACTGCTAAAGTACTGCGTTGGTGATAAAACCGTTTAAAAAAAATATTTAGTAACATATACATTTATGTATATATACATAGTCTTTGTTTCATAAAAATCAGTTCCATCTGTCAAAAGTTATTATAATTTTACAAACACCACTACATATTATAAAACAAAGTCCCACGTTCATCTGTCTGTCTGTTTGCGATAAACTCAAAAACTACTCAACGGATTTTCATGCGGTTTTCACCAGTATTTATTTTTGAAAACCACTATTTAAATACTTGCGAGTTTACTTCACGGTTCGCATAATCTGTATGGTTATGTTATCATGAGGACACAATTTAAGTAAGAGAGAAAAGTAACTTATTGTAATTTTTTTTAACAGGTCACTTTTCACATGAAAGTTGGTGATGAAGAAGTTGGGAACATTGTTATTGGTCTGTTTGGGAAGACCGTCCCGAAAACTGTGGATAACTTCTTCCAGCTGGCACAGAAACCAGAAGGGGAAGGATACAAAGGAAGCAAATTCCACAGGGTGATTGACAACTTTATGATTCAGGGTGGAGACTTTACAAAGGGTGATGGCACTGGTGGTAAATAACAATTTCATAATAAACACTAAATGTTCTGTGTGGTATCCATTATATGTATAGTATTGTTGGAGATAGTTTGTATCCGGCTTCGAAGGAACCAACTTGTTAGGTATTGGTCTCAGGTTCTCCAATAAAACAGCTGTAGATCTTCAATGGACTGGATATTTTCTCAATATTGTATATAAGAAGCCTGTGACAAATGTATTTCACATTTCATCCTGGTTTTAATGTACATTGTTATAACTAGCAGGTGGGGTGTGCCATAATCGCGGCACTTTTTATCCGTATATTACCATTTTGCATAATACATTTTACTCCATATTTTGTACTACCATTCCATACAATATTATATTTATTTGTAACTACCCTGAGTCCGCATTTTCATCCGTATGGAATAGTTACGATGGGCTGACACGCAGTGGAAGGTCTCAGGAGGAACAAATCCCAATTTTAAAATATTCTTTATTGATGCTCTGTTCCTATTGATCTTAGGGTGATGATATATAGCCTATAACCTTCCTGGATAAATGAACTAACACTGATATAATTTTTCAAATCGGACCAGTAGCTCCTGAGAGATTACCCCCTACACAAACTTTACCTCTTTATAATATTGTCAATATAATATAGATAATAATACTAATGGCACTTATTCCAAATCCCTTTACATACATGAAATTCAAATAAGAGTAAATCATTATACACATATTACATAGAAAGAACATTTAGATTAGAAAAAAATATGATAGGTCATTTGTCCTCAACAAGTATAGTATTCGAGATGTTCATATGGAGTCATTTAGCTTTGAACTCTTCTCAATAGATAAATTGGATAATGCATAAAGGATTTCCTAATTTGGACTTGGAGATACTGAGATTACAATGTTCAAATATATAATCATTCACTCTTCATAACACTGGATTGGATGTTTTTTTTTATGTCGTAGCAGGCAACAGAACATGTGGGTCACCTGATGTTAAGTGATCAGCACCGTCCATGGACACTAACAACACCAGGGGAGTCGAAAGTGCGTTACCAGCCTGTGTTGGGGGAAAGATAGGGGAGGGGCGGTGGGCCTCCGGCACTTTCACTGACCGAACGAAACGCAACAATGCAAGCACTGTTACTTCACGGTTTCTGTGAGAGGGTGGTACTAACCCGGGCGAGCCGACCCATTCACACTGAAACTAATAATAACTTCAGTGTGACTCTACAACCCAAGTAATTTAAAAGTACAGTTCACCTGTAATTTTAATGTATTCATATTGAATATATATGAAGGAACTAACTTGTACTTTCAATATTTTTTTTCTATTTTATTCCCTGCACATGCTTCCTGGGTGGGTAGTGGTAAAGATTAACAAATCCTACACAGATGTTCCATATAAATTGAACCTCACTGTAACAAATAGAGTAATCAATCAATTGGCTATAATAAAAGATGGATACTATATTTAACCATATGATTAAATTTAAAAAAATATATATTAAAAGATTATTTGTTTCTATGAAGCCATTTCTGGAAATACTGTTACGATACTAGAAATTCTGTCACTAATATATGTTACATGTCTCCAGAGCGACATTTAATTTTATTGCTATTTCTACATATTGTAGTTAAAAGATATGATGTCACAGGTTATCAGTATGTGACATTCCATAGAGTGTCGTGGAATAGTAATTACAACAACTATTAATTATACTATTTCTTAGTTTATAAACTACTAACGGGCCCAGCAGACGCTGTCCCGTCCTGACTATAGAAACCACCTTGACAAATTATATACTAAAACCTTCCTCATGAATTACTGTATCCACTGGTGAAACCCACATGAAAATCCGTTCAGTAGTTTTTGAGTTTATCGCAAACAGACAGACAGACACGGTGGGGGACTTTGTTTTATACTATGTAATGATAATGATTTGAGTGCAAACATATTTTATGCAAGAATTCATAAAACTTCTTTGGTTGTGTTTGAAACTCAGATTAAAACAATTTATATCTACATAGTTAACTATAACAATGCTTATTACCAAAATTTTTATTAATTCGATTCTTTATTAGCAATGGATAATTTAAAAAAAATCATTAATAAAATGCTGTATTATCAGCTAGTAATGTTGCCTGTATTCTATTTTCAAAATTTTTATACCTAAGGGACTGAAGCAGTGAGTGAAAGATAATATATTTTCTTGACTCATTCCTACCATCAATCAGATATAGTATGGATATAATTCTACTATATGGCAACATATGTGCTACACTTGTGCATTTTTATGACAGTCCATTTATACAATAAAAGGATATATGTCATAGAATGTAATTTGTTAGCAAGATTATAATTTTTTTTCTTCTGTCTAAATAAGTAGTACAGGATTAATAAGAAGACAATATAGATTATAACTAGGGAGGATAGAAGAATAAAACATAAATGAGTAGTTATATATATGTCAATGATATATTAGTAGTCCAGTGAAGCTGTTAAGACCTTACAAGGTCAATAGCGTCAGTTCGAAAAACTTACTAAGTCATCATAAATAAATGAGTAAATAAAAATAGATTTTATAATTGTTCAAAGGGCGTAGCATTTATGGAGAACGTTTCAGTGATGAGAACTTCAAGCTTCGTCATTATGGTGCTGGCTGGTTGTCAATGGCTAATGCTGGGAAGGACACAAATGGATCCCAGTTCTTTATTACCACTGTAAAAACACCTTGGTTGGATGGTAGACATGTTGTTTTTGGAAAAATAATTGAAGGAATGGTAAGTCATTTAACTTTTATTTAGTTATAAATATGCTGAAGTAAACCAAGTAAACCATGACAATAAAAAAAATAGTTATACATACAAATAAAATGAAATCTATTATTGCTTATAATAGAACATTGTTCTCATTATTTAAGAACAAAAAAAAATGCAGAAATTGAATATGATTGTGAATTAGATAATGAATGTATACATATTTTGAACAGAACAGACCTTATTAAAGAAAAATATTAAGGATCACTTTTAAATAACAGCAAAACAGGAAAATAAAACAATTTCTAGAGTTTTTGCATGCATTCCATAAAAATATTTGTTATTAGGGTATTTTAAACAGCACCTGTTTTCCTATTTGGTTTTATTATTAGCAAAACAGTTGTGGTTCCACAAATCTATATATTACATTATATATCCATATTTCTCAGTAACAATGCAATTGTGTAAATAAAAATTATGTAGTACTTACTACGTATGAGATTGTTCATTTCAGTTTTATTGTATGGAAATAAATGTATTCTATAGGTCAATTCTGGTTTGTAAGGTTCTGAAGTTATTGATAAATGTTTAGCAAAATTACTGTCTATTATTTAATGGTAATTAGAAATAAGATTGGTAAGATGGATTCCCATAAATAACTGATGAAATTCTGATTTTGGCTTGTAGAAATTGTACATTAATCCAGATATATGACTAATGCTCATCCTGAATACACTTGGCCTATGTTATAAGAAACTTCATGAGCCAATCTAGCAGATATACTGTTACAGATATAATGTTAATTAATGAAATTTTATGATTGTTTTTATTTACAGGATGTTGTGCGAAAGATTGAGAAAACTGTTACTGGTGCTAATGACCGTCCAGTCAAAGATGTTGTTATTGCAGACACAGAAACTGAAGTAGTTGCAGAACCATTCAGTGTTTCAAAAGAAAGCGCTTAGGAACTAAAAATATGAGATTTATAGATATAGAAAATTACATATTAAAAACCAATTACACATTAAAAAACTTTCAATACATTTATTTTTGCTATTATGATTTCTTACACAGGGAAGAAACATTTCATATTCCTTTTTTTTATATATACTACCTAACCTTAACTATGTAACAAATTTGATACAAATAAAATTAATTTTGATTAAGTAGCATTGTTTATTTCCTCAATACACCTTTCTGCTTCTGTTCTAATGTCATTGTTTTTAGATACAACAGCTAGTTTCCAAGCTCTGCCACAATTTTGCCTAGCTTCAGATAACATAGTTTTTTTTATATATGACCTTCCTAAGTTGACATAAAGTGTGCCTATATGTTCCATTTCTAATGGAGTTCCAAGTTCAATAGCCTCTTTAAAACATTGAATGCTTTCATCAGATTTTCCTAGTTGATCATACACTGTTCCAATATCGTTTAATTGCAAAACTATATGTTCTTTTTCTAAATCAGTTAATTCTCTCATTCTATTCAAAGCAGCTGTCATCAGTTTGATTGCTTGCTCATATTGTCTATGGTCAAGGAATAGCCGGCCATACCAGTCTTCGGCCAATGCTAATAGTTTTTTCTTATCATCAGAGGGATCTCTTTGGACAGCATCTTTAAGTTTTTGTAAACACCAATCATATCCAATCTGAGCAGTGTCATATTCTTTATTTAAATGACTGATTCTAGCTAGTTTCACACTTATGTGAATAACACGGAAATCATCTTCACTAGCACCATCTTCCATAATTCTTTGGGCTACAGTAATAAATAACGTTTTTGCTTTGTCTAACTGTTCCCGTTCTAGAGCCAAGTTTGCCATGACATCATAAATGTATGTAATGCCTAATTTGTGTTGTAACTGCTGAGCTTGTCTAAGCGCTATGTGTAGCAATTGTTCTGCTTTGACGTACTCAGTCCTTTGTATAAACAAAATGCAATGTTTTATAGTTTGTATGAGTTCATCTTCAGCACTCATTTTCTTTTCAAATCCAAGCCATGTAAATAGAGAAAATCCTATAAAACATGGAATAGGTGTAATGTTATTGCATTTTTGCACAGTTGTCATAGGCATAAGCTTAAAACTTGCAGTAGTCATACGCACCAATCTGGCTAAGGCAATTCTGTACCTACTAGACATGAGAGCTATTTTCTCAAATGAAAACAGAATTATTATGTAACTTTTAGGACTACTGAAATTTATATTTTCTTTCACCTAGCAGTAATTAACTATAAAATTTAACCCTAATTATACCTTTTCAAACTTTTAATAATTCTCTATACTTTATCTAAACAATAATTATTTATTACAAAAATATGCAATGTAAACAACATTGAATATACCTATATGATATACACAGAATAAAAATAGTAAATCAAAGAGTACTATCCGTAAAAAGGAAATAGTAAATATACTCCTAGCAGAGACAATAAAATCTACTTTTATTATTAAGGATTAGGGATGTAAAATACTGAGGTTAAACATATTTGTTGAAATTCGTAAAATCGTCTATACATCATTTTAATGATTGTGTTGTCAAATATTCCGAATTGTTAAACCGCAATGTTTATACTACCTTTCAGAGTGGTAAAATTAGATTTGTTTAGAATTCAACTATAGAATATATCGAACTATTAAGGACATAGTAGGATGATTTAAAAAAAATACTTTAAACTTAATATTATATCATAAAATAGATTAAAACTAACATTATGTGAATGCTAGGCTAACGTTATCGTATGACCATCTCGTACAATAATTTATACAAGAATAATGTACTCGTATGAATGAAGGAATCGGGCTGCCGAACGTTTTCATTGAAATTGCTGACTCGATGCCTCGTGCACTTGCCATATCGTGGAATGTTCCACTGAAATTGCTGACTCAATGCCTAGTGCACCTGCCACACCGTGGGACTGGGAACCCGGGCTCTGTATCCTCTTGGTCAACAATCATGATGTGTTGCCGTGGCGTGACTATCATTTAACGTTGGTGTAATGTTTCGAAATTCGATGTAGCCAAGGAGTTGATGTACCCTAACAATAAGTACATTGATGTTTTTTCGTATTGGCATCCCTACTACTAGGGATGAGTTTTTCCAGAGAAAATCGACTTTTCAATTGACCGAATTGTAGTTTGTATACTTGTTCAGGTAAATATTTATGGTCCTGTAAACGAATATTTAAAAGGCTCTTATTTTCTTTAGCTTTTATTTTTATGAAAAATACCACATAGTTATTGGTGTTTTATCACCTTTAATTTTAAAAAGTTTATAATTCCATGTCATTAGTCAAAAGTGCAGGCATATTTTAAAGTTATAAGTTAATTGGCAAATTGGTATTAAATTATAAAAATTGATAAAGTTGACCATTATATATATTTCAGTTCTCAGTACTTTGCTTAATCTCTATTATTTCATCATAGTTTAATTAAAAAAAAAACTGTTATTAAAAACATAAACCTTAACCTATGATTATCATCAGCAATAAATACAAATTACTCAATTTGCAAATATGTTCAACATCTTGGAATGTGCAGTTATCCTTATTTAAAAAATTGGTTGTCTGTAAAGTCGATTTACGGACGACAATTTTACATGATAACGACTCGGACGCATCGGTTGAAGGAGTGGAAGAGAGATAGATGCGTCACAAGCTGAACGCTTAGGCCGATCACGCCTCTCTATCGCTTGTTCCGCGCTTTCGCTTGCACATTCGGCTCAGGCGGAACGTGATAAAGAATCATGATTTTGTGTGTGTTTGCGTGCAGCCGGCATTCATCGATTTATAAGATGTTATCACGTCAAAAAATGTGGATTCAGATGCCTAAAGTAAAAACCTAGAAGAAATTTAAGTCTAAATCTACATTTAACCTTGTATAGCATCAGATATTCTACATCATATAACTTTGTTTCTTTTATTTGTTAAGGATAGAAGAAGTGAATTGTAAATCAGCCATCTATTGGTTTTACGAGTAATTCAGTAAAAAATTGTTCCATGATTGAGTAGATTCAACTAATTCAAAAATTTAATCATGATTTTTATAGATGATTTTATAGATTCAGAGATCATGGTTGCGCCGCTTTATATATATTTGAAATTCCCGCATTATTGTGATCAGATCACGCCACTTTGAAGCCCGACCCACCCGACCCTTTCCCATGGCACATGCTTATATACGGTAGCGCGACGAGCGCGCCGCCACTACTGCTGTGTTGTTGGCCGCGCCGCGCGCGTCGGACGCGCGGCGGCCACTGCTGCTACTACTATCGTTATTACTGTTGTGTTATCCGCGCCGCATCATAGTGTTGTTGTGTCCGCGCCACGCCGCGCCGCATGCTAACATTTTGAGTTTTCGCATGGTCGAGTGAGAAATAAACGCATGGCTACATACGTGCCGACATACATTATAAACAATAAGTGTTGTGTGGGAGAAGACCCAGTGGAGAGAAACGAGAATCACCTAGCCGGCTAGCCACGTGGAAGCTGCAGCTCCGCGAGGTATGTGCCAAGTTTCCTTCCTACCCTTGTCTTCCTAGTCGTAGCTGATCGCAATGGTTGAATATCAAATATAGCACCCCCCGCATATAGAGTCCACTTAAATTAGCATAGAAACCCCCGCACGCCCCTACGGTGACGTCGACAACGCGACGGCGTCACCAGATCAAATCCTTGGATCGATTAATTGTGTAACATTAATCAAAATAATTGGTTTTTTTTATTGTTTACATATCAATTAAATGTGTATTCGATTTCAGTCTATCCCTTAATTTGTAAATATTACTCATGAGTAAAGTATTGATAATCTCTAATTGGAAGTTATATTTGATTGGAAAATATCTAATTGGCCACACTGGTTGTATAGGCCTAAACGTCAGAATGACATACGGAAAAAACTATTTTGCAGTTTTATTGCGTCGGTTTATCGTTTGTTAGTGTCGTCACTGCAAATTGAATTAGAAAGCGTCAAATTACTAGGAAAGAAGCGAAGTTTGCATGTTTACAATGTTAGGACCGAGTTGACGTAACGTGAGTCTACACACCAATAATTCAATTATTGGAGTTATGTTCTGCTACGGGACTTGATTATTATCGTAATAAAGAAATGGCAATCCAGTGAAAACGTAACAATGTACGGTATAAACGGGTCAGATCTACCTCCCGTTAAAGAAGATACCTTTTGTAAATACGTTTTATATTACGAGATAAACAATTCAAGGTGGGTGCCTAGGTACCTATTCACTGTCCTTGTGTGTGATGCAGCGTCGTTTGTTTTTTTTGCTAACTTTCAAAATTCTTGCAGGGTTCGCATCTGGGATTTGATTATTTTGATACCGAACGCTTTGTTTGTATTGTTCCTAGTGGTAAGGTTTAATAAGGCTCAGTTAAAACTACGTGCTACAAGTAGTCCTATATTTCTCACGTTTTACACGTTGGTGTGGGGAAATGTGATCATAAGCCTCGTGAGATGCGCTGTATCCATGACTGTGAATGCTGCTATGCCAGTTGGGGGTCTTGTAGACAAAGTTCTTTGGGTCATGGTCAGGTTTTTTTTGCTTGCAACCGAAATGAGCGTTGTAATATTTGGACTTGCTTTTGGTAAGTTTATTTCACATGTATAATTATGTCATTATTATATATTATTTTTATAGTTTGGTATAGGAGGAGTACATGAGTGATGGGTAATTTTCTGGTAAAAATTACAGCCTCTAAATTTTTTATGTTAGCAAGGCATAATGATTGCCCCAATTTTGGTTGTAATTACAATACTATCTAAACACATAGGTAACCAATGAGAGATCTACTTCAACTTTATTAATAATGGTGTCTCATAGATACAAATTCTGTGAGTATCAAGTCATCCATGGCAGAGTCTCTTTATAAATACTATTAAATTTTTATTATATAATTTAGTGACACCAAATTAGTCCACTCAAATTCATAAAGACAAACATAACACTTACAGACATAATGCCTTAAATAAATATATATTTACATAATAATAACAATTACTGTTAGTTATTGTGATATGCTAAAGTTTAATTTTGTTTATATATATAAAATTAGCCAGAGTATTGACAAAAGGAGAAAGTACATACAATAGCAAAAATTTAAATTCAGATGGATATATAAATACACTCCATATTGTAAAATATCATATAAGGTATATTCTAAATTAGGGCAGTTAAAAAAAATGTGTTCTAGAGTCATACACTGAGTATTCGCAGAATTTGGCAAACAATAGAGTGTGACAAATTTAAATCCCTGTGTGTGGATGCTTAACCCACTTAGATACATATCTCTATCGATATTTAATGTTATATAATTTAATCTATACATATAATAAAAATGAGGCGTCTGTATGTAATATCAAAATATATTTTTTTTACTGATTGGGTATGATAGTATACACGGTACTGATAACAAAAATGCAATTTTTAAAATTTTTGTTGGTCTGTCTGTTTGTTCCGGGTAATCTCCAAAACGGCTGGATCGATTTTGACGGGAATTTCACTGGCAGATAGCTGGAATTACAGCGGGTTATTTAGGCTACTCTAAATTAGACTAGCTATTAACCGCAGCTTTGTCTGCATTGCTATCTCCAAAACAGTTAGACCGATTTTCACAGAACTTTCACCAGCAGATAGTTGACCTTATAGGAAGTAATTTAGGTTATTGTATTTTAGACTAGCAATTACCCGCGACTTCGTCCGTATGAAATTTAGCAAAAATATATTGTTCATTGTAAACATGTGCATGAGATGTGCATTGTACTGGACTCTAAGAATAAATATAATTGAAATTCATATGTATGTAATTTGAATTATATTGTCTTTTCGGTCATTTTGCTTTATTTACCGCGCTTTCGTCTACATAACTCAGCAACCATAGTTACATATAAAAATACTGTATCCAAGTCAATGAGCACTATTTAAGTTGTCGAATATTAAAAACTGCTTGGACAGATGTGAAGTTTTATATCTTGATTCATATTTATGCAAGATTTCAAGAGGTCAGCTCATTAATTATTTGAAGATAGAAGGGGTCTTTCTAATAAGATATTAAACCATAAACTTATTACTTATTGACAATATAGGGATATTATATCATTATAACAACGTCTTGAAGTCATTGTTTCATTAATTCCTTATACAGTGTAAGTGGGCATTGAGGTGGTTATATGGTGGCTTAAGGTTCTAAATATGTTGTTGATGATAAACCTCATTCGGCACACTGTTAGTATTTATATATGTGATGTATACCTTACATGTTACAAAAAAATAATAATTCTATAATTGTACATAGTCTCACAATTTTATATTTCTTTAATACAATTTAAATAAATGTGTGCGGAGCTGCAGGTACAGCTAGTTTTTTAATATTATTAATATTGCAAGTTTTATCAGTATGAATCTAAAGCATTTTAGGTTTTCTGTCTAATATGCTTGTTATTATATTATTCATCTGACTACTGACTGATGCATTATCCACAATTGTAAATAAATAAACCCAACTGAAATGTAATCAAAATTGATAAGGGACAGTAATAAAAAAAACTGTTTACAGGTCATCTTGATAGTCGCAGCAGTATTAGATATGTCCTATTAGCAACATCATTCATATCCCTGGCTTTTACTGTCACACAAGGCACACTTGAGATAGTTATGCCTGATGACATGTTCCATATTGATACTAGAGATTACGATCTATTTGGACATGGAGGGATGCTGTTTTGGTTTACATCGTCTGTTGTGTTTGCCGTGATATATTTTCTGATACTGCTGCTACCTTGGATTCCTCTCAGAGAATATCTAGCATTACCGAGTGAGTACAAATGTTTGTTTTCTGTTTTATTTTTATAAATACTAGCGGGCCCGGCAGACATTGTCCCCCCCTGATTATAAAAAAAATCTGGACAAATTATATAATTAAAATTATAAAATATTTAATAAAATTATAGAACGTTCCTTGTGAATCACTTTATCTATTGGTAAAAACCGCATAAAGATCCGTTCAGTAGTTTTTCGAGTTTATCATGAACAGACAGACATAGCCAAGGACTTTGTTTTATAATATGTAGTGTTGCAGCTGGTTAATTATTGGTGTAAATTATTTATTATAACCAATATGAGGTTAAGCAGTTACAACAATTATGTATTTAAAAATATATCAAACAATGATTTCATTGGGTAATTGATTTAGGTTCTAGTGGTAATGAAACCTGTGCAGAATAATGTTTTTCATTATAAAAAATGAGTGGTGATGATTCCCCAAAAAAATGGTTCAGCTGATATCTTTATATATAAATTTCTTCTGTATGTGTGTATGTCACTGAACTCCTCCTAAACGGTTGGACCGATTTTGATGAAATTTTGTGTGCGTGTTCCAGTGGCTCCAAGAATGGTTTAGATTCACAATTGGACCCGGTAGGTGGCGCTGTGGTTAACTTTTAGGATTGTTTTTTATTATCAAGGTAGGACAATGTCCACCAGACCCCCCCTTATTACATAAATATTTAGACCACTTCATATAAATATTTAGATCATTTCACATCATCCCATTTAATTTAAATTTAGCACATTTATCAAGCTTTGATAACAAAACAACAATTTAATAAAGTTGATCTATTAATTCAATTATATAATGAAAAAATATTAATTATCAAGAAATTGAGTCTTCGAGTAACTATAGAATTGAGGTTCATTTATATATTTTAAATACATTTTCATAAGGCTTTAAATGCTAAGGACTTATATTATCATTAGCTGATACCGGATACTTCGACTGCATTGTTTATTATCTTAAATATATATTTTATGTTCAGAGGGAAAAACATAAGAAATAATTTAAAAGCAAAAGTATATCTTGCATACAGAAGTTTAATTGTCAACAGTGGTATTAGCTTATTGTTCCTCTGAAACCATTACTAACTAGAGCAGTCCTACTCAACCTTTTTTGTAAGGGGGCCATAAACACGTTTCACTCATGGTATCATGCAAACTACAAATAACTAGTTTTTAAATAAAAAAAAAACGTAATTTCAAATTAATCATGTATTATTAATGTAGAGAAAAATGGTTGTCCAATAAAACAATCTTGGAATAGCCTTTATATCATAACGTACGGATTGCGTTCGGGTTTTGTGAGATCCATTTAATTCACTTGGCGTGATCATATTTTTTGTAATGGGCACGAAATTTAAAATAATTGAAAATAAAGTATGATCGGATAGATCAGACTACAAAGATCCGGCGGGCCGCAGGTTGAGTATCGCTGAACTAGAGGCTATTCAAGAATTACTTAAGCATCACTTGGGGGTATTTGATTTGCTTATGTTTTAATGTCATGAGGGATGAGGGGATCTGGACGTGTAGGTCTGATATGCGAGATGCGCGGTCCTATCCATTGTGGCTACCATTGCATCGCCGTTGTAGTGAACAACGTTAAATCTGCTATAGATTATAAATGCATCTATAAGGAAACCCGAATGGATTAAAATATATTTATATAAATGTTTACATAAGCATGGTAGAGGGGTTATATCTTTGCTTACTTTTACTGAATGGGGAAGGCGAGCCCTTAGGAATTACAAAAATTCTGCTTACAATACTTGTACGGCCCCCGATTGACACTATTCACCGCGATAACGGGCGTAATATTTTATGGTATTTGATGTGATGCTGAACAACCAGCAGTATTTCTCTGCCTCTGTTATGTTTATTATCAAATTGATTCAAGTTTATGAAGCATGATCACGTTTACGTGATGTACGAAACATGCATAATTCACATAATTTTGATCTTTGATTAACTTAATGCATAAGTCTAAAAATTGATATTAACATTATGTTATAATATGAATTTTGTAATCACGAAATAAAATTCAACCTTTGACCTTGATGTGAAACAATAAGATAATGATTATGCACTGATTCATTGAATTTAGCACTAGTTAATTTATGACCTTGATCTAAAAATGGTATCTGTTGAATAGTTGTAGGTGACATGTTTTTCTTATTTTAGTTGCTTATAAACAATCAAGCAAGAACATTAATTTGTTGCGTTTTGAAAGTTTGGAAACTGAATTCTCTTAATTGTTGGTTATGATAAAATTATAGTAATCATTAAGGAGTGAGTTTTATTACATAAACATATGTACATATTACAATGGTTTACAATTATTACCTTTGCAACTAATATTATAACCCTCTAAAAATATTATAATAAATCAGTCGCAAAATAGAAAAATATGCAGTCAGTTTTAAACCTAGTAAAACTATGAGGTTCTCTGATATTTTATAACTAAAAAAAATTATATCAAAAACACGAAACGTATGTAACTACTATACCATCGTATCGTTTATATTTCTACAATGTCGAGATTCATGTAGACCGATGGGCGTCTTTTGATGTATAGTTTCGTAAAACACATCTTTCGAAAACCATTATCAGGTATCAGTATATTGATTCAATTAGATCAATGGTCCTCAAACTTTTTTATCTCATAGACCCCTTATCAATATTCATTGCATTGGGTAGACCCCCTATCTTTTGTATATCTTTGATCCCAACTACAAAGCGAATTGTTTCCTAAATGAAATGTAATTAGGTATTATAAAATAATTAATTTTCTACTATGAAATTCATAGTTATTCAGTGCTTATATTCAAATTAAATTTCAACAATAGCACTTATAAAATTGTTATAAGTTCAACCCATCATCAATCAAGAATTTTCTCCTGATTGACGGATGTATGTAATTGTCTGAATCTAGCTCCATATTTTCATCAGATTCCATAAACATTTATCTTTTAGAAGTACTAACTTATATGTCTATCGTAAAGGAATTTTATTTGAGTACAAACATACTGTCATATTTTATTAGACTATTTATAAAAAGTTAAAATTTTCGTCACGACTTGCTTAATTGGAATTCACTATTGTCGACCGCTATTTGCAGTTCGTCTGCCCCCAGATTCTGTTTTCGCTGGCATGGACCGTTTGAAGTTCGAAATCGACACCCGGAGATTCATATAGACCATGGGAACCTATGGATTAGATTACACCGTAAAAGCTATATTACCCACTCATACTAGCTGTTATTACTATAAGAAAAGGTGTATTTTACAGTTCGTAAACAAACCAATAAATTTGTGATAACAGTGCCAAGACGATTTCCTTTGTTTGTTCAAAACAATAAATTGTGAAACAAGATATTACCTATTTAGCGTATTCTATAATTATATGTAGGACACTATATGACAGATTTAAACTAATAAATGAATATGATCATAGTTTCCGTGTATGGTTTGAAGGTCAATCAAGGTCCTAATACATTTAAAAGAGAAAGACAGACATTTGTGAGTACGGATATCACGATGGCATATTGTGTGCGGCTTTAGCATATTGTGTGCGGCTTTACAAGGCATAAATTTCTTATATCCAACGAATCCATGTTTTGAAAGTTTCTTAAAAGTTGTTGCAATAAGTATTTGTTCTGTAACATTTTCTCTTGGCAATAAGCCACTAAATCGGAAGCAAATTTCCATTAAAATATTCGTTTCATTCCAACTCTCGCCGTTTCCGTAATGGGTACTCAATTCCCGCCAACACTTAAATCGATCAATCACAAAATAACCAATTGAGTTTTTGGCGGGATCTTGGAATATCATTTAGTGAACTTTATATTTTATAATCTTGTGTTATTTGGCTCTATATTTTTTATATATTGGTGGTATTCTATGTAATATGTTTTGTTTATTGTGCACCGGTGAAGTGGATCAGAAATGCCACAAAAACTCCCTGGAAAGTTCTAACAAGACGGCCACCATATTATTAGTTCATTGAAACGATCACAAGAAACTTGTAATATCATTATTACCTACTTGACAATGCAATAATAATTAATAGAAGATTTATTGCCAAAATAAAAATCAGAAGCACCTGTTTCCAAAATATACTGTATCTGAGGAATACACTTACGCGACCGAAGTCGGGTGCAAAAACGAGTGCCTTATACTAATTATATAATATCAATTGACGCAATTTCAGCGAAGCTCTCGTTTTATCTATACGTGCTACTCCTGGCGCTACTCGACGCTACGCAGGCGGTAGGCGCGGGGCTACTCGCATGGGGGGACATGCAATCAGGACTATGTGTTGTCGACGTCACCACATGGCTCTATTTCTCACTTTACACTCCGCTTGTTTATCACACATTCCTCAGTGAGTTTTTCAGGTGAGTACACAAAACATGTTACATTATTCCTAATTTACTGTCTTTATCAGCATTTTGAATTAACATAATTATCATATTTAAATAAGTGAAGACAAATGAGGTCACCTTTTACTCTTTTCATTGACAACCGATTTTCTTTTTTTGCGTAGTGGTTTTTTGGTGAGGTTTATTATAGTTAAAAAAAATGTTACCAATTATTTTTTCCATACTATCAACGAGTCGAAATTTTTTATTTAAATCTCTATTAGTTACATTTCATATCCTTTCTTGTACTAATGTGTGTACACTATTTTTCAAAAAAACATTGAAACTTAGAAAAACGAGAATTATAGTCGAATTTGATAATATTAGGAATTAAGCTTTTTTGACATATAATGTTGTGATATTCTATAGATTATTCAGAGATGTTTTCATACCACTAAAATCATAACTACATAGGCAGTCCTTTTAAGAAATACTGGACTAAAATTACTTTTTAGGCTCTGAGTGTGTAATGGGTAACTAATATTGTCAACAAATTGTCACGGTTTTTCAAGAAGTTCGCAATAAAATTGATGAAAAGTGAGAATCAACTCAAAGTTTTTATAACCATGACTGTGAACTATTCATCAGTATTGGGCTATATCACACTTTCAGTCTTCTTAATTTCTTCTTTATATGTCAATGGGCCAATAAATGCTTAAAAGATGTTTCGGCAGCAGTATAATTATAAAATACTAGCTTCCCACCCCGTCTTCCGATAGGTGTATTAATGAAGAAAATGAAATTAAATGTTCCCTTTACAATACAACAATGTAATAAAATAAAATGGTAACTGAACTGAACTTCAATCTGTCAATATTTTTGAAGATCTACCGTCTTGTGTCTCACTTGTTCAATTATTCTTATATGGAGATTTTTTAAGCCAAATATTTTCCTTTTACAAACCATGCCCCTGCAAATACAAAAACAAAGAATTATCTATTTATTTCTTAATAAATTAGCAGCATAATTATCATATCTATCTATATAGCATATCAACATACGCCTATATCACACACAGTGTCGAAATTTTTGGACATTTGATCACTATAATTATATTCCTTATTAAAGTTAATTTATTGGTCCATAGCCAGTTGTCGAGTCGGTTTTTAAAACTATGTACAGAATTAGCAGATACTATTTCATCAGCCGCAAATTACTTACTAGCATTTGCTAATTAGACAAATAGGTGTGTGTAACCATTCTATAGTAATGGTCTCACATACATTTGGAAATAGATTTTTATTTATATCAAGTAGGTACAAAAAACTAAACTTAACTTTGTATTTATGTTGTACAGTGTATCACAACCAAGCATCATGTTCTCGTACAAGGCTCAAATGGATGAGCCCATGGACGATGATCAAGTGTCATTACCGCATCAGCAAAGTTTCAGTTCACTTAAAACTGATTCCGACTATATATATCAGGTAAAAACACCTATTATCTTTAATAATAGTATTCGTTGAATACAAGAAATAAGTTTAGATTAATGATTCTATGTTTTAGGCTTAGAAAAAATAGTAACATTTTTTAATTAATAGTGTTAGGTTAGGTTATAAGATTCTAAAGCATTACTAATTTACCGGAGACAAAGTTCAAGCACCGTGTCGAATGAATTCTGATGTGAAAAACCTGGACATTGATTACGTCCAATCAAATGAATTTAAATCATTTAGACTTTCATGACTCTCATTACATCATAAACATTTAGATGCTGGCATTTTTGAGATCGAATCGATAACCTAGAATACTATTTGATAGATCACTATAAAATTTGGCACAACCTAAGTGTTTA
This sequence comes from Antheraea yamamai, assembly GCA_036509395.1. Classification (NCBI taxonomy): domain Eukaryota; kingdom Metazoa; phylum Arthropoda; class Insecta; order Lepidoptera; family Saturniidae; genus Antheraea; species Antheraea yamamai. The sequence continues at coordinate 10,348,996 of AP028442.1, read as the reverse complement.
TTCATAACTAGTTTCTGCCCACGACTTTGACGGCGTGGAATAGTCACTTTGGACTGACGCAAATGCCAGATTTTGAAATATTCTTTGTTGGTGCTCCGGCCCTATTGGTCTTGGCGTGATGATATATAACCTTCCTCGATAAATGAGCTATCTAACACTGAAAGAACTTTTTTAATTGGTACAGTGGTCTCTGAGATTAGCGCGTTTAAGCAAACAAAATCTTCAACTTTATAATGTTGTATTAGTATAAATGACGGTTTTAATTAACTTTGCTATTCTTGACACTAGATGGCGCTGTAGCGAATCAAATTATATCTTGTTTGACCGGTTGCCATGATAATTGCACTAAATAACAGCAACTTTGTATGTGTATTACTACGAGATGATTTTTTTAACGCGAATTTATTAGCTTCACATGTATAGTCCGCGTAAAATTTTTTAACCACTCTGAAGTAGATGCGCACAACACAAATTTAGATACCAGCGGGACGTAAGCTGAGGTGAAATGGGCGCAGGCTCACCCGCGCACGTACTTCACCTATTGCACCCACGTTGACACATATGTCCTGACATTAGTAGTTGCAGTACAGTCGCATTCAGAATAGTTTTGTTGTTGTTGTTAATAACATGTTAATGCTTTTTCGTTGTTTTCTTTTCTTGTTTATGTTTGTTATTATTAGAAGACCCATCCACTTCGAAAATTGATGTTTCTATGGAAGACGTTGTTCATTACAAATTATTTATTTATTATGAATATATTTTATTTACAATAACAGTAATGTAACATGCATCATACCTGTATAATATACGCTATAAGATATATTCTACAGATAGAAACAAATGCTGCATATGGGGATCATTTACTTAAAGTATGTGATCACCCGAAACTCACCAACCAGGTGATTAAATGTTATTTGGATTGAATTATAACTGACAAATACATGATGTGGCGAACTGTTAATATTCTAACTTTGTCTGTTACTCTATTGTTCGCCTACTATTATTGTCCATTTCTAGTTTCTACTGTTATTTTATTACCTCAATAATAATTCAGTTTTTACTGTCTGTTCATTTTTATTTCTAATTCTTTGCAAATATTCTATATGTTATATGTATGCTCAATTCATAGAAACAGGTTATCGTAAACTAGCTGTCAAACCGTTTACAAGAACGTCACAATAGGAGTCTGAAATATTCCTTCATTCCTTCAATAGCAAACCTTTCAGTTCATATACAGAACCTTCTGAAAGTAGCAACATGGTCGTTATACTGCTACATTCCTATTACCTAATTTAATAGGCAATTATCCACTTGAATCATAATTAATTTAAAGTCTAATATATTGTAATCGGTAATTATGATGTAAATGATAAATGTTAATGTTAAATTCCTATAATAATATTTTGAATTTGTTTTGTATTAACCTCTTGACTGTACTATGCGCAAGACCGAACTTAAAGCTATATTCAGAGCGGCCAAAGACTATAACGCGGACTATATGTAACGGAATATTTAAACGTCATTTCCACCCAATACAAACCGTCCAGTTAAATTGAAATTGAGCACATTTATCCAGGACAGGTGACAATACAACAATTCAATTAGGTTGTCACATTAATTAAGTTAAATAATGAAAAAAAACAACAAGAAATCGAGTCTTCGAGTAACTATAGAATTTAGTTTTATTTAAAAACTAAAAATGCAATAATAAATAATAGCCAAAATAACCTGAAATTTGGGGAGTTCATGCAACGTTAGTTTGAAGTTATTTTACTATAACTTATAAATGTCCACTAATTAACTATTTGGAACAATTAATGTGCATACACTTTTTTACAATCAAATTACCTATAGCACAAACTCTCAATATTTAAAAATTACTTTATACTGTTTAGTTCGGTTACCTATAAAAGCGTGCTGTTGGTTGTTTTTTTAACTATTATTTTTATTACGAGTACATAATGTTATTTTCAGCAGAGTAACAGTGTTTACGACAGTACTCTGTTCGAGGCTGGTGGTACGACCCCCATGAATCCTTTATACAGTGCGTCCCTACAGAGCCCAGACTCTATAGCATCCGGTCAGTCCATAGAAACCGGTCCGCCTATTTCCGGCTTCCCAAGCCACAACTTACCATCAACATAACATAACAATAACGATATAATATGCCTAATCGCATTATTTTGCTCGACACATCCAAAGAAAACTATTCTGTTAGTTATAATAATTATTAAGAAAGTGTAATGATTAACGGCCTTACTTATAAACATATGTCAAAATTAAACACCAGTAACGTAGTCCGCTGAAACTGTAAAGACCTTGCCAGGTCAATATCGTAGTCAGTTAAAAAAATAAAAATAAACACTAGTAACAATATTCTCTTCTCTGTTTAATTGATATTGTTTGAAGAGAATGGAGCTAAATTTAAGGACTGCTTATATGTAATCAGTGTTTATAAGTGAGGTCGTATATATTTTAAAATGGGTAATAATGATTTAAAGAATCTCAGTATGTCTTTAGGTGTTTTGTTTGTGATAATTAAAACCAGTGATCAAATCGAATTATTCGAGACTATGTTATATCCCATTTCTTCTAACGAAATCCCTGTGTAATGGATCCATCCAGAAATATTTGACATTAGATTAGTAATATTATTATAGCTACACGTATATTGAATGAAAAAAAAATGTAGATATTATTGAGGTTACTAATGTAGTGACTTGTCTTGTGATTTTTAGTTTTTAAAATCTACATGTATAATTACTGAATTGATAAGTTTCAAACACAAGTACATAATCGTATAAGTATGATATCCATATATTAAAAAAAAAAGATAAAAAATATCACCACTCATTATTATAGCAACTGTAACTGACGTTATAAAATTTCAAATTATTGAGAATCTATTAGACATGATGTCAACAATACTTGTTTTGTATTTTAATGTCTATAGATGCCAAATTTTTAGGGTTCTGCTGATTCCATTAAATGCAAACTTAACTAGCAAATTGTACTAAAGCAAATACAATTTTCGATGCTCGAGTGTTAATTTTTATGAATTCATTTGGTTAATGAAACTTGGCTATTAGGAAATTAATAATATTATTTGTACCTTTAGTATCACAAATTTACGTTGAAATGTATCTAATGTAAGTATGCGTGCTATGAAATATCTTTTGGGTCATGATGAACCTGGCGTTCAGAGTATAAAGTGTCTATGAAAATATTGAAGTTCAGTGCTTTTTTTAATATGGATGTAGTCAAGAATGATAACATGTTGTTTCTAAAAAAAGGAAAGTAGGTCTCATATACATCTATTGTAGTAGACCAGTAGGTGCTATTCCTGAAATGTACAGTAAATTATAAGGTACTTTCGTATTAAATGCACTGCGCTCGCCGACCGCTGCCACGGCCGTCTCGCGTTAATCTCGTTTCGTAAGTCTAATCAAACCGAGGCGAAACTGTTTTGTTTTAACTTAAAAATCATCAAGTTGCTGATATACAAAAGGCTGTGTTTGTTTCGCAAGTCTAACCTCACCGATTTAGTTTTCCCATCTTGGTTAGGTTAGGTTAGACTTGTGTTAATAAAGACATCGGTGCCGTTTTCAGCTTATGTCATCTTCGAACAATCATTGGTAATTTTGTATATTACCAATTTGATGATTTTTAAGTTAAAACAAAATAGTTTCGTCTCGGTCTGGTTAGGTTAGTTTAGACTTGCGAAAAAGGATAACGCGAGCCAGCATTGGCATTGGCAAGGTGCATTTCATACGAAAGTACCAATTATAATTAGTACTTTGGCTCATAAATAGAGGGTAATATTTCAGTATACACATGATCTTAATTTGACATCACACTTACATCATGTCATATTTACGTAAACTTGACAAGCGTCTGATGTCAAATAACGGTCATTAATTTACATAGATAATAAATATAATCCGTTTCGAGATAGTAAATTAATTATAAATCATGTTATGATTCTAACTCATGGAAAATGTTGATGTGTGTGAAAACTTACCCTTAAAAATGATTTCTGCAGATATGTTATATTTATTCCGATAGAACATTTCAACAACTACATGAAGAATTATTGTCGGGTCGTATGTAGCGTAGTTGCGAGATTGTGAAAATGCTTTTTAAGAAGAGATTAATGGTTTGTTATCGAATATACTTTATTATGTACGAAGACATTTTATAATTGAATTATTTTATGTTAATTTATGAGTGGGACTTTAATTGATTTTGTCTAATATCAAAGAGTTTTAATATATGTACTGTGATTGTAAATCTACTTAATTTTCTTGTTATGTTTTGTGCATAAGTGATTACTATCGATTGAATTTAAATTCTGTGATTTTCTTTTTGTTCCTTTTTTCATGTAAATTTCATATTTTTTCATTATATTCATAATTTAATTGACAAGTCGAGATAGCATAAGTATAATATTACAATATATAATACTTAATCTTCATAATACAGTATTTAGATCTCGAGTTTAGTATATTAGGTTTCAAACGAGGCTTTGCGTTTTACTATGAAATCGAATGCGGTGAATATAACTTCGTTATAAGGCAATCATGTCAATTTTACAATCATTTATTTTACCACAGATTTATGTACATACCGATCGTGTCGCATATGTGTATTTTCCTTTGAATTGTGATAGTCTATAGAAAGTAAGTGATATTTTGGTTGATGCATCTACTTTTGTTGGTTTTTTTTCTGATAAATAATAAAATAATTTAATTTTAAATATTGGTTTTATTTCACTCTCCTGTTACCTTACAATAAAGAGTAGATAATTTAAGAATTTATTATTTAAAAAGACACCCCAATTATGCATGTTTTCGCCCTATAACCAGACAACGTGAGTCTTCGTCTAAGTACGGTGATGTAGCCGTACGTAACGAAATAAAAAAAACATGAATATTTTAAATAGGTTGTAGGACTATATCAGAGGTGATCACATATATCAGTCATTGTGGTGCCTTTCTCACCCCCGAAAGACGCGTTCTATTCCAAATAACTGCTCTTGTGATTGGGTCGTTTTGAAGTCGAATAACGGAAATTATAAAAATTGCAAATTCTGGTGGTTTTCAGATATCCTGACCTTGTCCTCGTTGAAACTTGTGCTTGTAATCTATCTTTTTATACTATATAGGTTCCAACGTTTGAGTACAGCTCATTTTGTCGTTAAATGACCATGTGGACTAAGATCGTAAACATAGAGGGTGTATCTGGCTCTCAAGTGCTATTACCGAAAATACACCAATAGATGTTTGGCGACACAGTTTGAACTTGAGTGTGGTACAAATACAAAAAGTCCTATTACCATACTATGGTTTGATCATGATATTTTGTCTTTCACTGGCAAAATGAGGCATTCGCATTCGAATCTACAACGATCGAAGCAGTGTCTGACAACACTATCCTGAGCCATCATCGCTTCGACATAATAAGATTTATAAAGTTTTATTTATAACTATTTGATATCTGCGACATTTGTTTGCGTTATTCCTTTTTACAATATATTTCTGTGTATACAGGAAAAAACAGTAAAAAATTTATAGCAAAATACACTTTGCTTACAATTTCTTTTTGTTCAATCGTATTCGCTTTTCCTTCAGTAGCCTTCTTCAATTGAGTTTGAGATACAAATTTTATCATGAGCCAGAGATAAAGAGGACTCCTTCTGCTTATACGCAACAAACTTTATATGAAATGAAGCTATCGTAATATTTTTTACATAATAACCTTTTTACATAATTGTCTAAGAAGTAAAACTAAAAATAATTGATCGAAATCTATCCAGTAATTTTGAGCGATGCGCGCACAACGGCAGATCTTATTTTATTTATGTAGAAGATTGTTATATGTTGTTTATTTAACTTTCATCCGAAAAGAAACGGGTACTACTTTAATTTAATGTATCCTTATATTGCTTTTCAGCAACAGCAGCTTTCTATTGCTTTTTAACAACAGCAACTTTATATTGCTTTTTAACAACAGCAGCTTTAAATTGCTTTTCAACAATAGCAACTTTACACTGTTTTTCAGCAACAGCAGCTTTATATTGCTTCATTGGCTAAACTTTATGAGATGCTTCAAAATAATGTACTATGGAATTGTATATATTACAATTCGTGATGGTACGCATTTTCCAAAGATAATCAACAGTAACCAATCATATCTATATCATATTAAAAAACAATGGGTTATTTGCGAAGCTTTTCTGAGTAACATAGTATTACTTGTTATGCAAATAAATAAAATAGCTATATCGGAGCATCGATGTAAATTAAATTTGTTCTTTATAGCAATTATCGTCGTCACATCAGCCTGCAAGAGAGCCACTACAGGGCGATAGGCTTTTGTCCCGAAGGAAGGTATGAGCTGCATAATCACTAACCTAGCCTGAAACATATGGGCATTTTCAAACTCGGATAAACCCACTCTATTTTTTTCTCGAATACGGTGGCACTACAAGAACATTCCTCATAATGATTTCCTTCACATCCGCGTAAGCCGATAGCTTTACCGATTTCAGTAAATGTAAGCGAATTCCAAAATATTTGTCGGTACTGGTCACACAAAATGGTTGCTGATTATAATTTCAAAACCCTCCCACGACAAGTTTCACTTCGAAAATATATCTAACGTTATTAGGTCGGTTTACAAATTCTTCCCGAGTGAATGCACAAACTGAATTCATTACCTGTGAGAATAATATGTTTTATGACAGGAAAAGAGACAGCTTATAATTTTCTTTGCATATAAACATCCCTAATTAGTATTATAAATGTGAATATTTGTTATGCATTTACACTTAAATTACTAAAACAATCATCAAATTTTGTCTGAAAATATTCTACAACGCGTGCGAAACCGCAAGCAAAATGTAGTCAAAAATAAACGTAAAGAATTATCGATTTTATGACATTAAATTACTACAAAGTATTCCAAACAGATTTTGCTCAACAATTACTTAATATTTCGGGCATACGATTCGATCGGTAACACCGCTGCTATTTCCTAATACAGCAGTGTAAATTCCGAGGCGTTTAGGCTAATCTAGTTTGGACAAGTCATACTAAGTTTATATCATGATTATGAATATATCTGAAATGTAGTTAGTGTTCTGTGTTGTATCAATCTTACATTTTGCAGTCAGTTGAACATGTCTTCAATTCGAGTAGTATTCAAGACTAGGCAAATTTAAAGCCAAGCCACATATGTAAATATTGAAGTTTATTGATGAACCTAAGTTAGCAGGTACTTACATAAAATCCAGAAGATTTATCATGTCGGTAAGGGAGGCTGCAAATAATAAAAGACGTGTACAACATCATAAATTTATTATTAATTATAACTACTTTTTTAGTTCGTCTTGTATAAATGGATGCTTTAAACAATCTGTAATAGATAATCTTTGACCAGGATCCAGCATCAGCATTTTGTCTAGCAAGTCTTTAAGTTGTATCAATTTATTTTCTTCATTACTTGTTAAATTCTGATATGAATTCTTAAGTTCATCATTCAAGTCTCTTGTGATATTAATATTAGGAACTTCAACGCGCTTTTCTCTACCATTGTATGTATCTTTCATATGAAGCAGAAAATTGTTATTGTAATTGAAATGTTGGTCTTTAAATTTTCCTTTTCTAATCAATTTATTCGGTATTTTTCCTTTCAGATCCATAAAATATTTCAGCATCTTGTTATTAGAAGCTCCAGTAAAAAGGATCTTGCCAGTAGTTATTTCATAAATTGTACAAGCTGCTGACCATGCGTCCACATCGAATTTATACGGTATACCCAATATTATTTCAGGAGCTCTATAGAATCTTGAAACTAAGTATGGAGTTGGTTCATTCTCATCTATTTTAAAAGCCGAACCAAAGTCACAAAGTTTTAGTACATTTTTCTTTTCATTTACTAAAATATTGTCCGGTTTAACATCAGCGTGAATAATGCCAATTTTTTTTAATAGTCTTAGTGCTAAGAACAATTGTCTACTATAACTTATTATTGCTTTTAAATTGATACCGTGATTTCTGCCATATTTTTTAAGTATACATCGTAAATCCATGTGAAGCGGTTCTAAAACAATGCAAAGATGCCCCCTATGCAAGAAATGTTCAAGAAACTTGACACAGTGATATTTATCTTCTGGATCTGCATTACTTATTTCTTTCAAGATAGAAATTTCTTTTAATCCAGTTTTATACATTAAGTCGTTATTTCTGATAATTTTTATAGCAACAATATTGCTTTCTTGGTTATCTTGTGCACGGACAACGTTTGCAAAAACTCCTTGGCCTATAGTATCCTTTATAGTATATTTCTTGTTAATGACTTCGCCAATATTTATTCTATAATATCCTTCCACATCATCCCAGTTATCAGTTAATTGTAGACTACTTTCCTTATTGCTCTTTACTTTTTCATTGTGAGAATTAAGAACAAAATCATCTTTTTCTGAAAACATATCCGTTACTTGTTTTTCAGGTTTGATATCTGTACCTGTGTTATTTTCTACAGGATGTTTATTACATGCATTATTTCTGAAGTCTTGTTGGTTTACATCTTTTGAATTATTTTTGTTATCATCAGAAACTTTATATTTTTCTAACAACTGTTTTCGTTGTTTTCTTATCTGTTCAATAATAATTTCTTCATCTTCTGAATCCAACTGTTTAAATTCTTGATATTCTGGAGATTTTTCACGAATTGATGGTTTAGATTGGTGTCCCCTATTTGTGTAATTACTTTTCTTTTCTTTGTATTTCTTATCATCTTTGGTTTCTTTCCGCTTTCTACTTTCATTTGTGGCTTTGCTTCTAGTTTTGGTGTGCTTACTGCTTGTGGGATGTTTGGTGTTTAAGTTCAGTTCTTTTCGCAATAGTTCTCTTTCTTTAAGAAGTTCTTTGATACTAAGATTAGGTAAAGGAGGTGTTTTTGAATCTTCCTCATCCTCATATCTATATCTTTTTGATTTTATTATCACTTTTTCTTCTCCTTTGCTTCTTTTGTAAGATTTGCTTTTACTCTTTTCCATGCTGGTTTCTAATACACAACAATGAGTTTGCTTTGTAATGAGTTTGTACAGCTAATCTGAAAAAAAGAATCATCAGTACTGTTTATTCAAATTAGAAATAATATAAAAAAATAAACCTTTTCTGAAGCATAAATGATTGCCACTTTCATGAGTTAAATTGTAATTATGCTATGGATAATGATAACATAATCAAATCAAGTCTCATGAATTTGACATTATGCATATATAATAAATTATTATTGTGAACTAGATCTTTGATTACATTTCCACCCAGTGCATTATCATCTTTGTCGAAGTCCAACATTACTTAGTTTGCAATACTTTTCATGTTGTTTGTGGTGAAAATGATTGTTCATCTATACTCATTTTGTTATTTATCTTGTCCCCTATTTTATTCTCATTTTATGGTACCATCCATGGTTTTGTATAATTAGATAATTTTTACTTCAATGTATTTTTCTTGGCTAGAAAAAATGTAAAAATTAAATAAATAACTAGGCATACTCTCGAGTTATTATTACAATTTAAACGGCGTTTTATGAGTATAGGATTTAACTTGCTGATTTCTTGGTTGAACTAATGATTACAGTAAAATAAACAGTTGTTTATTTTACTGTAATCAGTCAGAGACGATAGTTCTAACCTAAATTAATCATAGACATAGATATGGTATATAGCTTATAGGAAATTATCATATATTTTAATAAAGACCTATTTACATTATTGCCAGTTTTACATAAAAAACAGATTGGTGATCAAAAATGTGAGAACTGACCCCAAATAACAAAAAAGGGCACACAGTGAAAAACATGTAAGAGCAATATCCATTGCAGCCTATTTTGCAATATTACATGTTCATTAGGATTATCACGATACTACAAGCACATTTTAACAATATTAACTAAAAACGAAATATTTTCATATTTATGTCTATGATTTCATTACAGTAATAATATTATACATTATACAGAATTTTTGTACTACATAATATGAAAATTCAACCCAGTAGGGACATGTAATCATATCAAACCAGGATAAAAATTGGGGGTGATTTTAACCCTTTATTAAAAAAAATCCTGGCTATAACACCCAGAAAAAAATCTACTCATCAGAAAACGACTTTTATGTTTACAATTAAGGGAGGTAGATAGAATTGGCAAGTAATCTTATGAGAGCCAGACAACAGTTCTGATAACATTATAAAACTGCCTGGAAGGATTTGAGAAAAGAACACTAAGCAAAGCTCCAGATGCGTAGAATATTGCCCTCCCAATACATTCTTGATACTTTAATGTATGTCAGCAAAAACTTAGATAAGCTGGATAGGTTAGGTTTAGGTTAGAATTAAGTTTTATAACAAAGACAGAACATTATTGATGTCCCGGATAGTGAGTTCAAGCAGCATGTCAAGGGAATTTTAATGATAAACCAGATTGAGTTTCTTGCTGGTTCTTCTCGATGACTGGGTCCATTTTTCCGAACTGGTGGTAGCTTTGACATTCATAAGCACCTTCTCTGACTCTAAATTAAATAAATTATTATTGATAATGTATTTTTAAACTGTAAGATTAAAAGATACTTGTCTTATTAATATCATCCCATGACAATTAATAACCCCCATTAGGCTTACACATTACAACTCTTGGTATATTAACCTTTTTGTATAATTAATTTACATTTAAACAATGCACATACAGCAAACCTATTATGAAACCATACAATATAAATATTACTTAGTCATTTTATTTTCAATATTACTTTAGTATTTTATATAAGTCTTTCTATATAATTCTTTATAAGTCTTTTAAATCTTGTGTATAGAACACATGAACAACATAACATGTTACGTATATACAACATAAAATAGTAGAATTAGTACTTAAATAAAATATTTTGTTAATGTAGTGTTTGAAACATACAATAAAAACTCATAAAATAACAGTTATTTTTAAATGCTTAGATAAATCTGAGTTTACTCGTGGCAGATCTGCTTCTACTTTTATGTACTAAAATATTTATTATATATATTATTTTGGATACTTTTTACTAAAGGTAGTATATTCATACAGTACACATAGCATGACTAAATTACTTAATTTTTAAAGCATATAGGTATAAATCATATTTGTTTAAATTACACAAAAACTAAGATAAACCCCACCAAGTTTCTTGTTCGCTTTTTCTGTTGACTGAGATTAGTTCAGAAGTGCCTTCTTAGGGCCTAAATTAAAAATGATTGATTTCGATGACCTGAATGAACCTCTCGACTAATACACATTGTAATTATCTTACTTTCATATACCTAGATTATAATTTAAGGCTATATAAGGCTTTATAATGGTTAGTGAGTTTTGAAATGACTAATAGATAACATTAAAAACTGGTTTAAAATTAGTTACATGAATGTGAAAAATTACTATTAACGTATAATTGTTATGTTCATTACAAGTTCAATTCAAGAGATATGAGCTAAATATCTAAACTTATATTGAAATATTAAACAAATTATATACATATGTAATGATATTATTATTTCTAGAGTTATTTGAGGTTATAATATATCAGAAGTCATGATATGAGTACTGTTATATTTAAATTAATAGCAATGTAATACAAGAAACGTAAAAAAAACAACTATTTTTTAAGTTTTTTGTATTAAACATGGCTGTTTTCGTGTTTCAGTCGTATATTTTATTGAAAATCGTAGGTTCTGTATTGGTCACAAAATCAGGTTACGATGACATGGTCATTTATATCCACTTTAGATATATGTGTCATGACTAAGATACCGTAGTAACGCAACACAAAACATAAGAACACAACAAAATTATGTACTTTTTGTATACACTAAACATTTTGTCATTAGGCACATTATGTGAATCTCACATTTTACACAATGGAAAGACATAAACGTAACACATTAAAATTACTTTTGAAGTAAAGAAATGCAAAATTTTAAAAATAATTGAGGAACTGATGCTTTTGTTTTTTACAGATATGTTTTAAGACTTACAAATGTGTACAATCTTACGTCATTATAAAAGCAAGTCGAGTTGCCAGAAATTACAAATAATAGTGCTAATAGAGATGTGTAAATAAAAAAAAGCATGCTAGGTAAACACGGTTCTGTGATATTATAAAATACAGTGTGATGGTGGCAAATGTATTATTATTTATAATTTATTTATTAATATTATGGTATTTGCACTGAGATTACCAGATATATTGGTATAGCATAATATAAATATATATTTAAATTTCTAAGTTTGAGTTTTTAAATAACCTAAAATATTAATCTGCATTCTAGTTCTTTAACGTGAAGTTGCTATTCAGTAAAATAGGCAGTATTTAGATTGTAATCAAGAATCATAAACTTAGATAAATTAACTCATCGGCCATTATTTTTGTTTTATGACTTTATATATTAAGTTATAAAAGTATTAAAATATATTATCATACAAACTGTGTGACACAAATATTGTATAATTGAGGTGCTCTGCCCTTCAAAGAGGAAATTTAAAGCTAATTGATGTTTTTAGTTAAGTATTTCATCCAACTCAAAAGCAAAAGCGCGATGTGATTTTTTATGTATTGAAAATAAAGTATATATTTACGCTATACTTTATGTTTACATTACAATTTGCTTTGTTTGTTTTATTTTAAAAATAACTGTATTACTTGCCATTATTGAAGAAAATCACATGTTCTTTATGTATTGAATTCAATGGAATGCAAATCCTTAAAAACAAAAATAACTGACTTATTTCATTGATTAACTCAACTACTTGCAATAAAAAATTCCTAAATCAGTATAATAATTTGAAATAGTGCTAGTCTACGCAGTGCAGCCCTCATCTCTATTCGTCTGTGCTATAACCTCTAAATTTAAATTAAGTTTTGAGTTTCTTATAAAAATTCTTGAATTTTTTGGTTATAATCGCACATTTATAAATAAAGAAATAAAATGACCTTATTTTTAAATTCTGTGTTTAAGGTTTCAATGAATCCAAGTTTGCGTTTATTTTCACCTAACAGGACTATATATGTTACACAAGGTAAATGTTCAGTAAATATAAAGCATTAATTTTATTTTTTTGTCCGGTATTGCTAAATTATTGTATAAAGGTAAGCAAATTAGTTAAATGTAGATTATATAATAGATTTTCGACGTAAATTTGGCAAAAAACGGTTTAGCTGTCATTGAAGACTCCTGAAGACATGATCCTTCCTAAATACAGTGTGAATTCTATATGTCAGTTCTATATAATCCTGGGGCTATCAGATTAATTTGTTAAAATCCAATGGCTTCCAATGGAGATTAAGAGAATACATATATTTGTGTCATGATCATGCAACAGGTTCATTCAGTCAAATGCCTGATTTTAAAACAAATACAATTTGGCGCCATCCAGTTCTTTGTCTTAAGGCTCACTGTCCTGTCTATGGATATTAAAGTAGAACAGAAAATCACATTCCATTACACATAATTACAACACACATATTAAAAAAACTATGCATCTCTGCAGGTTGAGGGGGTGTCTTTTCAACCCCTATAAAAAACAAACCCAAATTCGTGATGCGAATTTCTAATGCCAACCCCTATATAACCCTTTTGAAAACCGCATGAAAATCCGTTTAGTAGTTTTTGAGTTTATCGCAAACAGACAGACAGGCAGACGTGGTAGGGGACTTCGTTTTATACTATGTAATGATATCACTTATTTGACAAAACTTTATTTGATAAATATTTGAGTCCATTATTTAAAATTATTTAAAGTAAAAATATTGGTTTTCAGTGAAACAACTCTATTCTCCTGCGGCTCTTGGCATAGACACCTATCTTCAAGCAAGAAAGAAAATGAAAGAACAGTTTACTAACTTCTCAGATAAATTTAGGACAAAGATGAGTGATTTTGTTTCCGATCCTAAAAATATGATATTTACCGAGGACTTAAAAAATATGGTACACTTAGCTGATCCCACAGACCTTGAACTGATAATGAAAATGATAAAAAAGTGTGTACATTTCAAGTTTTACATTTATGATATCATTTTGTTAACATAATAAAATAATGTGTATAATATGTCAATGAAATTTCAGATTCAACACACAAACTACAGAGTATAGATTTGGTTCGTTTGTATTTGGACCAGTTGTTATGAGAATGTTCCATTTTCATGATGCACCTAAAGAAGCTCTTGAGGTATTTTGTTATATTATGTATATGTATGTATAAATATATATATGTATATATATATATCTTTGCGTAATAAATTGCAAGTAACTACAAATAAACATTTCAAGTTATACTGCAGTTTTCTCGAAATCATTAACACATTCTTTACTGCATTTATGATTTGTGCGGCAGAATACTTCAAAAATTTTTTAATTGTCATTTATATTTTAAGTTTGTAACTATGTTTCTAATACTATGAAAGAGTAGGTAATTTTATAATACTTTTATCAGTTATAATTTAAGAGAGGTTTCCCAACTTCCTGTTCCCTGCACTCTTACAATTAGTATGTCTCTATAGTCGTAATTAAAAATATATGTACAAAGAAGCTAATCAGAAGCGAATAAATACAATTTTTAAGTTAAATTTCACAATTTGAGAGTCATTTAATTGCTTACATACATTTTTTTTGTTTGTACCAGCTCATGTTTCTCCTATAACTAAACAATAATTTTGTTTCTGAAGAGAAGATAAAAGTAATTAGTATCACCCTAAGTAATATACAGCCGGAGCCAATCTTTTTGGCCACTATGAATATAGCTACACGGAACACAAATTTAGTTAAATGTACATACTGTATTATATGTGTGATAAAAAGACAACATTAATTTAATGTTGATTTTAGATTCCTATAATAACTCTTTATATACGATATTACGCACATATCTGAACTTAGGGCTATATTTTTTTTTTTTTTTTTTTTTTATCTTATTCTTTGGCCTTTGTGGAAAATTCCGCAATTCTGCCAGTGTCATGTATATAAAGCTTAATTTCTACGATAATGGATCAACAAAAGATCTGAAGTTGATTTGGACCACCACCGTATGACTAACATAGAACATAGGGACAATACACAATTGGTTTAGTAAGTACCTAAACATATGAGTTAGTAAATAAATATGTATATTTTATCATATAAGCATGTATAGCACAAGTAAGCATAATGTAACAAATAATTAGAGCTTAATTTTATTAATATAGATATATTTACACAGAACAGTAATAAAAGGAGTAAAGGAGAGGGAGAGTAGGAATTGCATGCAGGTGGGACGGAATATCTCCTGGGGGAGTAAATTATATAGAGAAACGCGCCGATTTGGACAATTAAAAAAAATATGGTCTATACTTCCTTCATCTAGCCCACATTCACATAGCGAGTGATCCCGGACTCTAATTTTAGCAAGATGGACAGGTGTGCAGGCATGATTCAAACGCATACGGCACACGACCGATATTGTACGCTTGTCTACGTTCGGAAACACTGAAAACCAGGGTTTAGTGGGGATGGTAGGTTGTAAATTGCCATAGAATTTGGCTTTAACCTTGTGTGATGTCTGCCACTCATCAAAAGCGGCTATAAAGATTGATGAAGTATGTACATATTAGGGTTTTTTTTTTGATGTGCTTATGATTTTTATTCTCTGAAAATTATTATAATTTTCATTCTGGAGAGGAAACAATATACAACTGTGGCGTTTCTGAACACTAATACAAAATGCGTGGGGCATCCCAATTCGCACTTTGGGAATCCCTGATTTTAGACATTATAATATAAATTAACATACACTCCTTGGATACCTATCTCTCTTAATCTTGGTATTTCTTGGATTGACAATTCTAATTAGATTAACAGTGATATATATATTTTTATTATTTAAAACATAAAAAAATAACATAATTGTTTTAGTGTTTTGAAGATCCAGCGAACAGTGGATTTTTTGATCAATTAGTAACATATCAGATACTCTTAGATCTTCTATATAATAATGAAATGTATGAGGAAATGTACAGAGTGTTTGAAAGAGTACAAGAGAAGCAGATTAACATGTCTAAGTTTCCAAAGTATCCTGTTGTTTTGATATTGGCCGCATGTTATAAACAGGTAAGGACTTTGTATACTTAGTTTAAACTAAGGTAGACTAGATAAAATGTCACAATAATAGTTTTTATAATTAATTCTTTTATTTTATAATTAAATCTTTTTTCTAATAATACCTAATAATTATTACCTTAAACTTTTATAATTTAGACATATTGCACTTGTTAGATGTTGATGTAAATTAGATTGATTATTGATTAGTGTTTGTACTCTGTTGTGTTATCTTTGTTATAAACTGATTATGGGTCTAGGTCCTAGGCTCTAGGATATAAATAACTGCACTACAGAATTTGATTAAATCCTAGCTGACTATTCTAAAATATTGTATATATGTTATCAGAAATAAAGAGAAGGACATAGGGTATATTTCATCCTCAAAAAAAAGTATTTTTCCCGATGTATATGTCCAATCTATATCAATGCTACCATAGACGGGAGAAAAAGCTACTTGGGATTTAAATATTATCCATACAGTTGAACAGATGCTGAAAATACTATTTTAGAAGGTTTTAATGTATGTTTGAATCTACTATCTATATATTCTACTAGCGGGCCCGGGGGCCGTTACCCCGCCCTGATAATAATAAAAAAACCTTGACAAACTATATACCGTTACCTTCCTCATGGATTACTTTATATATTGGTGGAAACCGCATGAAAATCCGTTTACTTTTTGATTTTATCGTGAACAGACAGACAGACAGACGTGGCATAGGACATTGTTTTATGATATGTAGTGATATATATATTGAACAGGATCCTTTGAGAGCCTCAGGCTCAATCGAGTCAAAACTACTAAACGTATTGGCATAGAACTATGTCCGAATGATGCGGAATATCTTCTAGATGTTTCTAGGCTACTTCTTTTTTTAATTCCATTGCCCCTTGTCCATTTGGAAACTTCTAATACGACTTCCAACAAGGTTGCGTTAAACGTTTAACGCCCCTTGGAGGGGGTATGAAAGCACTGTTGCGTTAAACGTTTAACACTCCTGGGGAGATGGAATAGAAAGAGACAGAGCGAGAAAAATAATCAAACATTTCGTATCTTACTTTAGTTATCATAATCCCATTGTAAATGTAATAGATTTGGATATTTCTCCACTCGAAAATGATAATTTAAAGATGCGATCAATTGTGAATTGTAAGCAATGTTAATAAAGTTTGTCTTAAAGAAACAATATGATTTCACTAAAATCAATTTCTACCCCTTGCTATTTTCATTTCCACATTACTAAGATTCACTTCTTCCGCGCGGAGGGACTCCACGCACTATTATTTTTTTAATGCCCAACGAAGAGGGTGGAATCATATAGTAAATCTATAAACTTTATAATTTTGTAAAGTAAAGCTATGACATTAAAATTCTGTATTTCTTTGGTTTTAATGTTGTTTTTTCAATTTCAGAACACACCAGAAAGTCTAAAGTATGCATCAAAACTTTGGTCTGACATGACTACGGCTGGAACGTCCCCTCTCAGAAGAGCTTCGACATTCTTTGCAGGTTTTTTAATATGCTTTTATGAAATACCTGCAACAGGAGTATATTAGGGAATAAAAAAATATATTTTAGGGTAGTAAAAAGTTGAAAGGTTCCGCCTTTATTCCTGCGTTTTATATCTGAAAATATTTCCTTTTCACAGCATTAGCCCTAAAACAAGGCGCACCTCATATAGCATTGGAATCAATATCGCTACAGAAAAAACATTATGTCACTATAAGAAATATTAAGGTACGAATTTTGTCTATATTCACACTACATCATTTTATCATACATATTTTAAAAACAAAGTCCCTTACCGCGTCTGTCTGTCTGTTCGCGATAAACTCAAAAACCTTCCGTTGAGTTGTTTGGACTTAATATGAGTAGTCCCTTTGATGTCGTTATAACAGATTGTGACTAGTTTTGTAATGTAATTTTACTGTATCATATAGTGCTATTGTATAAGAATTTTTCTTTCCGTTGTAGGCTGTAGCTTTGGCTCAGATGGGAAGAGTTGATGACGCTCTCCCGGTGTTGAGGAGCGTTTTAGAGATTGATGTACCCGATCAAAAGGATAAACACACTTTTTTCGAAGAAACTGTATGTATATAATTGTTATATTTTTAATATAAATCATCTATATAGAAATAGAGGAAGTTCAGTGCATTTTTTTCGTCTGTTTGTCAACTAATTTTCTTGATTTATATTTTGTTTTTTTAACCATCCATATTTCGAGGCCTTTGTTCTTTATACTTCACGATACTTATGTTATACACTCATTGGCATTAAAAAAATAATATTAAAGCTTAAAAAAATTAATTATGGTCAAATTGCGACCACTCGACCATCACTACTGTACATATAAATAAGCGGAAATGAAACTATTCAGTATCTTTTTCAAATCTCTATTTATCGACTGATTTTCTTTATTTATTTTTAATGTTGTAGCTATTGCCGATCTTCAGTATTGCTACTAAAAAAACTTCCCATGCTATCGATATTTATAACTCTCTATTCGTCATACTTTACGATCCTTAAGTCTACAATGTATACTATTTTTACATAACGCAAAATAGTTTTATCATTGTGCAAAAAAAAATGTATGTAGTTCACATGCGGTAAAAGTGAAACTTTCAAAACGAAAGCGAGAAGAGCGTATGTATCTCTATTCTCTAATACCTGAACGCAAGCGAGACACTGTTCCCACTTTATCCAACACAGTGTCTACTCCGAACACTGCATCGTCACGCAAAAAAGTTGCGGATCAGAATTTCATACCTCGCTTATAAGAAGTTTCACCTCAAACAGACATACAGGTATAATAGTATTTGAAGAAAAGTCTTTATAAACCCTTATTTTGGTCGAACTTGGTTTATTAAGAATACTAGTACCACTTTGGGCTAACACACACACAGCGGAAGCTCTCAAAAGGAAAAAAATACACTCTCATATTGGAACATTCTTCATTGGTGCTCAGCTACTTCTGGTCTTCTGGTCTTAGCGTGATGATAGTTTATAGCCTATAACCTTCCTCGATAAATGAGCTATCTAACAATGAAAGAATTTTTCAAATCGGACCAGTACTTCTTGAGATTAGCGCGTGCAACCAAACAAACAAACCCTCCAGCATTATAATATTAGTATAGATTTTATTTAAGTTTTAATTTTTGCAACCAATCTTCTAGATTATTAAGGTTATTGTCGAGTAGGTAATAATGTAAACAGTTTCTTGTGGTAATTTCAATGTTCTAACAAGTTGTGTCATCTCAGTATTCATGCTCTGTGGTATTATTTCCCATCCACTTCACTTGTGCACAATAATCGAACTATATTACAGAAAACATCACTAATATTACAAATATAGAGTTAAATGACACAATATTCTCATAAAAATATAAAGTCCAATATATGACAGACTTAAGATCCCGCCAAAAAAATTTATTGTTATTTATTATTTAAAGATAATGCAAGTACGTGAAGCTGTCAATAAATGTGATAACAACGATGTGAAGAAAGAATTTGAAGATATCGAGAAAGCACTTCGGGATCGTCAACTCGTTGACAATCAGGTGAGTCGAGATGGAGTTAAATTAGCGTATCTATTCTTTTCTTGTAGCCTTTTTAATCTATTTTCTGTAGAAATAGAGAAGCAGTGAATGCCCATATTTGATTCTTGTTTGTATTATACTAACGGGCACAGCGGACGCTATCCCCCCATGATAATAAAAAAAACTCGACAAATTATATACCCTAAACCTTCCACATGAATCACTTTATCTACTGGTGAAAACCGCATGAAAATCTGTTCAGTAGTTTTTGAGTTTATCGCGAACAGACAAACAGACAGACAAACAGAAGTAACAGAGGACTTTGTTTTATAATATCTAGTGACTTGCTGGCACAGCGGACGTTCTCTTGCCCTGGTATTAAAAATTGAAATTCTGTAATCAGACCGCAGCGACACCTACCGTCGCCAATTGTAAATCTAAACCGTTCTTGAACACATAAAAAAAAATCATCAACATCTGTTCAACCTTTTGGGAGGAGTTCAGTCACACATACATACAAACGAATGATATATGTACTTTTCTAGTTACATGACTTTCGTCTCTTCTCGTAATATGCCCGTACCATGCTAACATATTACTAGGGTGGGCCAAAAAAAACTTTTAATTTTTTTTTAGCTACCACGAAATTATCGTCCAAGATGACGAAAAAAAAATTCTGGTAAAGTTTGAGCTCTTAATATTAATTTTCAGAGGTGTCATTCACTTTCAGTTCAAACTTTACCAGAATTTTTTTTCGTCATCTTGGACGATAATTTCGGGGTAACTAAAAAAAAAAATTAAAAGTTTTTTTGGCCCACCCTAACATATTACCCCTCAACTTCTTTACAATAATACAAACCCTGACGAAGTATGTCAATAATCTGTATGTATGTGTGCGTGTAAAGTATGTCAATAATATCCTTAGTAGGGTGGAGTGAAAAAAACAATTTTTTTTTTTTTTCTTAGCCTGGGGGTCAAATTTATAGCTTATAAAAAACAAAAATTTTTGAAAAAAAAAAAAAAATTTTACTCAACATCTTGAGCCAGCCCACTCATTTTTAAAATTAATTACGAGTAAAAATATTTGGTTGCAAAAAAAAAAATTTTAAAGGCGTTCTAGGAACTTCAGAGTATCCTCTTTTATGCCAATTAAAAATCACAAGTTAAAAAAAAAATTTGTGACTATTGTTTTAATTTAAAAAAAAAATCCCAAAAAGTACCATTCCTCTTTAGGGCACTAGAATAAAATTTGATTTGGAAATGATCATAATTGTTAGTTCTTAGATGTTTTAAGAGATTCAAAGACAAAAAAAATTTTTTTTTTGCAACCAAATATTTTTACTCGTAATTAGTTTTAAAAATGAGTGGGCTGGCTCAAGATGTTGAGTAAAATTTTTTTTTTTTTTCAAAAATTTTTGTTTTTTATAAGCTACAAATTTGACCCCCAGGCTAAGAAAAAAAAAAAATTTTGTTTTTTTCACTCCACCCTAATCCTTAGGAATTTATTTAGTTTTTTATTGTTCTGAACAGATTTTACATAAACGGGCAGAATAAGTCGAGCTTATTAAAATTATCAGTAACACTTTAGAAATTAAAAAAATGATTATAATAGAACAAAATATCATCATCTCATTATGTTTTTACCCTTATCCCACCTAAGTAGGATCGGCACAACATGTTTTCCTTTTCCACTCTCGCCTATCAGATGTCATCTCAGTATTCACACCTTTTACACACATATCATTTTTCACACAGTCCATCCATACCTTTTTCGGTCTTCCTCTACTCCTATATCCGTCCACCATCATACTCAAAGCTTTTCTAGTTACATGATCGTCATCTCTCCTCATGACATGCCTATACCATGCTAACCTCTTACTCCTTAACATCTCTGTTGCTGGAGCTATTTTCAAACTTCCTCTGATATATTAATTCCTAATCTTATCCATTCTAGTTACACCACACATCCACCTTAACATTCGCATCTCTGCCACATGTAGTTTTCTCTCATCCGTCTCTCTCGTCGCCCAGCACTCAGATCCGTACAACATTACTGGTCTTATAATAGTTTTATATACCTTCCCTTTGAGTTTCAAGGGCATTCGTGGGTCACAAGCTACACCAGACACCTTTCCTCATTTCATCCACCCCGCATTTATCCTATTCCTTACGTCCTTGTCTATGCAACCATCGTTTTGGATCAGAGAACCGAAATACCGGAAATCAGAGCAGGTTGGTAAGGATATACCATTTAAAGCTTTAGGAGAAAAACTGAATGGACCACCAAAGTCACAAAACAAAGGTTCAGTTTTTAGTCAACAGTCGAAAATAATATTGCATGAAAACGTGTGCGAAGCCGCGAGTACTTGCTAGTGTTTACATAAAATGTGTACATATAATAATAACGTAAATCTAACGTGTCCTATACTTTTATATTTTTGTAAGAAAAAAATTGATGCAGATATAAGTATTAAAATACATTTCAATCAGTTTTAGAAATGTCCGTCGGTCTGTCTGTCTGTTTGTATGAACACGTATCACTGCCAACGTACTGCGTTCACGATAAAACATCACGAAAAAATAAAAAATAAAAAAATAAAATAAAAAATCATAAAGCATATCCTCGAGTAACATTTAGTGTTGGTTTCATTAAAATCGGTTCACTCTATCAAAAGTTACTGTAATTTTAACGACGACGAGAATTAAGTATGAGAGAAAAGTAGATACGTAAATGGACTTAACACATTCAAATGATTTTATTAATAACAGTTTTTTTTACATAAAGTTTACGCAGACAAAGTCGCGGGCACAGCTAGTTTATAATAAATCACCAGAACTTTAACCCTTTGTTGTTGATATTTCTCAGAAAATATATCAGAGAACTATGGACTAACAGTTTACAGGATTAACAATTGTTCCAATTATTTGAATTGTCTGTCTGTATGATTGTTTACTCTTGTAATTAATTAAATTGTTATTGTTTTTAGGTGTGTAATACTAATTAAAATTTCAATGTTTTTCCAGTGTTTAGACGATCTTCTGAATGTTGAGATTGCGATGAATAAGAAAAATAAAGAGCTGCCAAGAGGTATGCCGTTCCAGACGAAAAGAATGCCATTCGTACAACGTCAAAGAAGAAATTTCTTATCTTAGTTTGAGATGATTAAGAACGTTATAGTTGTTTGTACATAGTTTAAATTTCTTGTATGTGTTATTTGTTTGTATAGGTGTCTCATATGCAAGTGTGTTTAATAGAAATATTTCTGGTATAAATTAATTTGTTCTAAATAAGTATTAAAAAATCCAAATAATGATATAGTCCATACAATTGTGTTTTATTTATTGAAATTTTATTTTAGGGTATCTGTGCCCGCGACTTCGTTCGCGTGGAACCTTATTAAAATTCATAGTAATTTTTATAGTTCATTGAAATTATATCAAGAAACTTGTAATATTGATACTCACTTGACAATGGCAGTAATAGTCTACTAGAAGACTGGTTGCCAAAATGTAATAGAAGAAGAACTTGAAATACTATTAACTACTCGACAATGGCATTCATTGAAATTATATCAAGAAACTTGTAATATCGATACTCACTTGACAATGGCGGTAATGGTCTACTAGAAGACTGGTTGCCGAAAATGGAATAGAAGAACTTGTAATACTATTAACTACTCGACAATGGCAGTAATAATCTAAAAGATTGGTTGCCAAAAATAAAGTTAAAAAAAAAAAAAACCTTATTAAAAAACAGTTATTAATAAAATCGTGTGAATATATTAAGTCCATTTACTTATCTACTTTGGTACTTAAGTGCGTCGTCATTAAATTTACAATAACTTTTGATGGAATGAACCGGTTGTACATTCTTAATAATTTAATGTATGTCCGCACGAACCTTGATAAGGTGAATTACGTAAAAAAACCGGCATGATCTAAATACTAGAAACTGTGATAAACAGGTTGTTCTATGTTCCAGACATAGTAAAACCAGTAATAGTTTTTAGGGAATAGTGTTAGGTTTTACAACAAAGTCCCAAAGGGTATTACCGATTTGCCGGATTGTGAGTTTAAACGCCATGTTCAGCGGGTTTTCGTGTCAAAAGGTTATTATAAAATGGATCAATATGTGAACGATGGTGATCTCTGGAATTGAATCATCTCTGTGTATCTACTAAAAACGATTGTGACGTGTAATGTGTAGTAAATATTATATATATGTTAAAAACATAAACCAGATCGAGTTTCTTGCCGGTTCTTCTCGATGACTGGGTCGTTTTCCGAACCGGTGGTAGCTTTGACGTTCATAAATGCCTTCTTAGGGCTTACATTGAATAAAGTATTTTTTGATTTGTTTTGTAATTAAACAAAAACTAAATGTTGTTCGAGGATATGCTTTATGATTCTCTTGGCGAGGTTTTATCGTGAACGCAGTACTTTAGCAGTGATGCATGCTCAAACAAACAGACAGACATACATTGCTAAAAATGATTAAGATGTATTTTATTACTTAAGCCTAGATACCGGCAACAATTATTTTCATAAAAATCTAAAAAGTACAGATACGTTAGATATATATTGTTATTATATGTATAGATAAAATTGTTATGATTAATGATAGGATTATTTCTGATTATTGAAACTCGACTCTGAATTCGTACACAGAATTTAATAATTCTAATTTTGACATTTCTAAAATCTCTACACGATTCACAGAGTCATGCAAACTAATCTCTTAGTTTCTCGTTAGTGTCTCGTTTAAAAGATTTACAATAAATACATAGGCCTAAGCAATGATATGGCGCAAGTTTTATAAGTCTAATAAAATAGTAACTAAAGGTAGAATTTTGAAAGTTTACTTAGTTTTTCTAATACAAATGATTTTTTAATAAATACTTAGAGATCGTTCAACTTTAATTTTATTAAAGAAGGTTATAATAATTATTAAATTTAATGTGGGAATATAACCTCTTTAGCAACCTAACTCCCATTGAGTCACATTATAGAGAGAGATATTAGAGAGAGACACATTAAATTTTATAATTATTATAACCTTGTGTCATTTTTTCTTTCGAACTGTCATTTTTCTCTACGTAATTTCTTATAATTTTATTTAAAATACATAAGCAATGATCAAAGTTTATACCAGCTAAAATACACAGATATTTCGGCGTGACCTTAAATGTACCCTCTTGTTCTCTTAAACCTAAGATCATATTACCTCTTCGTTAAATTAAAATCTAAATTAGTGTACCCGTGTCACTGTCACAAAATTCTTAGCACGAAATGCCTATTGTTTATTAGTGGGTACGTATATATCTATTAAAGAAGTCTGTATACTAATTTACATAATGGGGTCAAGTTTATTATCTGTATTAAAATAATATATGGGTAATTTAGATAAACAAAGATTTTTGAGTGTATTTACAGTTTTTTTACCAGTATTTACAAGTTTCTTGGCAAGTTAATAATCTTGTAAAGTAACTAATAGCCGTATTAAAAAATAGTTAAGACATTTGCTAAAGCAACCTAAGCAATGATAGGTAAGTCTAATTAATAAAAACAAGAACATGAAAAAGAAAATTGTACAAACATGACTGTTTTATGGGTTCCATATTTTACAGCAACATTCGGTAATAATTAAAGTAATTATGCCATTAAGCAATTATTTAAAATGAATGATGTTATATAATAAAAAGTTGTAACTATGAAATAGTGTCTATGGTAATTGTACACATTTAAAATAATAAAAGTAAAGAAATTGTTTGTCTGTTAATGTGTTATTTCTAATTTATTACTTATTTACACGTATAGAGTTCCATAGATGTAACGGTCTTTAAATTCCTTGTCTACTAATATGACACGATAAGCCGTCTTATTTAGCTATACTTCTATACTATCTATACTAATATTATAAAGAGGTAGTTTGTGACGTTGTAGGGGGTAATCTCAGGAACTAATGGTTCGATTTGAAAAATTCTTTTAGTGTTATATAGTTCATTTATCGGCGAAGGCTATATATCATCACGCTAAGACCCATAGGAGCGGAGCACTAATGAAAAATGTTTCAAAATCGAGGTATTTTTTCCTCTTGAGAGCCTTCCGCTGCGTGTTAGCGTTAACCCAAAGTGGTTATTCCACGCGAACGAAGTCGCGGGCAGAGGCTAGTAATATTATAGATCCGAATGTGAGTTTGTTGTTCGTTACACTTTTAAACTTTAATTATTAAACAACTGATCATCATGAATCTAGGTAAAATCTACATAAACGTGGGCGAAGCCTCGAGCAAAAGGTAGTCAAGAATAATTTCTTAAATTGCTCCTAATTCATATAATAGACATAACAGGCGCTATAAAATAGTATTCCATATAATTTTTGTTGCTGTACAGTTGGGCCAACATTTGAGAGTACTTTACGATTATGAAAAATTTTAAAAGATTTTTCGAAAGCCTGTATCGCAATGATCACGATCCCATAGAAGCATCAAAGCGAATTATCAGTTTTATACAGAAATTGGTCGGCATTCATAATATGTTCGGAGATAGTGAATGTAGTAAGTATTTTTAAACTACGATAATCTTAGCTCTTATAAAACATGGATTTTATAGAGATGTTATAATACTGGTAAATTTATGAGTATATTCACACTATTGGCATTAATGATATTATAACCAAAAAGATGTAGATACGTCATAAGCGCTTCGACAGCGCCTTGTTAGTGGCTAACTAGCTTATTTTAGACCGCTGCCCCGTTAATCCGCCAGTATCTAAGCAACATATAACTATTTCTTTTTCACCACCGATATTGTGAATATCCCATCTTACTTCCACATTTTATCTAAGACGGTGTGGCGTTACAATATTACTTTACGTATGTGTGCGTTATCGTGCGATTTGTTTTGTCAAAATATCATGTGGGTAACGAACGTATCTACAGTTTTTTAGTTATAATATCACTGTTGGGCATCACGGTACACTATTACTAGGTACTGCTGTAAGGAAAAGTAGCGCATTTAAATAAAACACAAATCGGAGAAAACTCCAATAGGGATGCCTTAATGAAATACGTTTAACTCTTCTTTATATTATTTGTGTTTTAAGAATATAAGCTTGTTGGTGAATCGAAAAAACATCAGCTGCATTTTATTTTCGTAATGACGAATACATATAAAACTCGATATTGTGAAAAATGGCAGATATGCCTCTTTTTCTTTACAATTCATCTCGAAAAGCGAGTCACTGAAACGAGTGACTATGAATATATTATGAATTGTCTAGAGGGCGGGACTGGTGATATCCCGCCCTGTTAATAGAAAAAAAAACAAATTATATACCTAAACCTTCCTCATGAATCACTTTATCTATTAGTTAAAACCACATGAAAATCCGTTGAGTAGTTTATGAGTTTATCAACGGACAGACGTGGCAGAGGACTTTGTTTTATAATATATTTTATGATAAGCGATATATCATTTAATAATAGGACATTATATTTAGGCGGATTTTACTTTTATTGTTGGCTTTTTTTTATATTGGCAACACTATCAATTAACTCACACAAATTCAAAACACTGATGTATGATAGTGTATCAGCGTACACAGATAATATAATCCTGTTCAGTGTAAGTATACGATAAATATAAAATTGTATAAATTACCTTTAATTTACAAAAAAGATAATGCAATAATCACGCAAAAAAAATTTTCTACACTAATCTGTTCAAGTATTACGTAAGCAGGACTTTTGTAATTTCTAACCGCCCCCTCCCCTTGACCAGCAAAAGTAAGCAATGCTGTTACCCATGCTTACCTAAATATTTATCTAAATCTGTCCCGGTTTAATAAAGAAATATTGCTGACGTAATCACCTCCCGAAGCCCCCATCCCCTATGTCATCAAAAATAAGCAAATCATTGATTACCCCCACCCCTCATCAGTAATGTAATGTAAGCATACATTAGTATTACACTTGAATGGCCCCCTTAGTACTGACGACAGTGTATTTAATCTGGATTAATTATTGTGGGCTGTTTGTTACCTAATTGATTCTAATTTTATCGCTTATCTTTGTTCAGTTTAGGTCTAGAGAAAACGCTTATGAATTTTAAAATTGTACTGCCTCCACTAAATTGTATCATTCCTGTTTAGCCCGCAAGGAAAATCTTATTGATATGTAGTCTAAACATTTACAAGAAAAAAGTTCTATTTCCCAGTAAAAATCTCTTGAAAATAGGTTCATGCGTTTCAGTGATTATAACGGAAAACAGTCTCCAATAATATATATGTTTAGATTATTTGCAAATACCAGAACGAGAAAGTACATTTGCTATTAAATATAGGAGTCTTATGTGCAAGTTTCTAAGAAGCATGAATCGTACGAGTCGAATCGAAATATGTATAATTTACTCGCGACTCTTTCCGCGTGGCACCTAATGAAAAGAAAACAGTGCCTAATAAAATCATCTGAATGTATTAAGTCCATTTATCTACTTTTTTCTCGTACTTAAGTCACGTCGTCATTAAAATTACAATCACTTTTGATAGAGTGAACCGATTTTAATGAAACCAAGTTTAAATGTAACTCGAGGATATGCTTTGTGATTTAGTGATGTTTTATCGTGAACGCAGTACTTTAGCAGTGATTTGTACAAACAGACATTTCTAAAAATGATTCAAATGTATTTCATTACTTATTCCAAGACATCTGCAACAGTTTTTTCCTCAAAAATCTAAAAAGTACAGACACGTTAGTTTTACATTCTTATTATATGTATAAATTCAGTAGTTGAATTTATCGGCATAGGACTGTGACCATTCGATGCCGATTTTGTTCCTAAATGGTTCTAGAAACAAATTTTTTTAATGTTTTGGATTCGATTAACCCTATATCATTTTTTAAATACCCAATGACGCGGGTGGGAACATTTTTTTTATGTCATAGGAGGCAAACGGACAGGTTGGTCATCTGATGTTAAGTGATCACCACCGTCCAGAGACACTAACAACACCAGGGGAGTCGCAAGTGCGTTGCCAGCCTGCGTTTGGGGGAAAGAGGGGGGAGGTGAGGTAGGCCTCCGGCGCTCTCACTGACCGAACGAAACGCAACAATGCAAGCACTGTTATTTCACGTCGGTGTTTTTGTAAGAGGGTGGTACTACCCCTTTTTTTTTATTAACGTGGGAAATCCTTTATGGATACGTCATCCTCTCGGGGGAGAGAATGGGTTATGTCCGACTCGCACGGACTAAAACCCCACGGTGTACCCTCCGACCGTATTGTTGGGGCGGCAAGGGATTGGGGCTACCCCGGCCGAGCTGAGCCGTCCCTTTCGTGTTGAAACCAGTAATAGCTTCAGCATGGCTCTACCACCTATTCATAACACACATTTTTTGTAACGTTTCGTTTTTTTTAGGCGCTTCGATATCTTCTGTGTTTGCCGTTGTATTGTTTGGAGGTGCGTTCCTTTACGTCGGGATTTTCAGCCAACTTATATATTTGGCAGAAGTGTTTCCGAACAAGCTCGAAACTTTTAGAGTGATGAATTGCATAAGTTGTACTTCAATACCACTTTCCAAATATTTTTTTATGTGGACTTCGAGGTATAAGTAATTAGATTAAAGTAGTCATTTTTTTATTATTAATTCAATCTTAATCTTAATTGTTATCTATACTAATAAAATGATAGCCTGTCATTGTGTCCGCAACACGGAAAAACTACTGAATGGATTTCGTTCAATTTTTTTTCAGTTCAGTTCTTCAATCAATATTGAGTCCTTATTCAACAAACAGCGTGTGTCGTAAAGACACGATAGGATTCATTTAAATCATTTTAAATCGCAAAGATTGTTTTTAGTGATCACGTAGTGTATGTCTCAAAGTTCTTCAATACTCGAAGGCAAGCGAGACACAGCTCTTACTCTACCCGGCACAGTGTTTGCCCCCAGTACTTTTCGTCACACAAAAAGGATGCGGATCAGAATTTCAAAACCTTAAAAAAAATTTAACTTAAAAAAATATAACACTGAATATACCAGGTGATTATTTAGACAGTAGCAATATTTATGGAGGACACTCTATCACTCGATTCTCGTTCTAAATCAATTAAAAATATACGTGCTTAATATTTGACCTAATTATCTAGAAACATATAAAAATTATACCCAGTCTTCTAAACGTCTATGTTAAAGCACAGTATCAATAACCGTCGGGTGAAGTAAATGTGGTGCCAATGAACTAACAAAAGATAATTTTTCGAAGTTTGAACAAACAAAAAGGTTTATAGTCCGTTTTAGTATCGAAAGTTATTAGCTCCAGGTCGTCGCTCGCAGGTTTCACCGATCATTCAACCTAGGTTTACTTAAGTTATTATCCATATAACATATAACTCTTATAACAAAATTTACCTAAGGTTCTCTTTGTTTTCTATTAGTATTTGTTTGGATATTATTATTTTATGTGTTAAGTGTGATTATGAAGTGTCATATCCCAGAATACTGCGAGTGTCTAACCTTTCACCTGATATAAATAACACTAAAGCTCGTCAATAGCTACTAAGCGGAATATATATAAAAAGGTCCGTTGAAAAACAAAGTAGATAAAGGTACTTACTGAACTGTTTTACTGAATTGTTTGTCTTCGCCTATTTATATCTAGATTTGTTTTCTGCGTGTTGCCAATAATATTAATTGGTGATGTGGTTTACGGTACGTTAAGCCTAGATAATTTTTGACTCTTGAGTGCATCTGTTAGAATAAATTTGTGACAGATTTTCATTTTGCCCGGTTGGAATGAGAACATACAATGGCCTCAGAATAATATTTCTCTTTAAAAAACCTCAGGCTATCGTAGAATTCGAAGCCAGATCGTGATTCAGATTTATCATTTAAAAGATCTTATCTGAAGTGCAAAGAAAAACTAGATTTTTTTGCAGGTCGCGTCTTAGAGATATTTTTAAATTAAGTCAAGAAGGGCTCGTGTCTCTTTCTGTGAACACTAACGCTCGGATGAAAATGATGGAAACTTTGCAAAGAGGACGCTATGCGTCGTGGGTGGTGATACTGAACCAGACTATTACGCATGTTCTTTATGTACTTGTACCGCTCTTATTTACTGTTTTCGGATATGATAGATACTTGCCAACAACTCCAGGCGAAACTTATGGTAAGTATTCAGATAACGTTGAATAGGTAAATTGAGTTTTTTTTATTTTTCGTTGTCCACTTTACGTGAGATGCCCCAGTATTACCTTATAAGCTATATATCGATAATAAGTTACTCTGTTATGTTATTTTGCAATAATTGTTGTAATAAACTGCTGCCTGTTATTATATTGTTCACTAATTTATTGTAATATATCGTATTACAATTTGTAAGAATAACAGAAATTGATGATCAATAAGTTAAGTATAATAATGATGCGTTCAATAATTTGTTATGCGATGCAATAATGCATTAGATATCGTAATAATGATGACATGAAATTGAGTATTTGACCAACGTATTGATATCTAAGCACTTAGGTATACAAATTACGTTTTGAACCTTTTTCAAACATTATAGTAAGTCGGAAAATCTTCTTAAGTATATTTTCTTGTATTCCAAGGTCCATACTACAGTTTTCACCAATGTTTTTGGGCCCTCTGAATGTAGCCCTAATTTTGGGTTTACGCATAATATCGTCGAGAGTGTAATACAAACAAAGTTCAAACATTATAAGAATCTAGAATTGTTATTTATTTATTGTTAAGTTGTCTTGTTGCTATATGTATAATATAACATGTATTTATATCTAAATTTGTGTTCCGCGCATCTATATTCAGAGGGGTCAAAAAGTTTGCCGCGGACTGTATCTGACGTTACTGTAGGATGCTGTTAAGACATTGACTCTCGCAGATTTTATAAATACTCGATTAATATGTTTCACCATAAATTGAAAGTTTTAATTATTTCCACGTTATAACGATCTTATAAATCGACGAACGCCGGCTGCACGCACGAAAAAGCATGACTTATTGTCACGTCCCGCCTGAGCAGAATGTGCAAGCGAAAGCGCGGAATAAGCGATAGAGAGGCGCGATCGGCCTTATGACGCTATCATGTAAAATTATCTTCCGTAAACAGACTCTACAGACAACCAATTTTTTTCTCCACAGGCCTCACTCCAAAATACGAAACACCATTCTACCAAATAACATTTGTGTTAACTACCTTTGGTACTGCTTTCTCTGCTATTAATCAGACGGGTTACATCGTTTTATTCATTACTTTATTAGTCTACGAGCTGGGATACTTTTACGCTATAACCGAAACCCTCAACGGCATTCATAAGCTGTTAACCGACAATGGAAATGTTGTTGACGGGATCCAAGAACGTGTTAACGAAAAACTAAAGTTGTGTATCGAACATCACCAGTTCTTAATAAAATATCACAACAGAAATAGAGAATTGTACAAGGTTATCTTTGGTGCGCATTTTCTAATGATGACTATTGTATTGGTGACAACACTGCAGACTATGAACTCATGGGATATGATCAACACTCTTTTGGCTGCAGTTACCAGTATCATGCCTCTATTTCTATATTGTTTTGGCGGAGAATTATTGATTACTGCCAACTTGGAAATGTCAGATGCGGTCTACGGATGTGGCTGGCAGTATATGAAGTTAAAACAGGCGAAGACTGTCCTGCTTATGCTATGCATGACGCAATATCCTTTATATCTAACAGCCGCTGATGTTTTTGTCATGAACAGAGAAACATTTGGTAAAATTGTACGGGCCGTTTATAAAATTTATGCTGTATTCAACTGAATATACTTTAATGTTATATACGAACTCAAAAGAATATTAAAACAGTGTGCCTATGAAAAAATGTAGTTTAGAAGCATAGAGGAATCGAAATCTTTAAATGAAACACATGCTTATGTAGACGTTACAAAGTATTGCACAAATAAATGATATACATATAATGTCTTATTTATTATAAACTAGCGGGCCCGGCAGATGTTGTCCCGTCCTGAATATGAAAAAATCCTTGACAAATTATATACTAAAACGTTCCTCACCAATCCCTCTATCCACCGGTGAAAACCGCATTTAAATCCGTTCAGTAGTTTTTGAGTTTATCGCGAACAGACAGACAGACAGACGCGGTAGGGGACTTTGTTTTATACTATGTAATGATTAGCACATTCCCGCTTGCTTAGTTGGGTATTAAAAATTTGGCAAAGGGTCTAGTAAATAAAACAAAAGTAGCCTAGAAGCATTTACGAAAAATTCCCCATCGAATGGTCACAGTTCTGTGCCGATACGTTAAGTTGGTTAGTTAAGATGGTTTTGGCGGGATTAAGCCTTAAATAAACTGTATTTTTATTCTATTTATATATACATTTAGACGTGGGATCCAATAAAACCGTGACAAGTATTTTCACACTTTATTTTAGGCACAAACAAGTATCCACTACTTTATTATTAGTTTTTAAACGCGTTTTGTCAAAACAGTACATTCGCCATCTCGTAAAACGCCTTACCACAGACTAATGTAACATCCGCCCATACCTTGCGTTCCGTTTTACTAAACAATCCCACATAGATTTTACATAACCAAACTCGGATCGAGCTTATTCGATTATTTTACAATTCTGTATCTATGTATAGGCCTTATTTTCTCTTTGTTCTGCATTACAAGCGAGAAATGATTTGTATACTTTCGACAAATTGTTTCAAAGAAAAAAAGTTAATAAAGCTTAAAATGGTCCCTAATTTATTAGATTTTAGTATTAACTAGATCGAGTGGAGTGGAATAGGTTTCGAGTATACCGACCTATATATCATAAACAAACACATTCCTAAAAAGATTTTCTATATTTATTCTGTTAATTGTGACATCCTTTTTGAACTTTTTATATATAGGATTTGTTTTATCTGGGATTTTTGCGTATATTTTGCAGAATATCTATGGACTATTAAATTAAGTGTTTTTGCTTAGAAAGAGTTATGTATTGTTACCATTATTTAAATCCTTCTAGACCTCTAAATTTATCTCATCTTCTATGAGTTTTTTTTTGTTTTCCAGAATAATTTTATGGATTATCAAATATGTTTTTAATTACACAGCTGTATATATATATATTGTTATTTATTATTACTATTATAGAAATGTAAACACTAGATATTTGTATCAGATAATCTCTACAAGTGTTAAATTGATTTTAAGCATTATTTCCCTAGTAAAAAACTACATTTATTGTTATTATATATTAATTTGCTAGAATCTGCTACTGACTAAAATATAAAAATCACTTTTTAGATCTATAATTAAGTAGTTGTTTATAGCAAAAGGTATCTTGTTTTAAATAAATTATTATGTATCGATTAGGACTAACGCAATTTTTTTAGAGGTATTACAGTATGACTGTGAGTAATTAGTAGAAAGAAAATTAAATAACGGCTGTATTATAATTGACATCGTTTAGTCTAAATAACGCTATTGTCGTGTGTCGGTAATTGAAATAAATTACGAAAACGATGTTGCGTTGCGAGTGAATTATCTATAGGAACATATTTACACCTATATTTACAAACATTTCGTACAGAGAAAGACACATTTTCATGTCTCAGGCATGACGTACCTTTGATTTCATCGTCTTGTAGTACTCATTTTATCGAGCTGTGATATCAGCGATACGATCATTATTTCTGTAATTAGTTTACAAATGGTAAAAATAATGTACACGTTACTTTTGAACAACAATATTTAATACCTAATTATTATTTTACACCCTATACTATAAGCGTTCAAGCGGTGGTGGCTTAGTTGGTAGCGTGTTCGGACACCGCGTCAATGGGCATAAGTTCGAATCCTAGCAACAGAGTCAGACATTTCGGTGAAGTTTTTTTTTTTTTCGAACTGACTTTCGGTGAAAGTAAACGTCGTGATCAGCCATAGCACTTTGTTAGGGCATTTTCTAAGTCCGCCTGGCCAGCTACTACTCTAAAGTTAAAATCTGTCGCCAAGCACTTGTTGGTGTGTTCTGGCAGCTGCACTTGTTTTGGCTTGTTTACCAGATCACGTCGTTATTTTACATCAGATGAAATCGCTAAAAAAAGTATAGAAAAATATATATATATTTCGTTTGTTTTATTACAGAACATTTTTAGTCAATATAATCAACCGTTAATATTTACTTTCAATTGTTATAAAACTTATATATTCAAAACTTCTATAATTTAATGGCAAACACTGCAAACAAAGTAGAAACGAATTAGAAACTTTTGGTATTTAAATAGTGCTGATTTTTATTCTTATTAGCAGGTCTGGCGGACGTTGTCACGGCCTAATAATAATAAAAAAATCTTTGACAAATTATATACCGAAACCTTCCTCATAAATCATTTTATCTACTGCTGAAATCCGCATGAAAATCCGTTTAGTAGTTTTTGAGGTTATATGCGAACAGACGAACAAACAGACAGACGTGGCAGAGGACTTCGTTTTAAGGTATGTAGAGATACATATGTATAGTATTAAATCAAAACTGAAATATAGTACAGAACCTCGATAAGTTAAAACCCAAGGGAAACAGAAAATATTTTAAGTTATAGAGCTTATCAAGGGTTTACGTTACAGTCGCACTTTTGCCGCACATTTTCTTCAAAGCTAAATCATGCTGTTTTTCAAAGTTTTCCAAACAACGATTGCTAGCTTTAAAATTATGGATTTTCAGAAAGTT
Organism: Antheraea yamamai; assembly: GCA_036509395.1. Taxonomy (NCBI): domain Eukaryota; kingdom Metazoa; phylum Arthropoda; class Insecta; order Lepidoptera; family Saturniidae; genus Antheraea; species Antheraea yamamai. The sequence continues at coordinate 10,313,555 of AP028442.1, read as the reverse complement.
GGCGAACTTTTCAGCTTTTTCTTTTACTATGGGTATGTAATACTGACGTTTTGGTTTTGACCTTGTTTGAACCTCGTAAATAAATATTGTTCCAAAATAGGAAATTCAGTAATGTTCCCGTCTTTTATATAAAATACTTTCTCCAGATTTTCGTTTCTTCAAGAGTTCAATTTCTTTTTTAATTATAACTGATAATGTACTTTCGTATATTCCAACCTGATCCGCAACCTTTCTACCACTTTCCATTAATCCACTTTTCATCGCCTTTAATTCATCAGCGTATGTTAGTGTTGTTAATTTTCATTTTGAACTCCTTTTACTTAGGTAACTTTTGCCACACGTCACAGTTTCCTGGACAGTGAACAACAACTAATCATCCCAGTACGCCGCTGTCGTAACCACAGCAAATATAACGTTTAGGGACTTGAAAGAAACAATAAAAGATTGTATACTTATTTTTTGTGTCAACAATTTAACTTGTAAACACATACAAATAATAAATTTCGAGAAACTTTTTGATTTGTACATTCATTCGAAACGACTCATTGGCAGACAGTTTATGTTACAGAGTTCATCGAAACATTTCTCTAAATAACTGAGGGCTAATACTGAAATTATTAGTTTAAGTTATCGAGGGTGCCTATTGTAAGTAATAGAGGTTTTAGGCTCGGAAGGGAAGAGAAATAGATTATTTTTTGAAGTTATAGAGGTTTTTACTTTTTTTACTGCATTACTACTTCTTCTTTAACTTCACCTCTTTATAATATTAGTATAGACAAAGGGAATGCGAAATGAATATTCATTAAAAAATACACATTATTAATTGTAATAAACGCATTTTTATTAGTGGTAAACATACAAACATTAAGTAATATTATTTAAAACGAATATACATAGCTGCAAATATCATAATTATGAAATTACGTTCATATATTGACTTAACATTTATCAATTAAATAGATAAATACAAAGGTATTTTATATTTACTACATATAAGTTGAAATATATAATACTTATTAATATTCTTTAACGATTAAATGTATGATTTTATTTCTAAAATGATTATAAACAAGTGGCCATGTCTGTTAATATAGGAATTCTAATAGATAATTCTATTATTTTCGAATGAAGTACAGAAAAGTAATCGCAATTTTTCTATGGTCATTAACGTGCCTTTAGAAATTTACAGACACAGTTTTTTTTAATAAAATTAAGCGAAGCCGGATTGTATATACATTTAAGGGTTACATAGTCTTTAAAGAATAACTTATTGTTATATTATTACTACATTATATGATAGTATTAAATTTTTCTTCTAGAAAATTGTTCTTCGCACTGACATAAAATCACGTAAGTAAAATTACGATATGCCATTACAGTTACTATACAATTAGCGTTTTGTTTCCCAATTTCCATATTATTTAATTTATAACTATATCTTATACTTATAATATCTATATATACATAGTTTTGGCAATTTATTTATATATTTTAAATTAATTATAACATGTTTTATTTTCGTGCATACATCCACATATTCTAATGAAAATGATAAAATATATTTCAAAGCATAATTTTTCTTAGATGAGTTACGAGTTGAGTTGAGTTGAGTTCGGTAGCTGCTTTTAGTAAATGTTTCGATCCGTTTATCAAACTAAAAAGAATATTGAACAATCCATTACATTAATGGTAAAATTACTTTACAAAAATAACACAAGGAAGATATGAAGTCTGTAAAAAACAATAATTCCGTTGCTGTAAGTTACAAGTCTTTGCAAGGTATGTTTGCCCTATGTGCAAATTATGGGAATTGTAAGTTGGTGTTTCTGATGTTTCAGAAGAAATTCGAGAAATTTAGGTAAATAAATAAACTTTGAGTTTTCAATTACATATATAGAAGATTTATAACAGTTGGAAATTGTAAGCGCCTTAAAATGCATAATCATGAATTTTATTGTTTTGAGTAATAGATAACCATAAAATTAAAGGTTATATTTTTTTTTGGCAACTGATATAGTAGAAACTATATTATTACTGCCATTGTCGAGTAGGTCATAATATTATAGGTTTCTTGCTATTATTTCAATGTGTTAATAAAATTGTGACCGTCTTCTTAGACCTTTCCAGGGAGTTTTTGTGGCAAGTCCGAGTCCATGCTCCGTGGTGTTATTTCAGTTGTGCACAATAACCAAACTACACTACGTAAAACACCATCAATATTAGAATATATAGAGTCAAATCACACAACATTATGAATAAAATATAAATTCCACTACATAGCAATCCAAGCCAAAAACTCCATTTTATTATAAGATTTCGTAGAAGCCCTGATTGGAGAAGTTGTTTTAATATTTATCACGAACGTAGATCTGCGTACCTACATATTAGTAAAATTTCGAAACTCTAAATTTATGTATGCACATTACTCATTTTCAAATTAATTTAAAGATTTCCATATTATTTAGTATTATTTTCGTAAAAAATATATGTATAATTTTATTTACTAGAAAAAGCCGGGGCATGGTAGTGTTTTTAAAGTATAGTATACAGTATTTATTTCTATTTCTTAAGCACGTCCTACAGTCTGAACGACTCAATAGTTTTGAGCATATCATGTGTTAATTACATTAATTTTTATTGTGCGAGTGATATAACCTGTATGACAATTCTAAATAGAAAAAACAAGGTAACGATCGAATTTATTAAAATATTTTTCTATATTAATAATTACCCTTGTTTATTAAAGCAGTATAAGGTATATGAACCTAGTTTTAAAAATAAGTTAATAATCGTATTTTATATTTCTTTCGTCTTAAGTAAAAGTTAGTTAGCCTGCGTAAGCTCATCATTTCAAAACAGATGTACTTATTAGGTTAATTATTTTTATTTCTTTGTAATTGTCAGGACAAGATTTTTGTGAAAATTTTAGAAAATCGTATCGAAAAGTGAAAAGTTTAGACTGAAAAATCTGCATACTAAAAAGGTGAGTAAGTGACTGAGTGAGAGACGACAGTAAGGAAATTAAAAATATTGTCGGTATTTAAATTCAATTATTTCATTACATGATCGTACTGTAACCGGAAAATTTGATTTCATTTTCTGCGTTAGATGTACTTGTGCGTTTTTTTTTCCGAACTGACTAGGTACTCTATTGGTACAGGCGTTTACAGCTTCATCGGACTACGCGTAGATGAACTTCGGCTTGGGAAGTGATCTTGCATATATATATTACTAATTTGTATAGAGTTAACTAACCATACGAGCTAAGCTAACCATAATGTTTGTGGGACACAAAAGCGTTCATTTATTTGGGATTTGACAATTTTCACTAAGGCTAACTAACGAAAAAAAGTCCCTTAAAGAATATATTCCTACCGTGTGTCTACGTGTGTTGGGTGAGTGTAGTGCGTATTTTGAATTAGTGAATTGTATTCTGTAATAATTGCATTTTGTGTCATTGTATCACTTAAGTTGCATGGTCGATGGCTGCATGCCGGAAGACTGGACCCTCATAGACACTCTCGTCATGATGCGGATCGCGGACATACTCAGCATGGCATTGCACCTACACAATTGAGCCTTTTGAAGTGAAACTTCTAATGCGACTTCCAACAAGGTTGCGTTAAACGTTTAACGCTACCATGGAGGGGGTATGAAAGCACTGTTGCGTTAAACTTTCAATGCTCCTGGGGTGGGGAAATGAAAAAGACAGATCTAGAAAAATAATCAAACATTTCGTATCTAACTTTAGTTATCGTAATCCCATGGTAAATGTTATAAATTGGGATAATTAAAAGTTGCGATCAATTGTGAATTGTAAGCAATGTTAATAAAGTTTGTCTTAAAGAAACAATATGATTTCACTAAAAATCAAATTCTACCCCTTCCTATTTTCATTCCACATTACGAAGTTTCACATCTTCCGCGCGGAGGGACTCCACGCACTATTTTTTTTATTTATTCTATATCGGATTCCCTTTTCAAAATATATGTATACACTCTTTATTCCTTACTATCTACATACGTATGCCGCTAAGAATCGAACATATGTTATAAATATTTATTATCTAGATATTTATACAATCTATTAAAATTATACTTAATGATTGAAGTAGACAATAAATATCTGCAGATATCCAATATTTATATTAAGATAGATTATACGAAAATTATTTAAATTTAATAAGTACCCTTTACAATGTAATTAAATACGATAATAAATATTTACTTCTAATTAACAGCCAAAATACAGACACACGTTCCATTACTAGTTAGTCGTTACACTCTTAAAGATAGACATAACCTCTTTACATAGCACACTTGTATACGTATTAAATTAAGGACAAGCTATACAAAACTATGTTTCAATTTACGCAATTCATATTTGCCTGTTTTTATAAGTAGTTTATTATGACCAATAAATATAGAAAATAACATACTTATAAGTCACCTTGACATTCCTTATGATAATTTTATCTAATTCTTTATTTAGATTTATTTTAGGTTATAATATATCGAGTCAATTAACACTTAAATTTTGAAAGTCAATTTACACTTAATTTTGTAGTGGCTTATCTTGATTAAATATAGGTGGCGCTGTGGGGCATAGAGGAGACAAAGAGGCGGGAGAGGCTGGAAGGGACGTATCCAGGTTCACGTCTTCCTCAGGTAAGGTGCGAAGGCGTGAAAGCCTCCCCCGCCCTGCTCCTCAAACTGGTGACTGTTCCCCGCTGGCACTACCACTGGTGATATAATCCTAATCATCAGAAAATATCTTAATCACAATATAATATGAAGCATTTAATATACTATCAACATTGGATATACGATTCATTTTTACATTCTACTAACTGACCCGACGAACATCGTACCACCTCAGAATCAATAAATGTTGTGTTGATTATCTGAATTAAATTCAATTTTTTATTAAGATAAAATGAATAATCAAAGTGAATTAAGTTTCAATAAAATATCTTTTAACTAGCGGACCCGGCAGACGTTGTCCCGCCCCGATTATAAAAAAAATCCTGGACAAATTATATACCAAAACGTTCCTCGTGAATCACTTTATCCATTGGTGAAAACCGCATAAAGATCTTTTCAGTAGTTTTTGAGTTTATCGCGAACAGACAGACAGACAGACGCGGTAGGGGACTTTGTTTTATACTATGTAATGATTACATTGAAATGCGTGTAGTTCACGTAGCAGGAAGGCGTTTACTTTATTGAAGCGAATTGAATACGCATAGTATTGTTTTACTATTTTCTGTTAAATTATTTGGTGCATGTGTTGCACTCAAGTCAATTCCCTGTGATTAATCTTGTGATAGATGGCCAAAAAAAGTTGAGACAATCTCTGAGGCCTATATAATTGTAACCCACTTTCTCCCCCGGGAGGGATTTCCTCAGGTTAATAACAAAAGTCATAAGGATTGCCGACAAAAGTGAAAACACAAAACGATGTTCTCTTTTGAATTTTTAAATTAACTATGGTGTATATTATTTACATTTCATAATTTAATACTTATTGAAATTACACATTAGTCTGGTTTTCACATCTACTGGTACACGGAGCAATAATTATATACATTCTTATAAAGTTTATTAATCAATCAAACCTATGATAGGCGGCAACATTCAATATTACATGTACACAGGCCGCTATACCACGCGTCGCTACTCTGACGCATCCACGCAAGCTCGATACGCTAGATCGCGCTTACGAGCATGTCATCACGCAAAATTATAAGTTTATGTCCTGCTAAAAAATACCGCTCGACGCGCCTAAAGAAGTTTTCACTTCAAAAAATCATTGAAATCAGTCAATCCGTTCTCGAGATATAATCAAAAATGCCTTTCCTTTCAAAATGTATTAAATAATGAAATTTCGTCATAGTTTTTTTTCTTCTCGAAATATTCTGATATTTTTATCATTTTTTCTACTATTCGGAGTAGAGACAAATTAAAAATCATATAAATCGGTACAGCCGTTCTTAAGTTATAAATGGTGTAACTAAACTTTTTTTTAAATATACACGCTGAAAGTTTAGACAGTAGCAATATTTATGGAGGATAGTCTGCACTCGATTCTCGATCTAAATCAATTAAAAAAATTGGTGTTTAATATTTGACCTAATTATCTAAAAAAATACAAAAATTATACGTAATCCTCTACACTTTTATGTTAAAGCACAGTGTCAATGACCGTCGGGTGATTTACCTTTCACTTGAACGACATAAATAAAATAAAAGGGTTTATTTTCCGTTTTATTATCGAAGGTTCGGGGTATCCGGGGTATCCGGGTCGCTTTGGGCACCAGTCATTGCACCTAGGTTTATTAGGATTGTGTTTATACTTTTGGAAGTCTTAGAACAAACTTTATCAATCAAAATTATCAATATTTGTTTTGATATTTTTATTTTATGTTAAATGCGGCCATGAAGTATTATATTCTAAAATACTGCGAGTGTTTAACCTTTCACCTGGTACAACTCAAAATAAGCAAAGAGAGAACCTTACGTATTACTAACGATATGCGTAAAGTAATTGCCTACTACTATTAGATACAATGGACGTATACATATGTACGTATATCATAACTGAAGATTGGTTTGATAGGGAAAATATAATTATTTATTATTCTTCATAAAATTAAATTGAGTACTTACAGCATGTAGATATTTGCCATCGTGAGGCGGTGCAAGGGAAGTACGAGGAACAAGAAGTGTTGTGGTTGTCGTCTCAGATGCGGCTGACTCTCTCTTTAACGGATGGCTGTATAACCTGCCCCACAGTCTTCTTATTAACCGTATTTAAAACATAACCTTTGTCAATATTATTATCTTACTTTAATTTAAAGATTTGATGTATGATGGTACTCTTAAGTATTTGATTTTCGTTTCCACAAAATGTATGTATTACACTAAAATGAGATTTGTACGTTGAAAAAAAGGAGATTTATATAAGTGATATATATATACATACAGGCTCAATTTTTAGACAGTAGGAATGATTATGAAAGACCAACTGCACTCGATAGTCGTTCTAAATCAATTTAAAAAATAGGTACTTAATATTTGGCCTAATTATCTACAAAATTACAAAAATTATACACAATCCTCTACACGTTTATGTTAAAGCCCAGTGTCAATGACCATCAGGTGATGTCATTTTCACTTGAAAGGGGACGTGGGAATGTCAAGAACAAAACAAAAGAGTTTATTGTTTGCTTTATTATTGAATGTTATTAACTCAGGGTCGCCCATTGTAGCTTTCGATCATTGCACCTACATTATGTTTATACTTCTGAAAGTCCTAGAATAAATTTTAACTTAGGTTTTCTTGGTTGTTTATTAGTATTTGTTTTGATATTATTATTTTATGTGTTGAATGTGACCTTGAAGTGTCATACCCTGCGAGCGTTTAAACTTTCACCTGGTATATATTCATTATTCATTGTATTTTTTTAGAAGAAATTGGAAATAATATTTATATAATGTAAATGGAAATTTAATAAACAATATAGGTAATTACAAATAAAATAAGCATAAACCAGATTTGTGTCATTTTTAATATATTAGGTCTTTACCTATGAAATTGCCGTTTTGTATGAAAAAAATTAAACGAATTTTTTTCATGTATTTTTTATTTGTATTAATCCAAGTAATCACCAATGCAATCAATGCATCTTTGCCAACGCAATGGCAGTTTATTGATGCCCTTCTTAAAGAAATCAGCTGTACGGGAGGCAACAAATTCTTCAAAGGCATTTTGTACTGCCTCTCGGGTATTGAATTTATTTCCCGCCAAGGAGTTATCCAAATTCTGGAAAAAGTAGTAGTCTGTAGGCGCAAGCTTTGGTGAGTAGGGCGGATGACGGAGAACTTCCAACCCCAGTTCTTGCAACTTGGAGACCGTCTGCTGTGCAGTATGAGGTCGCGCATTGTCGTGCAGGAGCAGCGGAGACGAGCGATTGACCAATGCTGGTTGGAGATGTCCCAGCTTCTCCATCATTGTGTTCAGTTCTTCACAGTACACATCTGCAGTAATGCTCACCCCGTTTGGTAAGAAGCTGTGATGAATCACACCGGCGCTAGACCACCAAACAGTGACCATCACTTTTCTAGGGGTAAGTTTTCGTTTAGGGCATTGTTTAGGTGCTGAACTAGGATCCAATCAACTTGCTGAGCGCTTGCGGTTATCAAACAGAATCCATTTTTCATCGCAGGTTGTATGCGGTTCAAAATTCCTTCATTTGTGTGTCTGTTGAGCAGTGCAAGGCACGTCTCGACGCGTACTTCGCGCTGGCGACCATTGAGTTCGTGGGGCACCCGTTTGTCAAGCTTTTTTACCTTGCCAATTTGACGCAAATGGACCAATATTGTTTTGACGCTAACGTCAAAAGCTGCTGCTAATTCAGCCGTAGATTGTGTATCATCAGCTTCCACAATCGCCTTTAATTCGTCATTGTCGACCAAAGTCTTCGGACGACCGCGAGGTTCGTTTTCGTTTGTTAGGTCGAAATTCCCAGAACGGAAGCGAGCAAACCAATAACAGGTGGTGCGTTGGTTTGTAGTGTTAGCTCCGTAAACGTCGTTGATGTTGTGTGCCGCTTGTGCCGCGTTGCTGCCACGACGGTACTCATATTCCATAATTACTCGAATTTTTAACGTATCCATGATGACAAAAAAGATTGAAATGCGGTGAAAATGTAACACTAATCAATAAACAAATGACTACTTTTGGAAAAAGAATGTCATGTTTTTAAAATAAAGTTAATTTGAAATTAGAATTCCTAGTCAAATAAAAATTATTTTGATTTGAAATGGCCAGTACTGCAGAATGGCAATTTCATAGGTAAAGACCTATTATAAATACTACGTAAAGGAATTTAATAAAAATTAGTTCAGAATTTTTTAATGTATTATCGTGATTAAGTTTTTCTCTCAAACGAACGGTTCAAATAATACTAATTGTTTAGGGTTCTTTGAAATGTCATTAAAATAAATGACCCTTTTTAATAACATATAATATGGATGTAAATTGCGAAATACTACTATGCAATTTTTCACTAGGACGGAAATTACTTAGGAGTCTGTTATAACTTATACTGTTACATGTATCTTTACAGAGAAAAGGAGGACCTTATTTCGTCATTCAGTGTTACTCCACCAAAAGATATGGTAATTTGCCCTTTTCCTGGCTTCCCTTTAAAGTAGAACGCTTACAGCATGATAAATTTACAAAAAAGACTCAGTGGGAAAAGTATCTTGAAGTAAATTATTTAAATAATACATAAGTTTCCTCGGTGTATTTGTATATAAAAACATTTAATGCGTGCAGATTTTAGATGAAAAATTTTAAGTGAAGAAACATGCTTACCTTTTAGATTAAAATTCATGCAAGCGGTTTAGTCCCGTGGAGCTTATGTTTCAAAAGAAAAAGCGTTAAATTAGATCCGGTGCTGTAAACAGGGTGGCTTATTTGTGAGTACGTCAACACACAAAATACAAGTATAAATCGGGTAATGCTATTATTTTTTCCCCTTTTCATTGAGGGTTTATTCAACAATAAATTGCCACTCACATCCATTCTACATCCTAACTAATGTTATAATTACGAAAGTGTGTTTGCCTGTTTGTTTTGCTTTCACGCTTTAATTATTCAACTAGTTATCATAAGATTAATTATACATATTGTCATGGGGTACAGTAACGGACATAGGACACCTTTTAGCCATAAAAATATATTGTTCTCGAGAGATAGCACAAATCTACATTAACGCGGGTGAAGTAGCTGATGAGAGCTAGTGTCATATAAAAATAGCAAGAACAAATATTTTAAAGAAGAAACCACACAACACAACCACTTTTTTACCCAGATATCGATGTCTATCTAATCTTAAATTAATTTGACTTCTTCCTATTCTCCTTCCTTTCTATTTTGGAAGTATAATAGTATTATTTCCAGTATATTACTAAACGTAAATATTACAAAGTTTTTATAACATTTGTCCTATAAATTTGAGAGTAGATCATTTTATAGTTTTTTAATTTCATAAACTAAACTGCTATAAGTTATGTGTTTAGAACGTTAAAAAAAATCTTTAAAAAAACTCATCTGACGTTCTCTTTACAGTAATTTGCATAAATGTGTTGACGAATTCACTAAATTGCAAATACCAATTGGTTGTAATGTAAAAAAAAAACTGCAAAATTAAAATAACAACAAATAAAATAAAGCTGGTTATACGTTTATTAAACAATTAACAAAATGATAAAAAAATAAAATAAATTCCATCCAAATCCACATTGTATAGTTTTCCTTATTCGTCTTCATAAATGCATTTAATTTTTCTCGGAAGCAATATTATGGCAAAAAAATGCCCGTACCCAATCCCGGATTCTTCATACTGTAAGCCTATTGAAAAATATAAATCAATAATCAAATACGGATTTGGAATTACACATACGGTTGCGTGTAAACATTGTTACGTCATATAATTAGTTTTTATAAGCGTGTAATTATTTTAACTTATTCTATGATTTGTTATGAAAACATATTTAGAGAGTCTAATGTACGGTCGTGCATTATGATATACAAAAATAAACAGTAAACAATAGAAATAAAAGTGTAGAAAAAATGTAGGTAAAATGCTTATAATAAAAAAATAATTTTTAAATACACAGGCATGCACTCGTTACGTTAAAATGAAGTTAAAAAAAGTACGTGCCAATTTATGGTATTTTGAAAGTGCCTGACAGTTAGTGAGGCATAGTAATGTGCTGAGTAGGCTTTCTCATTCTATAATTTTAGTGTTTCTTAAAAGAAATACAGAAGTGTCTGAGTAATATATTACAACCAAAATGACAAGTACGAAAATTTCTTTAACCGCAACAAATACTTGAGTATTGCTAACGATCCATATTTGTAATCTTAATACTTGACCTTGACCCGGCTCGGCACATCACTAGTGGGTACAAGCCATGAACAATTATTATTACTACAATGACACTTTATTCCTTACCGTATACTTTCAGTACGGGATCGGGGAGACCAATCTTTAGAGTGAGATGCCCCTCTCCTCCTCCCACCGCCGATCGCCCTCCCTGTTTTCCACCTCTCAACGTGGTATCTGATAGCGTGTCGAACTTCGGTATTCATGAAGCAATAAAACAGAGCCATCGTGAATCCCTGAAAAGCAAAAGTTTTAAATCATTAAATGAAATTGTGACATTCATTTGTTTGGCAACCAATCTTCTAGTAGATTATTACTATCATTGTCGAGTGGCTAATAATATTACAAGTGGCCATCTTGTTAGCACTTTCCAGGGAGTTTCTGTGGCAATTCCGAATCCATGCTCCGTGGTATAATTTCGCATCCACTTCACTTGTGCACAATAACCAAACTATCTTACTTAAAAACACCGCCAATATTACAAAATATAGAGCCAAATAACACAAGGTTATCAATGAAATATAAAAACCACTACATGACATTCCAAGATCCCGCCAAAAACACCAACTTTCATTTTGCTCCCCTGAAAGTGTTTCGAGTAAATAAATAAATTCCAAGGGTACAATATCTTAAGTCCCCCTTATAGATCCCTTATGGATCCCTTATGGATACCCATCCTACCCGCGGGGGAGAGAGTGGGTTGTATCCGACTCGCATGGACTAAAAACCCCACGGTGTACATCCGCCACTATTGTTGGGCGATATCTTAAGTCCTAAGGTACAACAGCCTGTTGAATTCTACAGCTGTCATTTAAAAAAAAATAAAAAAAGCATTACTCATATGTTTTTTAATATTAATCCTTAATAAAGCGATATATATATATTGAGAATTTATGTGTTAGTTACGTTTTTAAAACCACGACCATCGTATTTATTGCTGAGACCGTTAAATAAAATAACAAATAAGTATACAGACTTTATGTCTGTCTTGCTAGACAATTTTCCAGTAATATATAGTAATTTTATGACGACGCATATATAACTGAATATTTATTATACAGCACACGTTTAGAATGATTAATAATAGAAACCTCAACTGCAAACTATTTAGTTTTTGTTTCACATACATCATACTTAAATGTTATATTGACCATAGCGTTCCTATATTAAAACGAATAGAAAGACACCTCATATGTTAAAACCGATTAAACCTTTTAGGCTACAGGGTGTGCAAAAAGAAAATTTACTTAAATACATACATAGTTTCATAAATACATAAGTTCGAAAAACAGCTCTCCCTTTGTGCAGTTGGTTAATAGAAACACATTTGCTAAAAAGCATTTCAAATAAAATAGTGTAGGTATTATGCGGAAGACAAGGGTTATACTTGAGAGGTAAAAAACAATTAGATAAATTTTTTCCACTTTGAAACTATAGTTTACTGGCGGGCCCGGCGTACGTTGTCCCGCCCTGATAATAAAATAACCCTTGACAAATTATACACTTAAACCTTCCTCATGAATCACTTTAATATCTACTGGTGAAAGCGGCTTAAAAATTCGTTCAGTAGTTTTTGAGTATATCGCGAACAGACAGACAGACACGTGGCAGAGGACTTTTTTAAATAATATGTAGTTACAAAGTGGGTTCCAAATTAAGGATGTTAGAAACTAGTTTTTGCTTACGTTAATGTAGTTACGTTACGTTAATTTTGAACTATCTCTCCGGAGCAGTACATTTTTGCTGGGTGAAATGTACTCTATGTCCTCTTCTGTACCCCTGACAATGTATGTGCTAAATTTCATAACGATTGGTTCAGTAGTTATGGCGTGAAACCGTAACAAAGAAACTTGCATTCGCATTTATTAGTAAGGATATTATGGACTGTGCATTAGATAATGCAAATATTTGGTGTAAAAGTGCGAATGCGAATAGTTAGAAAAGTCATGAAGAAAATATAATATTAATGCTTAAAGTTTAGTCCTACCACACCTATTCATACTATGGAAGTATTATCCACGTATCAGACAAGGTTTTTGAAGGTGGTAGAGCAACGCTGTAGCTATTACTAGTTTCAGCATGAATGGGTCGGCTCGCCCGGGGTACTACCATTCTCTCACAGAACACCGACGTAATGTAACAGTGCTTGCATTGTTGCGTTTCGTTCGGTCAGAGAGAGCGCCGGCGGCCCACCTCCTTTCCTCCTTTCCCTTCCTCTTTCTCCTTTCCCTACCCTTCCCCCATACACAGGCTGGCAACGCACTTGCGACTCTCCTGGTGTTGCTAGTGTCTATGGACGATGGTTATCACTTAACAGCAGGTGACCCACCTGTTTGTTTGCCTCCTTTTGACATAAAAAAAGACAAAGGCGTAACTATCGCCGTATCACCCACATCATTGATACAGTACCTCCGAGCCACAGGGGCCCAGATGTGTATAATAATTATGAAGAGATAGTGTTTGTAGGTCCTAATGTCTCCTAACTCACATGTCGTGGAATACACAATATATTCAACGGGTGTAAGTTACACACAATACCTTAAGACCTTCTATATCAGAATCACATAAGAAAACAACATGACAGAAACCTATCAAATGTTAAAGGTCTGAAATGTTCAAAATATGAAACGTCTAATCGGCGTTGTTTCATATTAAATATTATAAAAAATATGAGGTGATTGCTATAAATACTCAAATACATTTTCCGTGTAATCACTACATATTATAAAACAAAGTCCTCTGCCACGTCTGTCTGTCTGTTTGCGATAAACTCAAAAACTACCGAACTGATTTTCATGTGGTTTTCACCACTAGATAAAGTGATTCATGGGGAAGGTTTAGGTATATAATTTGTCAATCTCTTTGTCAATATTAATCAATTTGTCAATATCAGGGCGGGATAACGTCCACCGGACCCGTTAGTTAAAATATATAAAAAAAAAACGTAATGTCCTAAACATCTCGTCCATAACAAAAATACCTATTAATAAACAATAATATAAAATAAATTAACGCTGGGATTAATTAATATCCAAGCATTAAATACATTTTTAATACATAAATAAGGAACAAGCTAACCACAATAATATGAAATCAGCTAAAAGTTTAACACAAAGTACAAGACTTGCTAAAACCGAAAGTTGAATTAGTAAGCAGCTACGTATCCTTCCTTGAGTTTAAAACTTCATTACGATAGGAAAGTTACTAGCCTCAGAAAGTTCAGTACTGGCGTGGGTTCCATAACCAGGTTTTCAGAAACCAAATGTAACAGGAATATTGTTAGAAAACGGGTAGTTTGTTAGCCGAGAACGTGTTTTAGAATGCTATAAATGCGGACGTGAGTTCGTTTGTTTGTTACGCTTTCATGTTTTAAATACTCAACCAATTATATTGAAATTCTGCATGCACATTGTTAGAGGCTTATCGAATGACATATGGTATTTTTAATTATCGTAAAATATATCAAATCTCCATATAGTTGTACTATAATTTATCACTAAGTGACGCTGGGCTATATTTTATTATTAATAAGTTTTATGTTCTTATATAAAATGGACACAGTCGCGGCTGTTTTCTTCTCTTATATGAATAGTAATCACAGCCATTTAAGATTTTTAGTAACCTTATTACGAGAAAACTAATTAAATGTTAATATTATTAATAATAGAATCATTAATGAACCGGAGAAATTAATAATGGTAATATAGTTTCTAAGGAGTTTTTTGTTTCAATATTGAGGCGTTGTCGGCTCAGTGGTTAGTGCCTTCGGACACTGTATCGGACGACATAGGTTCGAATCGAATTCGAAGTCCGCCTAACCAGTTATCAGCTATAGGTTGAAAGGACGTCGCTTCGCGCCAATTTGGATGTTCCGGTAACTGCACTTAAAAACCAGTCCCACTAGGTTTCGCGTGTTCACCATCTTGGGCCACATCGTCGCTTAAAATCAGGTGGCATTGTGGTCAAAGAATAAAATCTATGAAATATATCAAAATAAATTATAATATTATCAATAACTAGCTGCTGCCTCCGACTTCGTCCACGTGGAATAGTTATCGTTTACGCAACGCACGCAGCGGAAACTCTTAAAAGGAAAAAAACCTGTTTTTGAAAGTTTTCATTGATGTCCCGCTCCTATTGGTCTTAGCGTAATGATAAATTTATACCTACAACAGCCTTCCGTAATAAATGAGCTATCTAAGACTTGTTCAAATCGGACCGGTAGTTCCTGAGATTAGCGCGTTCAAGCACACTATTCGGCTTTATAATATTAGTATAGATTGAAATTCTATGAAAGTAATAATGGAAATAATTTTTCTAGTTTTTTATTTTAGTTTAATATACCTGTGTAGACAGCAAAAGCGCTCTGGTATAATCAAATGCGTACGCGAACCACGAGTCATCGCTTGGACTGCACAACACCAAAAGGTTTGTAATGCCGAGCAGGGGAATCAGTACCAGCAGTGCTTTAGTTGCCTTCCTATATTGTTCCGTCTCCAAAGTGTTCGCAGATCGTAGTTTTGTTATTAGGACCTGTTGAAGAAATAAATAAAATATGTGTGTTATCTGAGAAAGGAAAATAATAATGAGATGCTTAAAAGCCAATCCTGTTTTATATTTTTACACAGTTTACCAGATACTTACATATAGTTATGTATATCAAACATCATTACATAATATAAAACAAAGTCCCTGACCGCGTCTGTCTGTCTGTCTATTCGCGATAAACTCAAACACTACTGAACGGATCTTTATGCGGTTTTCACCAGTAGATAAAGTGATTCACGGTGAACGTTTTGGTATATAATTTGTCCAGGATTTTTTTATAATCAGGACGGGACAACGTCTGCCGGGCTCGCTAGTTTTAAATATAAAACAAAAGGAAGAAAAATATATATTACACTAGCGGGCCGGGCGGACGTTGTTCTGCCTTGATAATAAAAAAAAATATCTAAAATTCAACCGCAGTGCCACCTACCGGGTCCAATTGTGAATCTAAACCATTCTCGGATCCACTGGAACACGCACACAAAATTTCATTAAAATCGATCCAGACGTTTAAGAGGAGTTCAGTGACATACATACGTACAGAAGAAATTTATATATAAAGAGATTAATATAAGTACTGAACAGTTAAAGAATTTGGTAAATCGATGCTTCAGGCTCACTAAGTCCAAAAACAGTTTTTTTAGGTAATAGTGTTAGGTTTTATAACAAAGTCCCAAAACACGTAACCGATTTGCCGGATAGTTAGTTCAAGAAGCATGTCAAGCGGGTTTTAATATATAAAGGCTATTATAGGGTGGATCAATATGTGAATGATTGTGACGACTGGAAATGACGCCCCTCTCTGTGCATCCGCTAATAACGAATGTAACAATTTATGTTTTGTAAAAATATAACATGAATAGATAAACCAGTTCGAGTTTCTTGCCGGTTCTTCTCGATGACTGGGTTGTTCTCCGAACCGGTGGTAGCTTTAACGTTCATAAGCGCCTTCTCAGGGCCTAAATTGAATAAAGGATATTTTGACTTCATTTCAATTTTACAGTCATTCCGAATTCTCACAAGTAATCTTGAGAGTGGCACACAATTCTTCTCAAACATCAGTAAATATATTTAAACAATCACGATTATAAGTAATATCTGTAGTGTTATATATAATGTTTAGAATAATTTGTATAAATATAGCATATAACTTACCCACATTATCCTAATAAGAAAGAACAGGTTGAGTGTGAGACCAGCTAAAGCCGGTGCTTTGTGTATCCAGTCCACTTGATGTTCATGCATCCATATGCACACTTTGGTCTCGCCGGCGAGTGCGAGCTGTTTGGGTGATAATTACATGCAAATTAAGTTATACGAGTTTAATATAGTACACTTCCACTATAGAAAGTATGTTTATATCATACAATCCATTTTCCAATGTTTTGTTTCCATTTTCTTATGGTAATAACTTTTTTTTAATAATGTTAGATTATAGCCTTTGACTACAATCTAACCTGATGTTAAGTGATAGTGAGTTCCAAGATGGTAAATATGCTAAATCTAGAGGGGATGGCTGTCAAGTGCGTGTGCCGGAACACACCGACAGGTGACAGATACTCAACTGGAAGGTGGTAGTTAGGCGGACGGACTTATAAAAAGCATCATGCCTAAGAGGCTTCTAAAATAATATATTCCAATTACAAAACCGCCGTTTTCAAATTTTCAGCAAATAATTTTATTGAATATAAAAAAAATATAGGTACGGATAAATTTTTTCTCATAATAATAAAAGAAAATGGAAAAAAAACATGTATGGTAGTGCTCACGTGACAAAAGCGAAATATTCAAAAATAAAGCGAGAAGAGCATATGTCTCACCTTCTCCAATCTCTGGAGACAAGCGAGACACTGCTCCCACTCTACCCGACACAGTGTTTACCACTATCACGTTTCATCACACATATAGATTGCGGACCAGAATTTCAAAGAGTTCCCATGAAAAGTTTCACTTTACTTCGATCAATTTTGGAGCAGGAAACATAAAACTTAGTCCTGACCTATTGTTGTCTCTTTCGCGCTCTATTGGATTATCAAGGTTAGAGTACAACAACAATACAGTTTTTTTCTGTCTTGTTGACTGCCTTCCTCGTATCTCATCACTCTGAACTCGTTCCTAAAACGCTGTATCCCCAAGGATTAACAAAATTTTCGATATTGGTTAGTGCTTGCACTATTTCTAATGATACCATTGTAACTATGTATGTCTTTACTTTAAATACTCACACCATCAGGGCCAGTTGAAGGTACAACGTTGACGAAACACCTGGATATTACCCATATAGTAATAAATATAGCCGGTGCGCCTGTCAACAAATACAATGTTTATTATTTTGTTTCTAACATAACTGGCTGATATCCGTGGCTTTGTCAGCGTCATATATTATCTTAACAGTATATTGTATGTACAGAGAAAAATCATAAGTATCACATCCCTTGATTCATTTCTCCATGACAAACAATTGCTGAATGCGTAGTGTTTACAAAAATTGTGGTTTTTTTAAACTTTATATTAAATGTAGCGACTGTGATAATCTTTTTATATCATCATATTTATACCAATCTATACATAAGGAGCAGGTGTATAGAAACGAACAAAAAAAACAATCTAATTCTATTCAGTAGCATTTGAGTTATGCGTACACAAGCGCGGTGCTCTATCATTTTATTTACATACAAGAGGTAGATAAAAAAATACAATAGGTCTTAGTCGACATTTTTTGGTGACTTATTTTATACACCAGCGATACCAGCAACTTTATAAATTTAAATAGTTTTAATAGTATGACAATAATATTACATAATCAATAAATAAATATTATAAAGTCATTTATATACGTCAGGCTGTGTGCGCGCGGTTTTTTTTCGTACTGTCTAACGCTGTTGTCATGACCGGACTCTTTACAAGTTCATCGGACTAAGTGTGTGCGCACTTCGCGGGGTGGTAGGGTGTCTGTACCCGACTGGATCGCGACCACCGTACACCAGGTGGAACACCCGCTATAGTGGCACGTTTGGGCGTGTCGCGTTCCGGGATCAGCCTGTGTATATCCAGCAACCGGGGGGCTGTCCCTGACTGGGTGGCTTTCAGGCCGGCATGACAGCGGCGACCGGCGATGGATAGTATGTCTTTCGGTGGTCGCCATTGTTTTTGGATTGTACTGTGCTTACCATCAGGCACAGTACAGTCACTTTGCCGAGCTACAATAAAAAAAAAAAAAACTTAATTCTTCTAAACGATGCAACTGATTCTGATACCGTTTTCACTGCCTTTTATTGAATTTCTTCCGCGAAGGTTATATGTATCTTACATGCAGATTAAATTTATAGAAAGCAGTGAGATAACGATATTTTATGATCAAGTCCAAATAATATTTTTGGATTCTTACATTGTTAACGCTTACTAAGCCTTACAAGGTACACCAAAATAATGTATTACCAAATTGTTAAGTTGCACAGAAAAGTGAGCGATGGTATACGTATTTTTTTTAAATAATAGGTTAATTGCAAAACTATTTCCATCTATATATATATAGATGATGAGGAGATATTCCATCTATAATATATATTGATTCTTATTACATTAAATATTTTTGATTACATTGAATATTTAGTGTAGATAAAAATTGCCCTTAATGTTATTGTATCTTATATCTTTCAAATTAATATATTAGAAGATATCATAGATTTAAAATTATGCGCAACAAAAATGTTGTTTGTATAAAGAGATTTACGAAGTTTATTTGAACTTGCAATGTCAAAGCGCTGAAAAGTGGATCGGATAATACATATGCCTAATTATATCTTATGACGTCATATTATTAGTACATTGCACCCGCGCGTATTCGGTGCGGGTCGCTATTTTGAATGCAAATATTTAATAAACTGGCAATAGTAAAATTATAGTTATACTAGCGGGCCCGGCAGACGTTGTCCCGCCCTGAGTATGAAAAAATCCTTGACAAATTATATACTAAAACGTTCCTCATCAATCACTCTATCCATCGGTGAAAACCGAATAAAAATGCGTTCGGTAGTTTTTGAGTTTATCGCGAACAGACAGACAGACAGACGCGGTAGGGGACTTTGTTTTATACTATGTAATGATGTTTAAATGATCTGTAAATTAAGCTATTTAATAATTCTGTTAAGTACACCTGCTGACATCAATACACCTGAAATCTTGTGCTCGATGTTTGGAAGATACTCTATTGCAGGCCGCAATTAAAACAAAATTTTGCACATTTCATCCGCCTTATCTAATCAGATTGTCGTAAGATATCACAATATTCTTCAATAATAATATTATGTACGTTATAAGAAATATTTTGCTTTTAGAATATTTTACAATACTTTGAGATGTTATATTAACAACGTGCCACTCGGATATTAACACCTGGTCTGTTCAAGACCATAATGGTATTATTACTAAAAAGTTAAATACGTATTGGATACTTGTTTTAAAAAGGTTTCATCATATAATTATATGCACCGCGGTCGCTGAATGTTCGCCATTTTGCTTTTTTGTCTCGCTTTGATTACTTGACTTAGACTTGCGAAAAAGGATAACGCGAAGTTGCCTCGGGCGAGCGCGGTGCATTTAATTTGAAACCTTTTTGAAGCAAGTTTTTAACTTTTTTGTAATAACACCGTGAGGGTTGAAAGCTGTAAAAATTTAAATCTTATAATTTATTTAAATAAATGTAAAATTTGAACACATAGTTCCACATTTCAAAAATAATCCGCCATTTTGAGATATGCGTCTTAAAAAATTAGGCGACGAGTTTAAGTAAGTTTAATAATCATCAAACAAACATGTTCATAAAAACCATATAAAACTAATTACTTTTGTCTACTTTTGGATTAATTACTTTTTTATTACTCGAGTGCGCAGACGGAGAGCAACTTTTCTAGTGTTTGTATAAATGTTGTTCTATTTCTTTGGTACGATTTGATGCATTTTAACGTATGAAATGACATTAGACTCATCTTAATATTGGTCATATAGGCTAATAATATAATATTTAATTATGAGGTCAGTGAATCCATAAATCTACATCAATAAACACCTCTTTCAAACAACAAGAAAGATCTGTTTTTCTGTTTCAGTGCTATAGTCAGGCTTTTTACTTTACGTTAGTAATAATTCCACCTACTGATTTTAATTGTGTTCTGAAGTATATAACTGAAGTGTTTATAATATTTTTTTATTAAGTACTAACTGCCGCTTGCGGCTTCCCTTGTGTTACTATATATTTGTCTCATCCCTTGGGGATAGTAATTTTTTCAGGATGAAAATGACTATATGTCCTTTTGTACCCCTTTTTATACATGGGGAGATCCCTAACGGATATCCATCCCGGGTGATGATGATGGGTTATGTCCGATTTGCATGGTCTAAACCCCACGGCACCTACTTACACTTCTTGTCCAGGGGAGCAGGGACTGCCTAATCAGCACTACGTCTGCTCCCTCGACAGGTGTTGGCCCCTCTAAGGGGCCCCGAATACGGTATTAAGGGTCTAGATGGTAGATCCCTTAAGGGGGAGTGGGTGTTAGATGGTGATAGCTTAAGTAGTTAAGGTATGAAAGTGTAACAAACAAACAAACTTACATTTAAATTGATGATATCGGTAATGGTAGTACGGGTATCAATAAGATTTTTTTAATGAAGAGAATTATTGAGTACGAATAAATATACGTCATAGACACACAAATGCTGTCGAAAGTTGATTCGTTACGACGTAACATTTTACATTGTTCAGGTGTTACGACACATAAATACAATTCATAGAATTTATTTGCTATTAGTTTTCTAAACCGTATGAATCGTACAATTATGGCAGACGTGATGTTAATTAGAATTTTGTAGAATTTAAGTTAATAAATCGTAGGTATGTAAAGAGCAGAAAATTTCAAAGGAAATATAATTACTTTCTAAAAATGTCGACGTTATTTTATAAGCCTTGATATAATCAATATACTCCCACACATGAAGAAATTGAATTTTCTGCCAATTATCGGTGGGTTGATGGATCACTCTCACACTCCCTATAAATAATCGAAGGCATATCCCAAGTTTACTGTTAAATAATAATTATTACTAACTGTCCACCCCGGCTTCGTACGGGTTAACGAAGGAAATGAGACCAAATCATGCCTTAAGTTAGTTAACATTACATACCATTACCGTGTAATGTAAAAAAATGTCGACTAAACAATTGAACGTCGATCTGTAGTCTGTAGATTTATTTTATTTATGGCAACCAATCTTTTAGTAGATGATTACTGCCGTTGTCGAGTACGATATTACAAGTTTCTTGCGATCATTTCAATGTTCTTATAAGATGGTGGCTGTCTTGTTAAAACTATCCAGGGATATTTTGTGGCAAGTCAGAATCTATGCTCCGTGGTATTATTCAAAATCAAAACCACTTTATTCATTTTAGACCCTAAGAAGGCACTTATGAACGTCAAAACTACCACTGTCTCGGAAAACAACCCAGCCATCGAGAAGAACCGGCAAGAAACTCGATCTGGTTACCCAGTGGCCCAGCGATATTACCCATCCACTTCACATCAACCAAACTATATTGAATAAAACACCATCAATATTAGAAAATACAGAGCCAAATAACACAAGATTATGAGTAAAATATAAAATCAACTACATGCCATTTCAAGATCCCACCAAAAACTCCAAGTCTGTAGATGTTTTTGAAGATCTCGCGAAGATTAGCGTAAAGTAAAAGTCAAATCAAAAAGATTCATTTCATATTTTGGAAATAATATTCATTTATAATAGACTAATGGGCTCGGCAGACTTTGTCCCGCCCTGATTATAAAAAAAACCTTGACAAATTATATACCAAAACGTTCCTCATGAATCACTTTAGCCACTGGTGAAAACGGCTTGAAAATCCGTTCAGTAGTTTTTGAGTTTATCACGAACAGACAGAGAGACGCGGTAGAGGACTTTATTTTATACTATGTAATGATGATGATATCAAATAGTATATTATGATTTATATTTATAAAAAAATGCTAAATGCAAATAGGTTTTAACGAATTTTACACGCGTTCAGAACTAAGGTTTCACAGCCGGAAGCGTATGATGTACGTCTGTCTGAATTTTAATATTCACATGCATACTCGTTTATAATACAAAGAGATAGTGAGAGTAAGTAGCATGCCTCCTGCCTACTACACAACGTGTTACTACTACAAAACGTTTTTTTCTTACGTGACGATTTTTGCTAGTCGATTACTATCGCAAGCCGCGTTAAAGAATTTCGTTCCAAAAGAGACGACTATCAGTAAAATAATATTATATTTGCAGCTAGCTCCGGTAGATGGATTCTAGATTACTTAGTCTTGTTTATCATTTTTTCACTCACAGTGCGGTTGCTATGTCGTACTAAGGTAAAAAAAGTAAATATGTGGGTAATCTACAGGGAATTCTTATAACTGTGAAAATTGCCGACATTACATAATGATACGATGAAATTAATACATATCACATTTCTTGTTTTAAATAGTCTTTCGACCTCCATACCAGTACACTAAGACACGTGAGTACGGTACGAAGATACAGTACATGCGTTCCAGTCAGCAACGTGATCTAAATATATAGAAATGCACGCGTGCGGGAACAACTTCACGTTTTTTTTCCCACGTACGTGAAGGGGTACCGAACAGACTTTAGAACGGAAAATCACTCGTAAGCTTGCGGTGTAAATATAGTTGTGTTAATTGCGAGCATAAAATGAGTAAGTCACATGACTTTAAAACACACCGTCATATAAACGTGCGGATGAAACCATATAGTCTAGGAGTTGATGAAGTTCGATATTTTCCAGGTTTCTTACAGTTTCTTTCGACAGTAACTTCGTAAAAGTTTAATAAACAAAGAAGAACTCGCTGGACGTTACTATTGTGCAGTTGTCAAATTTGAAGGAAAAGGTCTCAAAGTAAAATTCATCGATTTCAAATTTTCTTTGTATTTCTTTCATTGAAAATTTTACCTTCTAAGAAAAGTTAAATTTGGCATATTCCTGAAAACTTACGATGAAATCGTATTTTCAGGTTTGATTGATGTTGATGGTAGGTTTTTTTTTGCGATCAATGATTGTACATTACATTTAATATACAATGTATCAAACTAAGTATATGCTGAAGTTTGAAGTGAATTGAAGTTTAAAATTATAATATTAAAAGTATTAAAGACATGCTTTTAAAGCGTAACTAATAAAATAGTGAAGAATAAGGATAGTGTTTAAAAAAACCTTAGAGTCAATAATCTCAATTTCATCAGTCAACTCAACTCAGTCATCGACTTAATTTAGTATGTACTCATTGATATACAAAAACCCAAGAGGCACACTTAACGTCTCACAGCCGGCATATACAAATGAGTGCATCATTTTGGATTACGCCGTTCAAATAGTCTCGCGTCGCTTGCGTCCTTGTAAAAACAACTTTAAATCATTCAGGTAAGGTTGAATTTGCAGAATCATAAGTTTATGGCATAACTATAACCACGTATGTATATTGGGGAGTTTTGCGGCCGGTTTTGAGCGCTACTTCTATTAGAGACTGTGTCTTAGGTTTTGTATGTCAATGTATGTACGACTATTTTTCGATAAAGCAGAATAGGAACTTAAACAAATTACACTTCATATAAGAAGATTCTCATTAAAATTTATTTATTTCCTAGTTATTGTTTGCACTCTACTGTCATTGGTTAGATACCTACGATAGATTACAAATTATTGTTACTTGTGGAAGAAGATGTAGATTTCATCAAAAGATTGCGTTGCATTCGTACCTCCTTTTAATATTATAAACGAGAAAGTTTTTAAGGAAGAATGGATGGTTTATATCACTCTTTTACGCAAAAACTAATGAACGGATTTTGACTACAGTGATATAGATTATACATCACAATAACACATAGTCTTTGATTTATCAAGATATTTTTTAAATGGGCTAAATATTAGAGTTAAGTAAACTAGAAATAAATCCTTCCATGGGAGAGTTTTTTCTTCTTTCGTGGCATGATCCGTTGAAGTTACAGGAAGATCATTTATGAGAAAACAAATACAAAGTCAAGAGTGGCCGCTAGTATTGTATAAATAGAAGTCAAGTTAATAAAAACGTGTTAATAATATTCTCTTTAATGAAATATAAACACTGGACAGATACATGGTATATGAAATACATTTATTTATCTTTAAACAAAATTTTTATTAGTGTATACAATTATTTATATCACTTTTACATAGTAAATAATGCATGCAGTTTAATTTCCATTAGTTGTTTAAGTTATACGTTAGAGTTTACACTATTATACCTACCCAATTAAACGTGTCCAAATTACCTCCTCAAAATTAATTATCTCCAGACATAATAATATTCTGTTTCGGAACGACTCTTTAAGTACTTTATATTTAGAGTTAATTAAATGAAAACAATTGATGAAACGTATACCGTGACACGAGAGACATAATTAAATTCACTTGTTTGTTATATAAACCTTAATTAATTAAAACATTTCGCTAAGTAATGTCGCAATTCAGGAGGCATGCTGGGAAAAGTTACTTGGTATTTTTAAAACGCGTGGGTAATGAGATATTTTATCAAAATGACTCACCCCAACCTATTGTCGTGTAGACCTTTAGTTTAATGTTTTCTGCAGTGAAGGTTTCGACCACTAACATGTAGAGATACAGGCCTGAAAATAATACCGGTTTATATTATGTGCTAATATAATAAAAATGTTAATACCGAGCGATTGTTTAGTCGCCAGCAATATTTTTAGAGGATATTCATTAATCGATTCTCGTTCTAAATCATTTAAAAAAATAGGTGCATATAATTTATTGCCTAATTATCTCGAGAAACGCAAAACTGATATACACTCAACATCAGCTGATTTACGCAAAAACGAACTCGTGCAATAAATGAAAAGCACCCTGTCGCGTTGTCCGACTCGCTTCCCGCACCTCGATTCACGCCCCGGTTCTAATTGTTCGACCTTGCGGCGTTCCAACGACAAGCAGCTACGTAATGATTATCTTTGAAAAGGGACCCTTTAAAGTTGTTCATTGAAGATAGACCTGATTTTTTTACGTTCAAAAGTATCGTTCCCATACATAAACATAACATAGCATAAACATAGAAAAAGTTAGAACGGTTCTTTTTCAAAGGCGTTTGTACGTCAAGGTCTTAAATCGATGATTCTCAAATGCTTCTACTGTGTTTTCCACAGAGCTGCGGCGTTCTGATCTCTGTTGCGTAATCTCTTCTCACTTGTATTATACATGCGATGAGATGGCGCTTAATCTCTGTAATGGAGATACTGACCTTTTTTCTACTACCTAGCTACGTACTGGATTATTCATGGGTGTACCTTTGACCTAATATTCCTATTTTTATATCTTGTACTCTGTCCCATCTTGAAAGCTTTTAAATCATAAGCTATTTATTTAGCCTTATGTCATCTTCATTTTTAAAGAGGTTCTCTTTTTATGTAAGGCTGAATATTGAATTTGCGAATATATATAATTTTATTGATAATTCTACTTTTGATTATTATACTTCTAAAATGTATAAATCATATTTTTTTTACTTAAATCAATTTTGCAAATATTGTTTTAAATGCGAATTAGTTACCTTCAACTAACATCCAAAAGAAGTTTGTTAGATAAAAATAGTGCATACATATGACCAGAATCATGCACGACGTTTGGTCCTGCTGAGCTTCATCAGACCAGTTCTGAAACAGACACATTTAATAAAATAATTATAAAATTGTAGCTAACATTCTTTTATTAATATTGCTATGATAGTTATTATTATATTTATTAAATCTTTGCGTATTCGTAGTGTACGTAACTAAGTGTTCCTATTCATCTGTTTGTTTTATGTAATCGTCTGTGTAATTATAAAAAATAACATTATTGGAACCAAAAAAATGTATATAATAAAAGAACGGTATTGACTAGATTAGTAGAACTGTATCGCAGTCGACAGCATCCACTTCCCGAGTGATAGGAGCACCTGCATTCCATAAACAAGGAAATGCAATTATAAATACAGTCCTCGCCAATCTTTTTGTCCGCTCTGAATATGGTCGTAAGTTCGGCCTTGCGCGTTACGTTCCAATCCTAAAGAAATGGCTTAGCGGTAAGAGGTTTCGCTCGAGTTAAGAGGTCATCTCAAAAACAAACGCATATCTTGAGGGCCTTGAGAAAATCTATTATTTGGAAGAAATAATTTGTTTTACAAAAAGCTGGACTAAATGTATCGAGCTAAAAGAAGATTATGTTGAGAAATAAAAACTATTTTTGAGGTGAAACTTCTTTATCGACGTAGGGAGGAATTTTAGAGCATGTAAAAACGTATGTAACGTTTTTCGGTTACGCGCCATCTAATTTCTGTCCATTTTTCCGTTACGCGCCATGTTTATTTCTAAAGGTGCGCTCACAATGATCAGATTCCGTTTTTTTTTTTCACTGTAAAGTTGTAAATATAGTAGATCATTTTTCGAAAAATGATGTCATAAAGAAGTTTCACTTCTTACGTGTATACACTGATACACGCACGTATTTTTTTTATACAATCAGTCGCGGACTTATGAAACGACCTTCGTATATAGTCCATTGTTTAATAAAACAAAGTTAAAATATCATTACAGGAATCTAGAATTGGTATTCATTCATCCGTAACTTGTCTCGATGTTATAGATATAATATAATTTGAATTTATACCTATATTTGTGTTCTGCACAACTATATTTAGAGCGGTCAAAAAGTTTGACGCTGACTGCACGTGTGAATTGTCGTGTGCAGTGATGAAAGAAATGTTAAATTGTAAAAATGTTATGTGAATGTTGAGTGTGTGTGTATTGCATGTGTCTATATCTGTTTTTCCTATTCTCTGTAAGATACGGGGAAAATGGTAAGTTGTTTATTAAATCTGTTGTATAGAATTGGGCTCATAATTTTTTTTCTAGCTAAAGCGACTAGACGTATTTACGCGAGTGTTGCCGGAGAATGGCATATAGAAGAAACGATTATCTGACTATAAGAATATTCCATAGCGTCTATAATTTACTAGTTGGGAATTGCGTTAATTTCTATGCTATGACTTTCAATATAGCCCTCTAAGCTCTCTCTAGTCGCAGACGTAAAGACTTTCCAACTCCATCTCAAGCCGAAATGCAATAAGTTAAGATAGGCTAGGGTGTGGTACGTCCGTCGCCCTGCACTATGCAGGCCCACGTTGTGGAGGCACATTGTGTAACACTCGCCCCTCCCTGAGGGGTCTACTATCTTGACCCACTTAGGCCACAGAAGGGGCCCCTTATGAGGAGCCGGCACCTGCCGGATGAGCAGACGCAGTGCCGTAGGCAGTTCCTGATCCCCGGCCAAATAGGTGTAAGGAGGCACCATGGGGTTTTAGTCCATGCAAGTCGGACATATCCCACCCTCAGCTGCCCGGCTAGGGTGGATATCCGTAGGGATTTCCCCATGTAAAAAAAAGGCTAGGGTGTGGTATGATTCTTATAACATAACCCATTAGTCGTCTAAGGCAGTGGCATATTAATAATCAAATTGAATAATTCAAACAGGTTTAATTCAACTATGAATATAGTCACGCAGTAGCTGTAGAGATGTAAATGGGTCCAAATGAGAATATCCCATACCTTGCCGCCGCGTCGGCCGCTTCTTAATGCGTTCCAGTTAATGGTAATTTAATATTTACTATCTTATACAAGTCAATAGTAGTTTAGTTTGGGTCAATAGTAGCAAGTCAATAGTATGGACATTAGGTAATCAATACAAATACGAAGTCAAGAAAGATGGCGTGGTCAATTGCATGCTTTTAATAATGACACCGAGATATATTTTTAAATTTCATAAGTCAAGGAGTGAAATGAGTTTTAATCTTTCGTTACCGTTTTAATAAAACTCTTAATGTCATTCTAACCTTAAGTCTGAATATTTGAATTTTAATACACTTTCATTCCAACATCTTTATTCATAAACAAGTAGAAGGTACGTTTAAAACAGTCTGCAAAGGTTATAAGAAGACAAAATGATGTCGGGTTAAAATAAACAATATTCACCCTTATGTGACTTTATTTTGTACATTGAACACGAGCACTCAACGAAGATCGACGTATCTGAAAATCTGCTTGTAAGTTGAAAAGAGTTATGCTTTTATTCTTTTTCGAATCAGATTTATACTCGTATATACGAATTTCTTTATAAAGAAATTTATCACTTATAAATGTATGTATGTTTCTTTTGTAGCATTTAACCACAATCACCGAGGTGTTCTAAGATTTTCTGAAAAATTATGAAACTATTCGAACAAATCGAAATATAATAAAACTATAATTTGTAAATATTTGTTGAATTGACTTTACCAGGTAAGATAATAAATGTGATACATTTTTGGATTTTTAACGGTTTACCCGTTAATCTATATAACGTGTTCCAAATTCCAAAACAGCGTAAAATTGTGTAAGTGGCAATTTCTTTAGCTGCGTTCAACGATTTTTAGTAAGGTGAAAATTTATGGATTCGCGTCACCGGTTACCTTGACATGCTTGTCACGTATTGTGCCAGACTATGAACACGTATTATAGCGACCAATGTACATGCAATATGGATATTTTGTATCGAGTCTGTGAAACCCAACATATATTTGATTAATTAATAAATTAAATATTTCTCGGAATATCAATATATGTGGAAACCATACTAATGTGAGTAATATACTTTACCAATTATGAAATTTAAATAATTCCGATTATAATTGATTTCAAAAAGCAGAAACGAACACAGTTATTCCGTTGTAAGAGTTTTTACTTCTGTCGACAGTCCGTATAACTGCCTCGACTTTTTTTAAGTTATCATTCGCGGTGAAGAAATTATCCACGCTTGAATTAAAAAAAATCCAATCTAAATTAAATGTTTGCAGCCTTTTACCATAAAAACCTATCTATCTGCTGTGATACGCCATTTTTTCATTTCATACGCAAACTCGCTTCAAAAGGAAGCTTCATATGATACTTATAGATTGCAATTACGGTTAGTTTTAGTAGATGATGCGAGTTATATCGTTCCCGCGAATATGGTTTTGCATTTTCATGGGTATTATTTATTTCTTCTGGATTAATAGCGAGCTATCTTTTTTTATTTTATCGTTTCTGCTTAGCACTTCTCGAGTATTCTAGATAATTTTATTTTACTAGTATTAGGAAAACTTACAGCTAAATAAGTATCATAAAACAAAGATTAGGGGTAGTAGTAGGAAGATAGGTACTTATGATAAGTAAGATACGATACGGTAAGATCTGTAGTTACGGGCCATTTACAAGTTCTGAAAAATAGAAGAAAATTATTTAGAAAAGAAGTTACGATCGTTTGAGAGGAGTATTTAGAAAGAAAGGAAACGTAAAGAAAGTAGGAATACGTTAATTTTTATTTCAGTTACGAAGCAATAGCATGAAGTAAATCAAAACTTGTATCGATAATTTTTATGGCGATTCGTATTTTTAACCGCTGTCGCGTATGAGAGCTGTGGACTTGTGAGGGGAAAAGTGGAAGTACGAAAATAAATGCTACTCACTAGTTAAGCGCAGTCAATAGCTGCATCATTTTTCTGCATTCATTAAATCAATTATATCTATACATATAATAAGAATGTAAATCTAATGTGTCTGTACTTTTTCGATTTTCTTGAAAAAAATTGTTGCATGTGTCTAGGAATAAGTAATAAAATATATTTCAATCATTATTAGAAATGTCTGTCTGTCTGTTTGTATGAACACGCATCACTGATAAAGTACTGAGTTCACAATAAATCATCAGCAAGAAAATCGTAAAGCATATCCTCGGGAGTAACTTAGTGTTTGTTTCATTAAAATCGGTCCACTCTATCAAAGTTATTGTAGTTTTAATAACGACGCGGCGTAAGTACGCGAGAGAAAAGTAGACAAGTTTTTTACATAAGGTTCCACGTAGATGCAGTCGCGGGCACAGCTAGTTTAAAAATAAAGTTAGATCTGCTATTGGTCCACGTTCGTGTAAAAGAGAAAATTGAAAATGTCTACAGCGTCTATGATAATTATCCAGTTAGTTATTTGATCTATGTCACGGATATATTTTTTGAATTAATTCTGTTCTATCAATATTATATTATAATACTAGCTTCTGCCTGCGACATCGTCCGCGTGGAATAGTTACTTAGGGCTAACGATAACACGCAGCGGAAGCTCTCGAAAGAAAAAAACCCGATTTTGAAACATTCTTCATAGGTACTCCGCTCCTATTTGATCTTAGTGTGATGATATATAGCCTATAGTCTTTCTCGATAAATGAGCTATCTAACATGGAAAGAATCTTTCAAATCGGACCAATAATTCCTGAGATTAGCGCGTTCAACCTACGAAACAAATAAACCCTTCAGCTTTATAATATTAGTATAGACTAGCTTCTGCCCGCGACTTCGTCTGCGTGGAATAGTTACTTTGGGCTAACTAACATGTAGTGGAAGCTCTTAAAACGAAAAAAAAAACAATTTTGAACCATTCTTCATTGATGCTCGGCTCCTATGGGACTTGGCGTGATGATATGTAGCCTACAGCTTTCCTCGATAAATGATTTATCTAACACTGAAAGAATTTTTAAAATCGGACCAGTAGTTCCTGATATCAGCGCGTTCAACCAAACAAATAAGTTTTATAATATTAGTATAGATTACTACTCTTCGTATTTACCTCGAGCCGTCACTAATTACTATAACTTTTGATAGAGTGGACCAATTTTAATTAAACAAAGATTAAGTTACTCCTGAAGATATGCTGTATGATTTGTGAGTTGGTGGGTGGGTTTCAAAGTTGGCAAGCATACTCTAGATAACCGAGGACCATGATACGGTAAAGTTTTGATGTTTTTAATTGTATGTGATACGCTTTAGGTGCTTGGAACACAATAAAATGTATTTCAATGTGAAAAGCTTTCTATTAAGCACAATTTGCAATTTAAGGATCAACTGAATATTTTATTATTCTATTCAGTACAGCCCTACAAAGTTACGTGGAGGTAAGCCAGAAACGACATATGACTTGTAATGAGCTCGAGGCTTTAATTACATGGAAGATGTGACTATTTGCTCAATTTATGTTTACGCATTAACTTGGAAAGCAGTTTGTCTAACTGTGTACTTAGAATAAATTGAGATGTAAATATTGTGGATTTGTATAATAATATTACCTATTATCTATTTTGATTCAGAAGTACTTTCACTGGAAAGAAAGCGTGATTACTGGATTTAACTGTTGTGTAGATTTGTGTATTTTAACAACGTAGATTTGTATAATAATAATACTTATCAGTGAAATCAATTTTGATTCAGAAGTAATTTCACTGGAAAGGAAGTGTCATTACTGGTTTTGACTGTTGTTTGGATTTGTGTATTTTAACAATGCAGATTTGTATAATAATAATACTTATCAGTGAAATCAATTTTGATTCAGAAGTACTTTCACTGGAAAGGAAGTGGTTTAACTTGATTTCTGTTATATGAATTCGTGTATTTTCATAAGTGCACTTGTATAATAATATTGCCTATCAGTGAAATCGACTTTAATTCAGAAGTACCTTCATTGAAAAGGCAGCGTGTTTATTGGATTTAACTGTTATAAGGGTTTATGTATTTTCTATGAAATAAAGATAAACATAGCTTTTAATTATGTGTCGATTTCAAAACTCGTAAACCGATTGCTCATTTCACTTTGTCTGACAGTAGTAGTAAGCATAATACAGCCCAAGAATGATGGTGACCACTGAAAGATAGAATAGCATTTGCCATTTGTCATTGTCTTGCCAGCTTGTAAGCCTGTTCGATATAAACTGGGTGCTCCATACATGGTCACCACAACATAGTTCCTACTACCGACACAGAAATCCTAATCTAATCCTTATTACCTTATTAATCTTTACTTTCCTTACTAATATTACAAATGAGAATGTGAGATTCTTAGTCACACTCTCATTAGGCAAATGATATTATACTTAACCCGATCGTCATGAATTAACCTATATTCCTTTTTTCTGGATAAAATGTACCTTTTCCCCTCTTCTATAGTTGTGACGACGTGTTTGCAAAATGACGATTGAGTAATTAAGACATAATTGCGTAACAAACATAGAAACTCACCTTTATTTATTTTATTCGAAGTACCAAGAAGATTTACATTAGGACAGTCCAATACATGCATTTATAAAGAATGACTCTATACGTCTCTATAAGTGCAAGCTTAATTATAGGTCCTTACTACGTATAATGTGGTAGAGAAAATAACTTAATTAAAAGGAAAAAAAATAACTTAACATGTACGATTCTAATTTCCTTTTTTTATCTTCAACATTTAACACTCACATTTGTAATGTTAGTTAGGATTGAGAGCATAAAAAGCTTCCGTATGAGATAATAATAATAATCAACTGTCATGACGAGCAGACAGTATTAGCATTTGTTGATGTCATGTTGCTATAACTACATTCATTTATACATGCATATATATAGCTATTGATATAATCTTACTTACTTGTAATGCTAAATTTAATATCCAACTACAGGCTGATAATATATAAGTAGACATAAGATTCGTATGTATTGTATTTCTTAGACATCGTAGGTCTCTGAAACAAAAAAAAAATAATCAAATTAGTTGAATATTGACGCATACATCATCCCGAAATAGGTTTTTTGTGTTATTATCAACTAGCGGGCCCGGCAAAGAATGTCCCATCCTGATAACATAAAAAAGACCTTGACAAATTATATACCTAAACCTTCCCCATAAATCATTTTATCTACCGTTGAAAACCGCATGAAAATCCGTTTAATAGTTTTTGAGTTTATCGCGAACAGACGAACAAACAGACAGACAGACGTAGTGATAATTTCGTTATTAAAGTCACACATACGTAAGGTTTGATCACAAATGTCGAAAGTATTGAAATTCAAAACGTCTTCAGAAGAAATTCCCGTTTTGGTCATGAACGACAGTTTTCTAACCAATAACGGCAAAAACCTGATGAAATCGAAATTTCTAGAGAAGCGGAACGTCTAATCTTCCCCCCTAAATGCTTACGTACACGTTTTCCCTTCGTAATAGATATTTATTGCTTCGGAATACGACTCGCTCCAAATAACTGATGAAGGCTATGTTATTGTTTCCAGTGTTGTTTTTATCACGCTTTTATTAGCTTCACCTGTATGTAAGTATGTAACCGACCCCTTTGAGCTCGATTTTGTCCTACGTTGAACGATCAGATTTAATTCAAACTTTGCACACCTGTCAAAGGTCGATGACAATGCAATAATCCGAAAAAAAAGTAAAACAAATTAACTAAAAAATGAAAAATAAATAATAGTTTAAAAAAAATAAAAAAACACGCTTTCATAAAAAATCCAACTAAAAAACAGAAAATAAAATTTAATAAATTTTGATTAAGAATAGTGTAAATTAGAAATAAATGTATATTTTTGTAAAAAGTGACAAAAAAATGATAAAAATACTGATATCTGGAGGTGCTGATATTAACATGCGATGCGTCACTATTTTCATTTTTTTACTATCTGATAACCGCGAATTTGTCTGCGTTGTTTTTTTATTTTAATAACGTACTTACGCACAGAGAAACCTAAATCAATTGTGAAAACAAAATAGTATACTTAGAAAATTTCTTTGTAAATCATTATATCCACTTATTTCCCCACCCCTGCCCATGCGCACCGCACCGTTTGCCCCATGCACACCGCACCGTTTGCCCCATTTCTCCACGGCAAGAAAACATATACCACTGAATGCACAGTGCTTCAAAAGATCGTATTATCTTACAGGGTTAATAAATCTATATTAAATGAAGCTATCGCGATTTTGATTTTTTTTATATAAAGACCAAATGTCAAAGAAGTAAAATAAAAAAATATCGAAATCTATCCAGTAGTTTTTACATGTTGTGCTCACAACGGCTCTATCATTCTTTAACAAAAAAACGCTATATTTCTTTTATAAAACTTGCTATACCCGCGTACACTTTTTTACTTATAAGTCTTCTTTATTTACAACATTGGGAAAAAGAAAATATTTTTTATTTCTGTGGTATTTTCTTTATTAAAATTTTTATATATTTTTTTAGTATTTTTTTTTCTTTTATTTTTAAATAAATATATTATCCCAATACTCAATCCCTGGAAAAGATATAAAATTCATCTAATAAAGTGCCATAACTATTGCAGGTCGTATAAGAATTGCATTTTTTTTTATGTTATAGCAGGCAAACGAACAGGTAGGTCACTGATGTTAAGTGATCACCATCGACACTAATCCATCACTACCGTCCAATAGACACTAACAACACCAGGCGAGTCGGAAGTGTTTGGGGGAAAAGGAGAGAGGGAAGAGAGGAGAGGGGAGGTGGGCCTCCGGCGCTCGCACTGACCTAACGAAACGCAACATTGCAAGCACTGTTACTTCACGTTGGTTTTCTATGAGAAGGTGGTACTACCCCGGGCGAGCCGACCCATTCGTGCTGAAACCAATAATAGCTTCAGCGTGGCTCTACCACCTACTACCTAATTGCATAAAGCACGATAACTATTTAAAAAAAAAATAGTTTTGTTATCTGTTTGAATACGCTAATATTAAAGATTTTTATCTGATCTATCAACATCTTAATACAGTATGAATTTTAAATTACAGATTCCCTTGTAGAACGACAAACTTATTTGTTTTTGTTCAAACGTAAAAGACAAATAGCACACAAAGCTAATGCTAATCACACAATTCAAATCAAGCATACACAAAGCTATGCGTTTTGAATACATAACGGGACAAATATTTTTCTTACAATTTGAGAATTCTTAAAATATTTACATATTTTCATATGTTTTTGTGATTGTCACTCATGTTTTAAATTAACAAAAAAGTTTAAATTAATTCAGCCCTATCCATTTCGATTATTACCTTAGAGTATAATTTCATTTCATAAATGAATCTGCGGTAAAGAATTGTGTCGTTACCTTTCAAAATGAGCTGAATCCAATTTTAATCGTTCCTTCCCTTTTTTCTTTTTGATTTCCGATACACCGAGAACATGTACAAAATATGAATTTCTTGAAAAATAACCTAAAATATTAGGAACGGCTAAAATTGGATTTAGCTCATTTTCAAATGTAACGACTCAATCGTACACTAAGCATACATTCTTATTTATAACTAGCTATACCCGTGACTTCGTTCGCGTGGAACTTTATGTAAAACACAGTGATTAATAAAGTCATCTGAATGTATTAAGTACATTTACGTATCTACTTTTTTCTCGTACTTACGCCGTGTCGTCATTAAAATTACAATAACTTTTGATAGAGTGAACCGATTTTAATGAAACAAAGACTAAGTTACTCGTGAAGATATGCTTTATGATTTGAGGTTGGAGGTTTGAACCCAGTGCTTTAGCAGTGATGCGTGTTCATACTAACAGTTAGACATGCATTTCTAAAAATGATAGAAATGTATTCACAAGGTGGTAGAGCCACGCTGAAGCTATTACTGGTTTCAGCATGAATGGGTCGGCTCGCCCGGGATACTACCGCCCGACCCACAGAAACATCGACGTGAAGTAACAGTGCTGGCATTGTTGCATTTCGTTCGGTCACTGAGAGCGCCGGATAACACACGTCCCCTGCCCCTCCCCCCTTCCCTCAAACATAGGGTGGCAACGCACTTGCGACGCTTCTGGTGCTACAAGTGTCTATGGACGGTGGTGATCACTTAACATCAGGTGATCCACCTGTTCGTTTGCCTCCTACGATATAAAAAAAACTGCAACAATTTTTTTCACGAAACTCGAAAAGTACAGACGCGTTAGATTTACATTCTTATTATATGTATTTGATTGAAGAAGGCGTTTGGACGCGCTTATTATATGTATAGAAGATTGGTGTGATTCGACTGTTACTTTTGTTACATACAATTTCAAGCATTTAGATTCTATATTAAGTGAAATATAGATCCTAAACGCTGTATTTTTTTTCCAAATGTCTGACATTTTAGTATCATGAATATAATCTGTTTGTATGTCTGGATGTAATTTATAACGTCTAGACCGGTTTTCATATGGGATACATATTTCAGAGGCTATAAGAATTATCAATAATGAACATTGTGTGTACACATTTGTGAACAATATTTGTTTTTTTTTAAATTGTTTATAAACATATCAATAGCAGTCATGGACATGATCAAAAAACCGAAATTTCAAGAATAAAATTTTATTAATTTTTAACCGATTTTAATTAAATTTGGTATACAAAGGGTGTATTTTATTTTAATATTGAATGCATATAATAACACTGGTCTGCAACAAAATCCTCCTTCAAAAAATTTATGTCATTTTGATGCTCTGAATCTGTTCCCGATACGGCTATCGGCGGATATCGGCTAAGAAAAAACTTAATTTATGATATTTTGAAAAAAAAACCATATCGAAAAATTATAAATTAAGCTCGATATTTTCTATCACGTCTAGATTTTTCGATGTGGTTTTTTTTTTCAAAATATCATAAATTGAGTTTTTTCTTATTCGTTTTATGCATTCACATCGTATATATACATACGAAATAGGTTTTTATCGTAAGGGAAGGAAGGAAAGTACGGAAAGTGATTTCTATGGAAGTACATACATATGAGTCTGCACAGTATTTACTGTGACTTTACGACAGTTAGTTGAAAACTTGTCTTTTAATAGTTTACGTTCTATATCAAATACTTTAGTGAGTTTTGCACAAAATTCATACTAGATGTATATTTTTTTAAAGTATTTTATGTTTAGGTTATCCATTTTTCTATGAACAGACATAATAAATATAAAATAGATTTTTTTAATGAGTTCCATTCATTTTTAGGTTATGAAATGCCGCGCACTTGTAAGAATTCTACAGACTGTTCTTAGAGAGTTATGACAGACAAATAACGTTTTGAATTCGAAGTTGAACAAAGCTGAAAAAAGCTTGGGTGGCTTTTGTAAAAGTGTGTGATAATTCTCTTGGTACCTAATACAAAAGCTTACAACTACCGACAAAACATTCGAGAGCTTCTTTCTGCTTATAAAGCTTTAGGATGCAATATTTCACTCATAATTATTTTTTTGGACTCGCATGTAGATATTTTCGTTTTTTTTTTTAGTGAGTTTTTATATTTTTTTTTAATTTGAGGAAAATAGTGCATTTTTTTTTTTTGTTTTTTCCCCAAATTTTCCTAAATTTAAAAAAAAAAAACTAAAAATAACTTAATTATTTTCCCTAATAAATAAATTTACTGGTTTTTCTAAACTTTTGGCTGTAAAATTAGCTTTTTTCCTGTAGAACTTAGACCTAGTCTTTCTTCCTTTCTTGTAATTGTTGTACTTTGATCATTTTTTTTAATGAAATGGACATTGTATTTAAAATCTATGTGCTGTATTTATATGCATGTTAAATTCCGTGTTTAGAGCTAACTATAATGTTATCATGCATGAAAACAATCAGGAGGTAATTTTTTTTTTTTGCAGACCAATGTAATCTACACAAATATGTAAATAATATTGAAGTGTCTGTCTGTAATGTTACGATAAAATCTATTTACTAAATGGATATGATACATACGGTATTTATAACAAGACCACTTTTTTTTGTCCGTCTGTCTATTCCAGCTTATCTCTTAAACGGTTCAGTGGCAGATAGCTGATATTATAAGTTGTAACTTAGGCTATTTTTATTTTATAAAAAATATAATCTTTTATAACAATAAAAAAACGCAGATGAAGTCATGTGCGGCTGCTAGATATCAATAATCCTTTTAGAAGTCGTAAATTATGGATAAAAATATATGTATACGTAAATATATGTAGGTGTATGTATGTACTATATTCTATTATAAATAACGCATTCGTTACCTACCCATTACTATGTAGTGGATAAAAATTATATCATTAAACGAAAATAATTTACTAATTATTAAAAAACGCGGACGCAGCCGCAGGTACACCTAGTATATTATAACCACGGACCCTCGTCGTCATAATGATCAAAGTTTCAAGGAATATCGTTACTCATAGAATAGAGTAAACGCAAACTAAGGTGAATCAGTTAAATTTTAAATCTTTTGTGAAAGTTTGTCTTTAGAACAATTCTGGTTCAGTGAACAATACTTCGAACTAATGGAGAAACATTGAAGAAACTCTTCGGTCTTCATTATAAAACCACGTAGCAAAAGAAAATTTAAAACTTTGATGTTCATTCGGTGTCGTTCGTTTTCTAATTTATTCCAGATATTCCTATATTATTATGTCTGTGCTTGGTACAGGAATGCAAATCGTCTTCGTTTAATTTCGATTTGAATTCTATTAGCATAATATAATTGAATATACAGAATAGTTGTGTTTTTTTTATCAACAACTAGCTGATACTCGCGACTTGGTCTGTGTCGTTTATTATCTTAACAAGTTATGTACAGAGGAAAAAACATAAGTACCACACCGCTTGCACCAGTTTTTCGTAGCAGGAAAACACACATCGCTGACCTCGGAGTGCTTATAAATATTGTAGTGTTTTTGTTAACTTTAATAACTTGATATTAATTTAAGCTATCGTGATAATATTTTGTTTAAATAAGGACCACGTGTCTATGGAGTAAAACAAAAAAAAAATCATCGACATCGATCCAGTAGTTTTTGCGTGATACGCTCACAAAGGCATAACTCTATTATTTTATTTATGTGTAAGGAGACTGGTATCCTTTTGTTGTGCGGTCTTGTATACTTTGCTGCAAATACAGGTAGAGGTATTTTTTTACCGACTTTAAAAAAGAAGGTTCCATTTTATGTACTTACATTAATGTATACATTTGGATGTGTGTGATTTACTCATATATTATAAGAATAACTTTTATGATTATTTTACTGACGTCATTTATATAGTTATGAGAAGGTAAAATATGTAATACCAAATGTTTTTATATTCCCTAATAACACTGATATGTTTGTATAAAAATGTCATTAAAATCAATTGAAAATAAAGAGAAGATTTACTTTTTGAAGTTATGTATTTAAGAATTTCAAATTTATATTAAAACTTTTGATAAAATGTATAGAAATCGGTAGCATTTTTAATTTAGATCGAACAGTCAACAATGTTTTGATGATATATATATTCGTGATCAGTATTTATACAAATAATATATCTATATCTGGTAAAATAAAATAAAAAAAACACGTACAAACAGAACTGCAGATGCATTAATATAAATTAATAATAGTATTAAATGTTCATAAACTTTATATGGAATGACGTCGACTTCTTCTTACTTTTAAGTATATTTTTAGTGTGTAAAATTACTATCAGACCCAAATAAATTATTCACCAAAGTATGCTACTGAATACAGTTTTGATATATTTTATGACAGATTACTAGAAGCTGTACACATCCATCACTTAAGACACGCCTCTGTAGATGTAAAACATGACCTACCGCGTGGAATTATTTACGACAATAACAACGTCGTGTCAACGTGCTATATTGCAGTGTACATAGTACGACCTAATCTCAATTATATTTTAGTATCCATATCTCATCTTAGCATTAATTATATCAACGATTCTCATCCTTTTTTACTCATCCACGCACTAACATACTCTTTCTAAATACGCATCATCCTTACATAGTTACATGCAAAATTACTCCATATCACCTTAAATAAAAAAAGTGTGTGTGTGTGTACTTATGTACACGCGTTAGAAGTTATACTTCTTTGGCGTAACAAGATAAAAATCTATTCAAAAATTTCGCCTTATTCTACGTTTGTAGAAAAAACGACACTAACAATAGAAAAAAGGTATTTAATACATTGAAGGTTTTAATACAAAGAAATACAAACAAAAAATACAAAGAAACAAAATGTTGACTATAGCTAAATGCAGGGTGTCGATTTTTCGTGACGGAGTGCGCGCGCATCGTAATAACTTCAGGGTGTCGGTTGTTCGTGACGGTGTGCGCGTAAAAATTTACTCTCATCACTTTTCCCTAACGCGCCAAAAGAAGTATAACTTCAAAAAAAGTATTTGTACATCTCGCAACACATTTGGCAGGCACTCGCGACATACCACTGTGTCGTATCACGGTGGTTGAGAACCGCTGAACTAGATTATAGAAAACCAGTATCAGTAAACAAATATCGTTTACAAGTATTTCAAGTGCAGCAATATATTAATTGAGAATCGTATGGTGAGAAATTTAAGAGATTTCATAACGAAAACCTCTCATAAATAGTTTTGAAGTAATACTTCTTTAGGCGCGACTAGGAGGTAACTGGACGATAATGGAACGGAAATCCGTTACGGCAATATGGCGTTACGTTTCTGTACCTTCCGGTTAGATAATAATTAAACATAACCGAAACTCTTATTAAATTATAATTCATTTAATTCGTTACTTATCCTAGTGATCTGATCTTACTTTTCTATATTTTATTTACTTTATAACAAAGAGTTGCTAATAATATTTCCTGTGTTAAGTTTCGAATTAGCTGATAGGTAGATGGCACTACAGATAATGAAGCTTAGATTTAATTTGTTACTTACTTATGACATTGAAACGAGATAGCAGCACGGTCGCGCACCCATATAATTATACATCTTTAAGTCTATCATATGATTTTTATTATTATTAAATGTAATATTTTTTATTAAATTTATTTTTCAAAAGTTTTTGATTGATTGGTTTATAAATTTGTTTATTTATTCACAAAATCAAAAATATTTTAAAAATATTACTTCACTCGCGTGTGACGGTTGCACACACTCATTTTTCTATGAGTTAAAAGTGTTGTAATCATTACATAGTATAAAACAAAGTCGTCTGCCACGTCTGTCTGTCTGTCTATTCGCGATAAACTCAAAAACTACTAAACGGATGTTCAAGCGGTTTTCATCAGTAGATAAAGTGATTCATGAAGAAGGTTTAGGTATATAATTTGTATTTTTTTTTAATTATCAGCGCGGAACGACATCCGGCGCGCCCTCTAGTAGAATCTATAGATATAATAAAGTCTACCAATATCTATAGAAGACTTATCATATTTAAGAAATCAAAGAATATTTTATTTGAAGCGGTAAAAACAAAGCATGTCTAGAACCGGTTCTTAAAATATATTATCGAAAAAATACTTTGATTATTATATTTATTATACTCATTGATGTTAATTACATTGATTGAATATGGTCCGTTAGTTAAAACTAGCTATGTAATCACAGTGGTAAATATATAGGATTATACTAATAAAACCGTGAAGGAGGTACAGTATAAGAAATTATTATAATCATAATGTAAGCATTCGCCGAAGTCTTTATATTTGTTTGATAAAACACGAATATTATTCATGACCATTAACATTTATGTCTGGTCATTTAGTAAAATTACTTTTATGGGGCGATGGGGTCGAGTCATATTAAGCCTATGAAGAAAATTATGCTTTGGGTTGAAAATGAAATTTTTATTATAATGTGCATATTTCATTTTAGTAATGCGTTTTACAAGAATACATTAAAAACGTATATACTTCAGTTCTTTTATGAAATAAATAACTTATAATATACAATTTGTAGTTTGTAGAAAAACAATAATAATATTTTATTTACATCGCGTCGAGAAGTGTAAATTTAAGTTACAAAATCAACTCAACAATATATATAAGCTATACGGGAAAAACTATGTCAGTAAAGTCAGTTTACGGACGATAATTTTACGTAACGTACGTATAACGTCACAAGAAAATATTGATGAAAAACTGCAAAATTTTATGAATTGAATTATATGCGTCATAAACCGAACTCTTAGGCCGATCACGCCTCTCTATCGCTTGTTCCGCGGTCTAGCTTGCATGCTCAGCTTAGGCGGAACGTGACAATGAGTCATGTTTTTTCGTGTGTGCAGCTCGCGTTCATCGATTTATAACACGTTATCACGTCTAAAGTAATGCCTTTTTACAAATATTTGAGATTCATAAACAGGAACATGAAGGATTAAAAAATGATAGAAAAGTATTGGAAAAACCAGAAAAGCATATTTGCGCCAGATATACACTCAAGATCTGTCTGACGTCCCAGACACCGATGCTTGATATGATACCAGAGTAACCTGTCAGAATATCTAGCTAGATTGTGGTTGAAGATTACGCAATATAGGAAATGATGTAATTGTAAGTGTCAGAGGCCTTGATTAACTTCTCGTCAGTGCAGATATAAAGATGCATTTCTTATAAAGCAAAACTGTAGTCATTTATCCATATAGAATCAATCATAGTGACTCATTTTTGCGATCAAACTTTGTAGAGGAACTTTTACTGCAGGTTATAATTGTGACTTTGTATTTATTTACCTTTTGGGTTATGGTTTACTCTTTGCCTCCATAAATTGCTAACACAGCATTTGTTTAGTCAATATGCATTTTTGTTATGTTTTGTTTTTAAATTTTGCAATAAAATATAAAAAATACACAAAAATCATAAGCGCTCCTATTAAAATAATAAGTGATACTTACTTGAAATAGAGAAATATAAAAACTGCTAATGACAGCACTGCGAGGCTGAGCGAGTATCCGGCGAGGTAAATGAGGCTGGCTACGTCTGTTGGCGACACATTGGCGATACGTTCAGTACAGTTTGCGTAATTTGTATAGTTGTGCCATTCTCCATCCATACATAATCGTGATGCGTTTTCTGGAAAGAACATTAATTTTAAATACACGTCGGAAACCGCATTTTGATTCAGCCAAGTTTACAAAGGTTTTCTTTTTATTATCTATAGATATTCATCAAACTGTATACGTTCTTAGTATGAGTTAATCTCCGAAAGGAAGTAATACATTTGGATGAGACTTTTGCCGGGAAATAGACAACAAGACTTATGTAGGCTACATGTCATTATATTGTTTCACTAGCGGACCCGGCAGACGTTGTCCCGCCCTGATTAAAAATAAATCCTTGACAAATTATATACCAAAACGTTCCTCGAGAATCACTTTATTCACTGGCGAAAACGGCATGAAAATCCGTTCGGTAGTTTTTGAGTTTATCGCGAACAGACAGGCAGACAGACCCGGTAGGGGACTTTATTTTATACTATGTAATGATGATAAGGCGACGTTATAATGTCAAAATTTAATAGAGATACCTTAAAATTGATAAACGGTTACGTATTAATGATCAAAATTAGAATTGAAAAAAATAAAACAGAGCTACAATTTAGATAAAAAATAGGGTTCTCGTGAAACAACAAAACCATTTTTACAAGAATGAAGTTATAGGCACCAGCTAGTAAACAATAAAAGAAGAAAGTTGAAAAAGCTTAGTAGGGAAACAATAATAATATCGCATCGTTCTTGGAATAAAGCCTTAGGTATGGCTGGAAAAGGGAACATATTACAGAGCGTGACAAACAATCCTACAAATTAACTTAAAGGCCCACGTATATCTTGTAAACAGGACACAAATTTTAGAAAGAGCTGTAAACTGCGTATATTATTCTATATGAATTTGATCCAGTGCACTTGTATAAAATTTAAAAATATTGTCTAAATCGTAAGCAGGTGTTCTGTTTAATGATATACAGTTGATGGTTGAATTATTATGGCACTAGAGTTTGTGTTCGAATTATATCAAAATTATAAATGATACTTAAAAAAATGTTACTTGTATTAACTGATGTAAATTTAAACAGCAAAAAGTACTGTAACAATTTCTGCAAGCCACGATATGACGCAGATTGCGCACGTTTCAAAATGTTGGAGA
This sequence comes from Antheraea yamamai, assembly GCA_036509395.1. Classification (NCBI taxonomy): domain Eukaryota; kingdom Metazoa; phylum Arthropoda; class Insecta; order Lepidoptera; family Saturniidae; genus Antheraea; species Antheraea yamamai. The sequence continues at coordinate 10,269,140 of AP028442.1, read as the reverse complement.
GAAAGGTCATCTTACATCAAAGCATTTTTCACACTAAAATTTTGCAGACGCGGTGTGTTTTGTAATTAGTTTTAATATTTTATGTTACGTGAAGAGATATATATAAATATTCTTCGCTAAAACATTATCGACAAAACAAAGGAATAATACGACTCGTTGTTATTTTTTATGGAAATAGTATTAAAGGAATCTAGGTCAGTGTGGTAATTCAAAGGAACGCTCACCATTGTTATTTAATAATGTATAGTGTTTGTGTTATGTTTAAGAGAATAATAAAGTCTAGGCTTGACAAAATGTATAAAAATAAATTTTATACAATTTTTTTTTATTTTCAGACCAAATTTTATTGCCTAAATATTTTTTTATTACTTTCTATAATTTATTACTGACTATGAAACTTTTTACTTTTAAGAAAGTATTTTAAATTTTCATACAATAAGATACATGTTATAAATGTATATAAATGCTTAAAAATTCCTAGTAGAATTTAAAAGAATTATATCTAACTAGCGGACCCGGTAGACGTTATCCCGCCCTTAAAAAATGGAAAAATTATATACCTAAACCTTCCTCTTGAACGAGTCTATCGCGAACAGACACAGATGCGGCAGAGGACTTTGTGATATAATATGTAGTGATAAAGGACATAACTTAATTCAAATGTAAAACATTGAATGATAATTATGTGTATTTCATTTAAAAAAATCACTCATGGCACGAATAAAAATATCTCTCCCCAATAGGTCTCACTTTCGATGTGGTAAATACAAAACAAATTTCAAAAAGGTAGATCATTGTTAAACCCAATAAAAGTAACCCTTATAAATTATTTGTAACTTAACAAATTTAAAAAGTACTCACGTGTGTCATCATATTGTATTCCGTAGAGCTCTTTGAAGCATTTCTGTACCGCCAACGTGTGCCAAGGCGTAGGGTCCCAACATAACAGTCCATCGAAATACGCTGGACAGTAGTTATCTGAGAGGTTTAAATTTCTTGCCAGACATTCTTCTGCTTTGGCGCTGATATTCTCGCCCACGCTCTCTGCGCTGTTCAATGTCGTTAGGTCCTCCAGTTTGACGTCCTAAATTGGCTTTTCACGACTAGTAATACGGTTCTTTCAACTTTGGTTTTGTTCTTTGGTTATTTACACTACGCTAATTTCACTTTCACTTTATCTGACTATAATATATTTGAGTTTTTGCATCCCGAGAAGTATTATTACCCTTAGACACTTTTCAGGTGTCTCGCGAACAACACCTTTGCAGATCAAAGTCTGCAGTGTACCTCAGTGTTTTCAGGGAGAATGTTACCATGATAAGGTTGTTTACACGCGGCTTGTGTTCTAACTTATCAAGTGATAACGCTCCGAGAGCAAACATCGGCAGTCTGTACGACTATTTGCGTATCGTGCAAGGAACTCTTTTAGTTTTTTTCTTTAATTGCGTCCGCTTCATTTAATGTCCGCCTTCAAGTCCACGCAGCCTGCAAAGTGAACAGTTATGATAATGTTGGCATTGAGATAAGATTTTACGAATACTCAGATTATTTCATCATACGTTTCTGTGCTTAACTCCGTTTAAATATTTTAAATATATATATATATATATATATACCTATATAAATAATTATTAAGAAGTGGAAATAATTACGGTAGTGTAATTAAAAAAATTGGTTGTCCGTAAAGTCGGTTTACGGACGATCATTTTAGGTGACAACGTCATAAGAAATCATTGGTGAAAATTTGCATACTTTTATGAATAGAATTATTATCACAAAATTGATCAAAAATTTAGAAAACAGTTCACGTGTAGGTTGTGCTCTGCCACTGTCTCTCTTCTACTCGGACGCATCGGCCGATGGAGTGGAAGAGAGATAGATGCGTCAGAAGCCGAACACTTAGGCCGATCTCACTTGCACGCTCGGCTGCGGCGGAACGTGACAATGAATCGTGCGTTTTCGTCCGTGCAGCCGGCGTTCATCGATTTATAAGACGTTATCACGTCAAAAGAGTATAAAATGAATTTAAATTATAAATTAATTATTGAACATTTAAAAGCGGATGTCAAATTACGTATATGCACCGTGGTTCTGAGGAAAGTATAGAAGGGTGGAAATTTTAAGATATAAAATTCTGACTTTACACTGCATGTAAATATTTGTTGATGCCACTTTTGATAATGTCTATATCCGTGGACATAGTATGTAGTGAATCTTGTATCGGTAAAACCGTATGGCATGCCGTCACGTAGAAAAAGTTTTCCGTGGAAAAGTTATGATAAATTTGAATGATATTAATATTTTAAGACCATCTGTTTCTATTTAATATCAGATAAAAGCAGCAGTATAGCTGTGTACTAGAGTGTGAGAACGTGAAACTACCACAATAAAAATATTATTGATAAGTGGGTGGACGTGGTCAGATTATATAAACATAAAAAAGCTAATAGCTTCATTTAGTTATTTAAAGTTTGTATGTCTGGTACGTTTAAAAACAAAATGTCTAGACGTAAAAAGGAAGCGCGCAGAGCAGTATAATCTGATTTATTAGCCATTGCGATTGCAATTAAATTTCGATGGAATTTTTACTCGTATCCGCTACTTTGATTTCTTAATATACGTAATTTATTTATCTATACGTCCTCGCAGATTTTCATTATAAATCTCCTTATATATTTATACTTCTATACATATATTATATAGCTGAAGAGTTTGTTTGCTTGAACGCGCTAATCTCAGGAACTACTGGTCCAGTTGTAAAAATTCTTTCAGTGTTCGATACCTCATTTATCGAAGGAGCCCAGGCACGTATTGTGATTAATCCCTTCCCCCTTCCTGAAAACTGATGTTGCATAAGATAAACGGGATCATAACCATGCTTTGAGTTGGTTGTTTCAATGTTTCTCCCCCCGAACCAAAAGTATGGATACGTGCCTGAGGGAGGCTATATATATCATCACGCCAAGACCAGTAGGAGCGGAGCATGAATTTAAAAATATTTTCACCTTCTGCATAAACGACGTCGCGAGTTAAAGTTAGCTTTAGCCCAAAGTAACTATTCCACGTGGACGAAGTCGCGCGTAGAGGCTAGGACATAAATAAAATTATAGAGGTCTCCCGTTGTGCGTACATGACTCAAGAATTACTGTATAGATTTCGAACAATTTTTCTAGTTCTAACTCAAGACACTTATCTAAAAATAACGATATATTTATTTAATATAAAGTTATAAAAGTTTTAAGAAACTATGATTTTTATATGAATTACGCGTTCGGCAATTGTTGAAGAGGGGCAAGCGGTGTGATGCGCAAGTATGTAATTTTTTTAATCGTACTGTTTCCGTTTTTCGTACGTATCTTCCTTTCATACAAACTTTACCCTGATAATTACAAACAACAAATAAATAATTGGCCAAACAAGAGCAGCCCTTCATAAATGATGATCTTATATACATTCGAGAATTGTTTTATAATTATTAAGAGATTTAACATGAACGAATCATAGGCAGATTTTAGAACTATATAATACAAGTAATTAAGTAAAAAAATTGAAACAAAAATAAACTTATCATATAACAAATATTAAATGAAACGCTTGCGGTCACGTTTATGGAGATTCAAGCAAAAACTCATACGGATGAGAGTGTCGAATGAAAAAGTAAGAAAGGCATCCTTTTTGTATTAGAAGTTTTTGCCACTGCTCGTAAAGAGTGTTATTAATTGAAAAAAAAAACGAAATATTACATGACAAGATCAATAATAACTAGTATCAAAGTTGCTATACAAATCTACGTATGTGTGTATTTAGTTCTCCTAAACAACACAAAGGACTTGGTTACGGTTTTCACTATCATTTAGATAATTTTTCCGAAATATTTATGTACAGAAAACATGCTTGTTATATTTATAAAAAGTAGAGAAAGTTGATGTTTTGTAATCAAGATGTGAAAGTGTGTGCGCTTACATTGCTAACGAAACTTTATGGCATACATCAAAAGAGTATACCACGCTATAGTATAACATATCTTATAAAGGCCTTTGTAAATTGAAATTCTTAACATTAGTCTGATTTTTATATCTATTTACACTCTGAGCAATAATAATTTACATTTTTATTAATTAATCGAACATACGATGGGTTGTACAAGCTTAAATAGAATATCAATATTACATGTGTACAAGCTGCTATACTAAGCGTTGCTAGTCTGGAGCATGAGCATGTCGAGGTTATTGGTGATGTGAACCCATGAGTTTTTCCCCTACCAATTAATTTTTGTAAATCGCTCAAAGCGGTTAAAGAAGTTTCCACTTCAAAAATTTGTGACGAGACTTACGAAGTTTCTTCGATTTTGATGAATGCCAAATAAACAAAAGGCTTCCGACACCGCGCACCTAAATCGTTCCACGCTGTATTAGCGAAATGTACCATTATAAAGTTGGAGCGGATCGTTAGTGATTTATAAATTACATTTTTATTCTACATAAAACTCACTATATCACTTCTATTCTATTTTTGGATTGTACTGTGCTCACCATCAGGCACAGTGCAGTCACTTTGCTGTGCTACAAAAAAAAGTGTGCGTGTACCTATGTACACGCGTTAGAAGTTATATACTTCTTTGGCGTAACAAGATAAAAATCTTTTCAAAAATGTTATCTTTCGCCTTATTCTACGGTTTGTAGAAAAAACGACACTAAATATAGAAAAAAGGTATTTAATACATTGAAAGTTTTAATATAAATAAATACAAAGAAACAAAATATTGTCTATAGCTAATTTCAGGGTGTCAGTTTTTTGTGACGGTGTGCGCGCGCATCGTAAAAATTTACTCTCATCATTTTTCCCTAACGCGCCATATGAATTATAACTTCAATAAAAAAATTAAAAAAATATTAACCAGTGTAATACGACAAATGTGATATTCAGGTTGCTTGTATACATAAATATAATTTATACAGAGTCTAAAATTGAGATGATCGGTATAAAACATGCGGAAATTAAAAACGTACGTCGATGTTATTATTCTGTAAAACGGTCGTGAGTTTAAAATGAAATAACACTGAATTTTGGATTGATGAGCATAAGGGGTTAAAAAACATCATTATTCTCGTAACCAACAAAATTATAGCGTCGAGATATGAAGCTATTTTGTTTATCTCAGGCCTTATTTATATTGTTTTATTTTAAACAATTTAAATATGTGCGTTATATTTTTTCATAGCGTTTTACAAATCTGTTATACTTAATTAAGAAGTTTATGATTTTTACGAATATATTATTATTTTAACTCAATTTTTTTTTTATTTATGGGCCGATTCTTTCTTCGTACTAACTTACAATTTATATGACGGTAAAAATTAAATAAATACCGATATGTAAATTTACACTGATGTTTTTAGTGACTGCTTTTGTCGGCTTTGATTGCGCCGTTATATATGTTTTATATATATAACATATATTAAATATGATAAACATATAATTGTTGAATAGCTTGTTTATTTTTTATGTATACTTGCATATCAGTGAAATCTTCTATGGCTATATTAGTAAGTTATATTTCAAATTATTTCGGACTTTTATTATATGCGAGGATTGTGTGTACGTCCTTTATCAAGAAGAATATAATTTGTAAAAAAACGTATAAGATGCTTTAGTGTGAGTATATAAAGTATCAAGAACTAACAGTCATCTGTTGACTCGGTTATAATCATATGCCAATAATAACCTAGAAGGTATTAAACATATAGAAAAAGGTTCCTTTACGTTATTTTACACTATTTTTTTACTATATCCTGTTCTCAGTTATTTTGCTGTTGAGTTATTTACTCTTTTGTATGACGTACCAACTTGTAACAATGACACGATAATGAAAAGAATACTTTTTCTTCGTATCATGACTTTGAGTGTAAGCAACGTTAACGTATTCTCTTTCGTATCTACTGTTTGTCGCATAACGCTTGCTTGTTCATAGGTTGCGATGACACGGGTCGTTTAGTATCATTGTTAATAATCACAGACAAAAGATAATCAACAACAAAATAATCATGTCTGCAGTAATAAATTATCCATTGTGTAGGAATAATGCGTCACATAGTTGGTTGTTGTAATAATGATAATTTTAGGTATATAATCTGAATATAAACACATGTATAAAACTATTTATAACTTCTCTTCAACATTACAACATATGGTGTATCTTAAACAAATCACTGTAAAATTATTATATGAACATAAACGACGTATAGTAATATAAGTATGTATGTATGTAGCAGAGATTGTCGACATTAATTTAATTGTGGATCTGTAATTAACATTTTGCGACGACACGCTACAAATTGCAGCAGCCACAGTGACTAATGAACGTACATGTAACATGTGGTACTCGCTCGAGGGGTTATATTGATATACAGTAATACCTATTATTATAAAGACGATAGCGACATCTGATAGTTGAGACCCTTTCTTCAATGTATTCACATATTCTCCTTGAAGATTTATATTAGATTTATTCCTTCCTTCCTTATACTATAGAATTAAGTTTAATGTAGAAGCAATTTATATCCATATAAACCCTAAATAAAACATACCGCAACTTTAATAAAAAAAGTAACTCAAAAAATCAATTATGTGGAACAATGCGTTTAAAGTTTGACCTTCATTACATGTTCGAGTAATATTTATCTTTAAAAAAAATTAAGCGCTTTAAGTCTATTCTGAAAATGGGGATAAGGGATAAGTAGTGTAAATCTTGCTGTTTGTTCTTTGTAAAAAACAACATTATTATTGTAACGCAACTACGTTTAAATAAGTGTTTTAATTTTTTTTTTACACATTTCAATCAAAGAGAGAAAAACAGTCATCTATTTTGGTAGTTTTGATCGTATCGAAGTGTCTGTTGATTTGGACGTATTCTTCTCGCAATGTTAATTTACTTTCTGTTGACTTTAGTAAAACGTAAATTCTGAGTTGAATCTTTTTTGATTAAAGGAGTGATGTAGTCCCGAACGATAAGTGATTTAATGATCTTTGTATTGAAAAGTAGCGTTCGCTCGCTTTAATGTAGATTACAACAGTACACTTCTTCTATATGAAAGGTCCTACCCTGTATTTTTTCCACATCCCTATGTGTTTGCCAAATTTCATCAGGATTGGTTAACTGGCTAAGGTGTGAAAAGCGTAAAAAAGGAATAAACTCATTTTATAATCTTAACATAATTTATAATATCAGGATGCATTTAAATAGTGTCTTCTTTTTCTACAATGTTGTCAAACCGTGAATGATTTATTATTTCAGTCGAAAGACGTTCACTGTTGGATATAAACGTTTCCCATAGAGTGCCACAAAGAGCGGGCTCGCTGTTCACATTATTTGGATTTCCGTAACCTTCATCAATTCGTCAGTTTATCTTGTAGCGGGTCTGATCTCGTTGTATCCTTCAGTACGCTGTGGTCACTCAAGAAGTCTTCAATACTATATGTTATCCGACAAATACACTCGAAAAGGCACAAGAAAACGAGTTAATAAAAACGCAGCAACACGGTAAAATATTGTAAGAAAATTATTTATTAACACAGCTAAATAAAAAGGTTAGTATACAATACAAACTTGGCTGTGTTTCACGGTTAGTCAATCTCTTCTTTGAACTCTATAAATGAAGATTGCCCGAACAATAAATAATTCGGATTGAAGGGATGTCAGTGAAACATGAAATTTTCCTTGTTTACTTTATTTAACAAGGAAATTGCCATTTCAAATTCATCAACAGAATAAAGCTGTGTTGTTTTGATATTCTGTTTACTTGTCTGTAGTAATAAATAATTAATTTATAGTCCTAAAATGAAGTTTCTTGTTTTATTAATTTGTTTTGCTAAGTCGAAATTTATTTAGGGTTTCGTCAGAACAAGAGACAAACATATTTTACGATAACCAGCGTTGATCTTAAGTGACGAATTGATCTAATAGGAGAATACATTTATAGTGTTAACTAGCTGATACGCGTCTACTTCGCTGTGGATTAAATACATTTTTAATAAAGTGCCTTAAGATTAATGGAATACAAGAATAAGAAGTCCAGAACCGTCTAGAAAAAATTCCGCAGCGTAGGGTTATAGTCCTTATCCGGGTTATACGTTATAGTCCGGGTCAGACCGCAGTCAGGGCCTCTTGAAGGGCTTACACCTGTCGGGGGAGCAGACGCAGTGCCAGCCGGCAGTCCCTGCTCCCCCACCTAAAAGGTGTATGAAGGCACCATGGGGTTTTAGTCCGTGCAAATCGGACATAACCCATCCTCAGCTGCCCGACGGGGTGGGTATCTGTTAAGGATCTCCCCATGTATAAAAAAAGGTTATAGTCCTGCTCCGAGACGTATAATAGTTTTGAAGTGATTAAGCCTCAAAGGGATTGTATTTTCATTATATGTATACTAGTTTTTACTAGTGGCTTTGCCTGTATTAAAGTAGATTTTAAAGTTTTTCTAGATAAAAGGTTCCCTATGTCTTCTTTTGTACTTCTGACGACGTGTATCAAAATTTAATAACGATTGGTAGAGAAATCAAGGGGTCAAAGCGTAGAAATTAATAAATATACTAGAATACGCATTTATAATATTTGTAAGGATAGAAGAAAATCATAGACTAGTATTAGTAACATAGTACATACAGCTGTACATATAATAAGAATGTAAATCTAACGTGTCTGCACTTTTTAGAGTTTTATGAAAAAAGTTATTGCAGGTGTCTAGGAATACATTTCAATCATTTTTCTGTCTGTCGATTTGTTTGGACACGCATGACTGCTAAAGTACTCCGTTCATGATAAAACCTAAATCGAAGTATATATAAGCGTATAATAATTATATAATAGAAAATCATAAAAAAGTGTGTGTGTACTTATGTACACGTGTTAGAAGTTATACTTCTTTGGCGTAACAAGATAAAAATCTTTTCAAAAATTTTATCTTCCGCCTTATTCTACGTTTGTAGAAAAAACGACACTAACAATAGAAAAAAGGTATTTAATACAATGAAAGTTTTAATACAAAGAAACAAAATGTTGACTATAGCTAACTTCAGGGTGTCGGTTTTCCGTGACGGTGTGCGCGCGCATCGTAATAACTTCAGGGTGTCGGTTTTTCGTGACGGTGTGCTTGCGCATTGTAAAAATTTGCTCTCATTTTTCCCTAACGTGCCAAATGAAGTATAACTTCAATATTCTCGAGTAATATTTAGTATTTGTTTAATTAAAATCGGTCCACTCTATCAAAAATTATTGTAATTTTAATGACGACGCGACTTAAGTTAATAAGTAAATGGAGTTAATACATTCAGATGACTTTATTAATCACCGTTTCTTTACATAAAGTTCCACGCAGACGAAGCACACCTATTATAAAATAAATAACAAAAAATAAATCAATTACGAATACTAAGGCATAAGTGATTACTTTTTAACTTGAAGGTAATATAGAGCAAACGCCCATAATGATTCAGCATCATGCTTTTTCTTCACCGATATGTCACAATCATTGTAGCATTAGTGACCCATATTGATCGACGCGGTGTGAGAGCTCGCTGTCATGGCGTCACAATCGCTTTAAATGTGCAAATATTTTCAAGAAAAAGAGAGGCCTATATATAATTATTTGACCTTTAATATGTATTTGATGTTTGTACATACACATTTAAAGTACGTACTTAAAATAGTCGTGATGATTTAATAGTTTGACCGGTGGAATATCAATCCGATATCCACAGGTACCCCGGTATGTACCAACGAATTTTTCGGAATTCGCGTACATCTACTAATTTCAATTGATAAAGCTATCAGCTGACGGTGAAGGAAACATCGTGAGGAAACCTGAACCTGTGAAATATTCTTGTAGTACCACTGTGTGTGGGGAAAATATAGAACTGTGAATTTCTCGGAGTTCGATATCGCCAATACTTCGTAGACTAGCGTGGTGATTAAGCCCATAACTTTCTTCGGGAAGAGGCCTATGACCCTGCAGTAGATCTCTTACAGGCTGATGATGATTTAAACTTTGGAATAATACTATGCAAAAATGTAGTGATCGCTTTCGAACACAGTAACGTGAGTTGAATAAAGTAAATTTTCAAAAAAAAGTATTAACCGACTTCAATATCAATCAAAAACCCATAAGGCACTAAAAAGCGGAAAATAAATAGTTTATCAAATTAACCAAATTAAATAAAACATATGAATATGTGTGCTACCTAGAGATGTATTGGAAGCCGTGAATCATCGAAATCGGTTAGCGTGATATTGAGTTATTCGTCTATTTGTCGTGTACATACTTAATGCAAATTTAAAACTTATACGGTTTTGCACTAGATGCCGTTGTCGGAAGTGGACCAAATTAAAATGGGACCACACGGGAAGTACCAGCTTTCAAATAAAAAAAGAATAATCAAAATCGGTTCACCCAGTCCAAAGTTATGAGGTAACAAACATAAAAAAAAAAAAAAAATACAGTCGAATTGATAACCTCCTCCTTTTTTTGAAGTCGGTTAAAAATGAAAGATGTTTTTCTATGGGAGTGAGCCAAATGAAAATTATAATTAGGTACATTGTAAATTTAAAGTAATTTGTCCAATAACCTTAATAAAATATCAAAATACAAGAAAGCCAAAGATAAAGATAAAAGTGCTGTTGAAAATAATAATATATATGCAGATCATAATTACTATGTAGTGAGTAGTAGTAACCTTCCTATTATCTGCTTTGTATATTTACGTTTGATATCATTCATTTACGATCGTTATATCTTATGCATAAGTAACTAGATGCCAAATGTTCTTTGTGACATCTGATACAAGAGGCACCTTGGAGGTGCTACAAAAACTATTTGTATCATCTAGATTTGACCGGTTTCAACTGTTATCTTAGTAGATTATAGAGAATATAGTTGGTTTTGTTTGTATATTTTACCTAAGAATTATTGGTGATAGATTAATATGATAAATATGTAATGAAATACAGATCTTTTGAAACTAGATCACTTTCAAACTGCAGGACGTATCGGCATAGACATTCCATAGAGCATATTAGAGTTTTTAACCAACGAAATGTTGGAGGGACCCTAAAACTCAGTAGGGCTCAATTACGGGTTTTAGTGAGAACACTCACTAGACACTGTCGTCTAAAGAAACATTTGTACAACATCCGTCTCCAGAACACAAGAGAGTGCAGATTTTGTGACGGTGTGAATGTAACTCCCAAAGAACTCCTGTGTGAATGTGATCCACTGAAGCCTACACGAAGCCGGAGTCTGGGATGGCACGTATTGCTACCGGGTGAGGTACAGATGCTTTCAACCAAAAATGTTCTGCAGTTCTTAAATGCTATAGTACCAGGTAGGGGGAGCTTTAGTAATACGGGGCGATCACAATGATCATTATTGATCGCAGTGATAACGGTCTAAGGCCTGCATAGTCTCGCTTTAGAATAATAATAATCGGCATAGAACTATTAACATTCAATGCGTTATTTGTCGCAGAAGTTTCTAGGGTTATGAATATTTTGGTTTCGATTGACCCTTTGCCATTTTTTTAATGCCGAACGAAACTCACGGCCGTAAGCTAGTTAACGTACAATTTGAGCATAGCTGTTTAATTTTCAGCGGTTGTATTAAACTTTGCAATAGTTTTGTATATAACGAATGATAAGGTTAATATTTGTACATAATAATTTAAGGACGCGCTCTCAATTTTTCGCTGTTCAATTTTGGCATCGAGTCCTTCTAGACATGTACGGCTCACGCACACAAACATGATAACTGATAACCGGGGGATTATAGTGCACTTTAAACGACTTTGATACTTTTATAAAAAATATTACAATATTTTCTTATTATTATTATTGATGTTCTACTTTTTGTTATATTTGATGCTATAGTACCAAAATAAATTATAGTTTCTCAAGGTCATACTACGTCAACAACAGTATAACTAAACCTAAATATGTATACGTAATAGACACAAACATCGAATGTGTGCTCAAATATTTAGCCCATTAGTGCCCAATCAAGGTATACTTTCTCAACATTCTCATGAGGAGTAGTATTGTGGTAACTGGATCATAGTCTCGATAATAGCTAGAAACATCAAGTTTGTGCTTAGATGTTTAGTCCTCCAGTGTAGGAGCAAGGTTTCAATTTATAAAGTTTGATGAAGACAGTATTTATGATAACTGAATCTTAGTATAGATAATAGTTAGAAACAACGAGCTTGCACTCAAAGGCTTAGTGTGATAGTTTCAGCTAAATGTTTCATATCTTATGGACCAGATGAGAGCTATTTCGTGATAAAAGAATTTTAATATTGATAATAGCTAGAAATAGTTTGCGCTCTTAGGTTGAGTCTTGTCGTATCAGATGAGAGTATGATTTCTCATAGACCAAGTGAGTATCTGTATCATGATAACAGAATTTTAGTACTGATAATCGCTAGAAACATCAACTTTGCAATCAGAGGTCTAGTCACATAGAGTCAGATCAACGTTTAATTTTATGGATCAGATGAGTAGCTGTATCATGATAACTGAACTTTAGTATTCATAGTAGCTAGAAACATTCAAGTTTGGGTTCAGATATTTAGTCTCACAGTATCGGATGAAAGTTTCATTTCTCATGGGCTAGATGCGTATCTTTGTCGTGATAACAATTTTTTTGTATAATATAGAGTAGCTAGAAATATAGAGTTTACGCTGCAAAGTGTCATAGTGTCTCATTAATGTTTAATTCCTCATGGGCTAGGTGAGAACTATATCGTGATAACTGAATTTTAGTACATATAGATATTAGCTACAAACATTGAGTATGCGCTCAGAGATTTAGATAGGAGAATTTTTAAATTAGCGTTTGCTTCTAACTCAAAAATAATTCTGTGAACAACATAATAGAAAATACCTGAATTGTAAGTTGTAATAGCTGTAGCACAACGGGCAGTATATGATGGTCTTCGTGTAAAACGAACCCTAATTCCACCGACAAACTTTGCATCTCTAGCTTTGATAGACTTTTCACCAAATAATTCGTTTCATTATAAACAAGACTTGAGAGACCACGTTCTGACAAAAAAATAAGCATATTCGATTCTTTTGAAAGATTACATTTGTTTGTAAATGCTGCAGCGTGTTTTTGATATTATTGTATATATTCTGAATAGATAATAAAATATAATAAATAGAATGCGAATACGACATATCTATTTCTACACATGAAGAAGCTCCCTAGCCGTTTCTGAAAGTCCATTATGAGGTCATTTTGTTATTACTTAACGAAAGGAGTACCAACAAGACATATCTGTCTCTACCCGTCAAGGAGCTCCATAACAGTTTTTGAAGTAGGTCGTCATCAGATCATTTTGTTCAGTCCCGTGGTAAGCTCTCGTCACTACTAACAAAAGGACTACAAAGACGACATATGTATTTCTACCCGTCAAGAAGTTCCATAACAGTACCTCAGATCCATCTACAGTCAAAACGCAAAAAAAAACTAACGTAATAGAAACCAAACTTAGAATTTTTGTTTCAACCTAATTACAGTGTCTTGTACTACTAGAAATATAAGCCACTATAAAATTTTTACAGCGATGTTTTTTTTTCTATTCGAGTGCAAAGCGACGTATGCATCCACTCGCTACGGCCCCTGAGCGCGGTTTGGCGCGACGTGAATCTTTCTTCCATAGTTTTGTTTACATCGAATCTAAATAAAGAAATAAATTGGACCTTATTACATAGGAGTTAAGGTCTACGTAAATGACATAAAAATGAGAAATGTATAAAACTAAATAATTTTTTTCTCAGATGTAGTGTCGATAACTTGGAGTTTAATATATGTCATTTAAACTTGACTATGTGTAGCATAAGCAGGTATTTTTTTTAATTAAAAAAAAGGTAAATTTCCTTAGATTTTCATACCGAAAAGCAGGCTGTTTTGCGCGAGGGGACTACGGAGAATTGATTTTTTTAAATGGAAACCTATTAATTTTGAAAAACAATCATCTGTACATCATTGTTAAAGGTTCAATGTATCTGTAGTTAGTCATTATGTTTACCAAAGTTCAATAGTTTTGTTGTAATTCTTACCGAAAAACAGTGAAAATGGACCTTTTTGAGAGCGCGTACTTAACATAATGAATTTTATACATTTTATTTGAAATATTTAGGATTATTACCGTTGAAACTATATTGAAGTAAGTATTAATATGGGATATGCGAGTGGCATATTCAGAAAGGGTTTTCAGTGCTGGCCCGAGGCAATTTTAGGATGGAGCAAGATCCAATTATGGCGTCTCCTTGCTTACCCCTGACATATAAGATATTGGTTGAGCGTGTAAGCATAGAACTAGGACTCGATATACATATCTCTTAACAGATAAACTCGTTCGCAATAGGAGTATAAAAAAGTGAAAAAAATAATTTTGTATACAACTGAGGCCCTTCCTTGCACCTAACACACAAAGCGACCGCCTTGTTCCTCCTATGGTAGGCCCAGCCCTGAGAGCGTTCATTCAGTATTGGATTATCTAAACTGAAAACCTTATTGTGTGATCCACAAATCATTGTTTTGAGTCTGGTTCTATTTTGTATCTATTACTTTTATGTTTCTAAATTTCTCTAATGTGCGAATTGTTTATTAATTTTTGAAGTTATATTTCTTTTGGTGCGTTAGGGAAAAATGATGAGAGTAAATATTTACGATGCGCGCACACACCGTCACGAAAAACCGACACCCTGAAGTTAACTATAGTCAACATTTTGTTTCTTTGTATAAAAAATTTCAATGTATTAAATACCTTTTTTCTATTGTTAGTATCTTTTTTTCTACAAATGTAGAATATAAATAAATAAGGCGAAAATTAAAATTTTTGAAAAGATTTTTATCTTGTTACGCCAAAGAAGTATAACTTGTAATGCGTGTACATAAGTACACAAACACTTTTTTTTAAAATAAAAATTGCAAGATTTATTATATTTACAGATACATAAAAACAAAAGAGTTCTTATAAATAATTAAACGTCTTTGCTATAAAAATGAAGAATACAAAAACAACGCCACTAGCTACAAAGTAGCTTAATAAATAGGAGGACACTTGAAAAGGCTCGGTATGAAGTACTTTGAAACGTCCTTTATACAATGAACCTTTCTGAGCTTTTGATAAAAGTATAGGATGGTTGTGGGTCATATTTAATACCTGCCTAGTTAGCAACAGCCCTAAGATTACAAATCTGTCATAGAGCACTTAAAAATCAACTTCAACAACGTCACCTTTAACCAACATTACCTAACATCAGATGAGATTGTAGTGAACCGCTAAACCTTAATCATTACATAGTATAAAACAAAGTCCCCCACCACGTCTGTCTGTCTGTCTGTTCGCGATAAACTCAAAAACTACTGAACGGATTTTCATGCGGTTTTCACCAGTGGATACAGTGATTCATGGGGCAGAATTTAGTATATAATTTCTTAAGATTTTATTTATAGTTAGGGCGGGACAGCGTCTGCCGGGCTCGTTAGTAAGCCATAATTCTTTATAGCACTTATAGCATAGTCCGCGGCAAACTTTCAGACCGCTCTGTATATATATGCTCAGAACACAAATTTATGTATAAATACATATTATATTATATGTATATTAATAAATATCATATAAATAAATATCATTTATAGATTCTTATAATCTAATTTTCTTATATGTTAAACTATTGATTATATTACGGGCATGTCCGAACTTGAATATATATTTAGAATGGCCAAAAAGATTAACGATGACTGTAATAATACGACAGTTCTAAATAGTCTTGTGTGTCATAGTGATACAGTTATTTATCTATTTCGTAACATTTCCTATTTTATAGCATGTAGAAATATATATTTACTAGCGGGCCGGTCGGACGTTGTCCTGCCTTAATAATAAAAAAAAATCTAAAATTCAATCGCAGCGCCACCAATTGTGTCCAATCTAATCTAAACCATTCTCGGATCCACTCGAACACGCTCACAAAATTTCATCAAAATCGGTCCAGCCGTATAAGAGGAGTTCAGTGACATACACACGTACAGAAGAAATTTATATATAAAGATATACTATACCATACAATTAGCAAATACCTAGTCTATTCAATTATTAGTTGATAAGAGGGCAATTACAACTGCTAAAATATTTACAATGTTATCATAATTCAAGAAGAGTTATAAATGCGTTCTAAAACTAGGGATTTTATTATGTAGTACCTGATACTCGCGACGTCATTTATGCTGTCTATTATCTTTAAAATATCTTATGTACACAGAATAAAACTTAATAAAAAATATTATATGATTAAATTAAACTATTATAAAATCTCTTTGTAGACAATGTGTTATTTGGTTACTTCCTCTCTCCTCACACCTATCACATCGCTTACTTTATTTCACACATCGCTGAACGTAAAACCATCGTTTTTAATACCTTAAAAACTTTCTAATAAATGAAAATATCACAATAATGTTTTTTTAGATAAGGGACAAGTATGTAAGAACTAAAACTAGAACGGTGTTAATACAAAAAAGTTAAATACATATTGTATACTTGCTTTAAAAAGGTTTCGAATTAAATGCACCGCGCTCACCCCAGGCAAGTTCGCGTTATCCTTTTTCGCAAGTCTAACCTAACGTAACCAAAGCGAAACAAAAGAGCAAGATGGAGAACATTCAGCGACCGCGGTGCATTTAATTCGAAACCCTTTTAAAGCAAGCATTCAATACGTATTTAACACCGAAAAAGTTTGATCGAAATTTATCCGGTAGTTTTTGCGTGATGCGTGCACAACGGTAGACCAAAAGAAGATAAACTCTCCAAATATACTTCATTACGTTTAAAATTTTTATACCCTATTGAGATTTCCATCGGGAGTTCTTCACTTTTAAAGTAATGTAAAGTTAAACTTTATAGTATTTTTATATCGGGTGCAAGAGTACTGGACGCTGGAAACGAGACGTGCTAGTTATTATTAGAGTCCTATATACCACAATCGTAGAAACCGGCCGTGAGGACTATAGAAAAACAATGGGAAACTCGGATAGTTTATATCAGCACAAAGGTCAGTAATAGTAGGATCCAAATGCTAATATTTAGCATGCTTTTTGCAACTTACAAGCACGTGTATCATGGTTATTAACTACAGTACAGTGAAAGTAGACTGAGAGCTCCTATATAGGAGCATATATATGCATGTATGTATGGTTTTTGAAAAAAAAAAAAAATTCATAATAAAATTTTGCTTAAAAAAAAAATTTTTTTTTTTTTATTTTAAAAAAAAAAAAAAAACTTCCTTAAAATATTGAATTGATATTACTTTGATTTAGATAAAAAAAAATTTTTTTTTCAATTTTTTTTCTCTTAATTTTTTTTAAAATGAGTGGGTGGATGTTGGAATTTTTTTTTTTTTTTAATTTTTTTTTTTTTTTATTTAATTTTTTCCCCCCCGATAAAAAAAAAAATTTTTTTTTTTCACTCCACCCTAGTATGTATAAACATATATATGTATTCGGACCTTTTTTCAATCGCCGTAGGTAAAACAATTGTGCGTAAATAGCTCCATATAATCCGGCGTTAGTAATAGCAATCGTTACATTAAAAAGTACCTAGCTGTTTTATCCTTTATTTCCGATGTTTGACTACAATTTCTCCTAATGTTAAGTGACGGTTTGGCCTAAAGATTGTTTTTAGGTGGTAGAACCACGCTGAAGCTATTACTGGGTTCAGCATGATTGGTCAGCTCGCTCGGGGTAGTACCATCCGACCCACAGAAAACCGACGTGAAGTAACATTGCTTACTTACATTGTTGCGTTTCGTTCGGTCAGTGAGAGCGTCGGAGACCCATCTCTCCTCCTCTTCCGCCTTCTCTTACTCCCCTCTCCTCCCAACACAGGCTGGCAACACACTTGCGACTACGCTAGGGTTGCAAGTGTCTATGGACGGTGGTGATCACTTTCTCAACTGTTCGTTTGCCTCCTATGATGTAAAAAAATACAAAAGAGATGGTAAAGATGTTAGACCTAGAGAGAGACTGATTCGCAAGTGCAGGTACCGGGACAAACTTATATATGCTTGATGACTCTTTGAGGGTGGTACCTAGCCGAGAATATTTAAACAAAGCTCTACCACCATGTTATGGTCTCAACACGATGTTTTCCTTCAACAAAAACTCCGGGTCCCTCGTACTTTTCGAACTAATGTCGATCGATGCAATATTCGAACACTTTAACCAAATAGATAAGTTATTTACTTAGTGTAGCGAAAAGTCAATTTTACAACACGACCGAAGTAAATTTATAATAACCAAGCCATTAGAGCATAAAGTGCCACTCCACTGGAACGTTAACTTTAATGGGGAAACTATCAAACTAAGAGTTAACTCTGTAATATTCGATGCTTCTAACTTTATGATATTTTATTATGAAGTTGAAACTTTACTTCAAGACAGGTAGCGACATCTATAGATATAAAATAATAGAGGTTTACCGTTTGACGTATGTTATTGAAATACTACTGATTGGTTTCTGGATACGGATTGGTTATGAATATTTTTTTTACTTTTGCTTCTAAGATACTTGGTCCTAATCTAAAAAAGATACGATAGCTTGATTTAGTATAAATTTATTAAAGTTGTAAGAAACTATGAGCACTACGCCTCCAGCGATGTGTTTTCTTGCCGTGAGAAGTGGGGCACGCTATGTTTTTTCTTTTGTACATAAAACATAATGTTAATATAACAAATAACAGAGACGAAGCCGCGGATATCAGTTAGTCTTTAAATATAATAAAATTCGGAATTCCAAGGAACTATGGTTCATATTTTATGAAAGATTTAAAAAAATTACCAACATTCACCTAATTATATATATATTAATACGTGAAGCCACATCTTTGTATCCCTTTTTAAGAGAATTGCGTGAACGGATAAACGTGAAATTTGGCATAGTTAAAGTTTATATGGAGGAGAAGTGCAGAAAGTTATTTATTTTATATAAAATACATTAGAAGTACATTAAATTAATTAAAATATGCATTACTCACACTACTGATTCAATTTTACACAACATATACACACATGTAAATAAAAAAGACATTTTGACAAAGTCATTCGTCATTTTACTCTTACGTTCCAATTACCTTTTTCAATATTTTTAACATGACTCACGTCGAATGTCCTTTGAAATTAACTGGTCAAATTGTAGGTTAATTGTATAATAATATATAAATACATTTATATTTATTTTATATATTTTTTATGAAACCCTTAAATTTTTTTTTTTTTTTTTTGTTTTTTTGAATTAATTTTTTTTAGGTTACAGGACTTCTTTTTTTTTTCTTCTTTTTTTCATAAGAGTAAAGCAATATTACCAGTTTCAATTTCAATTTTTTTATTTTTTGTTTTTTCATGGTGAACTCACTTTAAATGATAATTCAATAAAAAGAGCCAAAAAATATTTTGTAAATTCAAAATAACAAAATTTGTTTGCTCACAAAAGTAATCCGCGGTTACAATGATGCAGTTCAACCTGATGTAGCAATTATATTTGGTACAGTTGATGATGAATTTTGAACAAAAATGGATTGTTTTCAAAAGTTAATGGTAGTATTAAAACATCTTTATTTTAGATTCATCATTTGATTCTATTGTGTACCCATTAGTTTTCCAAACGATGATACTGGGCATATAACTATTATTCCTCATAATGTACAGACTACATTTAATTCAATATCACTCAGAAATGCCACCACCCATGGTGTCGTGTAAAATTAATTGAGAATTCTATCATGAGTTGAGCGAGTTATTTTCGTAAAGTTATATTTAATGAATTTGAGAGTTTACCACCTTATGTAACCGCCTGTTTTTTGTTTCAAATTTATAATTATTATTTCATTTAGACATTGATTTCATGTTTATATAATTGAAAAAAAAAGTGGCAAATAATTGAATAGCCGTGATGAAAACGTTTGATTATAGAAGTAAGTTGACAAAAGAACCCTAATAAACTTTAAAAAAATCAATGAACTATGGTCGAATGTCGACCACTGGGCGCCCACTAGTTTATATAAATATAGAAAATTGAAGTGATTATGAAGTGACTTGTAATTTTAAAATAAAAGCACCTTTCTCATACTGCGTTGTATGTGTATTCATATATATTATCATTTTACCAAAAGAAAAAATGCAATTGTTTTTTTTTTGGTAAATTCTAACTGATTTTGACAGGACTGTCATCGGTAGGTAGAAAGATTACAGCTAAATTCCAAAAATCTAGATTACATATAATTACGTTTTTCGATAGGTCTTAAGTAATAATGACAATATTTTTATCTCTACAAATGAAAATCTGGGCCATTTTAATTCAAAATAAGAAAAAGTTACAGGTTCCGGTTAGTCTATATTATAAATGCGAAAGTCTCTTTATATGAATGTATGTCCATCAATCCTGCTCAAACAAATGGATACATTCTAATGAACTTTACTTACGCAAACTTCCTTCAGTCAAGTACTTATTATGGGTTTCCTTAAGTAAGCATGAGCACTAAAAATGCCCTTTTAGAGGTAACACAAAAAACACAAACGTTCGTATGCCCATAAAAACAAAAAGAAAGAGTCTACACGGAAGCAATTCACCCAGCGCTAATATACGCAACAGAAAACGAAACAGTCAAAGGGGCCTATGAACAAAAAGTAAATGTCAACCAAATGATAATGAAATAAGCAGAATATCTGACTCGACTTTATAAAATCTTCAATACATACATACATATATATTCATATACAAATTCAAAGTTGCACCAATTACGGACAAAATGATTGAAAACCATCTCTGATGGTATGGTCATAGAAAATATGTAAAAAAGGTCGTATGGTCCAAGTAGTTTTGAACCTGTCCGAATGAAAAAGTGGTAGTGGCCGCTCACCCTCGACATAGTGGTCAAATTTTGCGAAAGATCAATAGAAAGCCCCATTGC
Source organism: Antheraea yamamai (assembly GCA_036509395.1). NCBI lineage: Eukaryota > Metazoa > Arthropoda > Insecta > Lepidoptera > Saturniidae > Antheraea > Antheraea yamamai. The sequence continues at coordinate 10,248,121 of AP028442.1, read as the reverse complement.
AATCGACAACCCAAGATAGATTGACTTGGCACAAAAAAGTCAGGTTATACGACCACAAATAACGGGAAAAAGGACAAACAAAGAAGAGAAGAGATAAGACAATACGACCTACGAAGCTAGTGGGTACCAGCTTACATTCCGAGGTGTGCCGCGCACCCTTGAGCTAGTTGTCAAAATAAAATCGGCTGAGTGCCTTAAGCGCTCGCCTTTGCAGTCCGGTGAAGCTGTTACGACCTTGCCAGGTCAATAGCGTAGTCAGTTCGAAAAAAAAACCAGCTTACATTAAATAAATGATTTTTGGTTAAGGTAAGGTAAAGGTAATTATTATAAAGTACTAATGAATTTTCAGAATGTTAAAATCAAGTATTCATATTTTATAGTCATAGTTAGAAAATTGGGTTTTTTCTGCCTATAAAAATTGTACATGCCAACTATAATTGAAGGCAAACCTGGCTCTACATACGTGGCATTTGCCTCGATCTCAGAAGTGTTCGGAATTTATATGAGAATATCTGCCCGTAACCAAAAACCACAGGAACCTTATTGAATAGAACGTCCGGAGTTAAATTAATGTCAGATATTTATATTATATTTAATTGTGAACTTTATAATACTTTAAATAAATAGAAAAATGACAATTAACAATTGCTATTACCAAATATACGTAAATATTTGGTTGAATGTGTAACTTTAAAAATACGAGTTGCAATTTCTGTTGACTTCAAATGTATTTGCGATTTGTATCCTTCGAGAACCATACATTTGTCTTTTACAAGTAAAATTAAACCATGCAACGATACATAACAAAGTTAATATTGATTCTGGCTTAAAAAAGAAATACTTCCATAGCAAATTTAAAAAACATGTTGGTCATTAGCTGACATCGACTGAAACATTTAGACCTCGTTTAAGTTCATTAAAATGTGATTGAAAGAGATAGCTTCCTTTTAGTCAGTGCTTCTTTTAAAAATGTTCATGATTGAGCTTCAGTTGCCACTCAATGTATGTACATAGTACCGATACAAAATATATTACAGTGTAAATTAATAAAAATACATTATTAAAAATATAAACTTTTTAATAAACTTTCTTCTTCTTCTTTTTCTTGTTTTGGCTCCGCAGAAGCACTTGCCAGTGTCAATGTTTTGTGTCAATGGAGATTACAACATATTTTACAAAATAAGTGTCGTGTGAATCGTGATGGTGGCTCTTTTGTTACAAATTTCCAGGGAGTTTTTGTGGCATCTCTCAGAATTCGTGTTCCGTCGTATTATTTTTTACAATTTATATATTATTTACAAAATATAGAGTCGAGTAACACAAGATTATGAATAAAATATAAAATTCACTACATGGCACACCAAAATCCCGCCAAAAACTCTAATATACTTTAGTTATAAAATTAAATTATGAATGCAAATGAAATGAGTTCGTTAGCAAAAAGTATATTGTGTATAATTTATTTTATAAAAGTTAAAATTCACATATATTCAATTTATTAGTTACATACATTGCAAACTATATAGATCAAGTAGCTCACATTATTAACAAAATTTATATACGATCGAATTTCTCAGAATATGATGAGTATTCGATATGAGCGAATTTAATTATAAGTTTTCCATTAATTGATAAAGTTTGACGATACTGTAAATCAAGATGATTGATATGATTCTTATTCAAATCCATTCGTCTATATCAATAAGTATAGTTTTACTGACATTAATTTAGTCCGCAGATGTTCTATTAATTATTTGATATTTAAAATTTGAAGATTTTATATTATTCGCAATAAAATGAAGACACTTTACGTGACTGATTCTTTTTACTTTATACGTGTATATTATATGCATGTATATATAATTACTCATTAGTTATCTTCTATAGTTCGATTCCTGCGTAGAATAAACTGAGAAAGCCAATTTGGTATGCGTAAAGCTGTGGTAAATTAAATTCTTTCTATACTCACTAAAAAGGTTACACTTATAAAAAATATATCATTCGTGTTTATATTTGCAGTTCTTTTAGTAATGTTTTAATTTATGTATTTCTCCTATTGTTTTAGTATTTATTTATATTATATTATACTAGAGGGCCCGGCAGACGTTGTCCCGCCCTGATTATAAAAAAATCCTGGACAAATTATATATCAAAACGTTCCTCGTGGATCACTTTATCCACTGGTGAAAACCGCATAAAGATCCGTTCAGTAGTTTTTGAGTTTATCGCGAACAGACAGACACACAGTTGCGGTAGGGGACTTTGTTTTATACTATGTAATGATTTAATAGTGTTTTCCTTGTTAAGGTTTACTATATTAAACTGTTAGAAATATTATACAATTTTTTTAAGTTTTTAAGCATATTTTAATACTTGTTTTTACAAACAAGTTATATTTCAGAATGGAGTGAAAAAAATGTTGTATTTGAATTTATAATTAAGGTGAAAAGAGGTTATCGTAATGGGAAAACATAGTATAAAAAAATTGTTTGTCTGGAAAGTCGGTTTACGGACGATAATTTTACGTGATAACTAGGACGCATCGGCCGATGGAGTGGAAGAAAGATACTTGCGTCACAAGCCGAACGATTAGGTCGATCGCGCCTCTCTATCGCTTGTTCCGCGCTCTCGCTTGCACGCTCTGCTCATGCGGAACATGACAATGAGTCATGCTTTTTCGTGCGTGCAGCCGGCGTTCATCGATTTACAAGACGTTATCATGTCAACAAAGTTGCTACCCGTACCTGTGTCAATATTTCTTTTTTTTCTTAATCAATGTTAAATTAAAAGTACCTTATTCAGTTTAGATCCTGGGAATGCTCTTAAATACAGCAAAACTCTACCACCGATTCGGAAAATTACACAGTCGCCGCGAAGAACCAGCAAAAAAACTGTTGGGTTAAACTTTTTTTCCTATTTTTGTTTTTTACTACCATACAAGTCATTGTTTTTACAGTTATTTTTCGTTCACGTATAGAGAGGGGAATACTTAAACTAGGGGGAGGGGAGTAAACCCTATAATAACTTTCTGAAACTAATACCAGTTTGACACGGTGTTTGAACTTATTTCAAGGTAAGGCACGGCATAAATATTCCGTAAACGCTTCATATCACATTTAATATGATAAATTATTACGATGAACCGTGTTTACATTTAGCTGTAGATCGTATGTCTCCATCCAGTTCTATTACCTATAATTCAATAAAGGTTTTACACGCTACATTCAATTTAAACACAGTAAAAGTGTATTTACTGTTATTGTGCCTATTATTTATAGCTCTATCTTGAGCAGAGGGACTTTTACGAGTAATCTTTAAGCTTCTTTTAATTTAAAAACCGTAAAAATAAAACCGAGACCTGTCCTATTCTCAGATTTGTTCGTAGGCAGTCCTGTTCGAGATTACAATGGCGAATTTAAATCGTCCGGAAAACGAGACAGCGCGTCCCCGGTGTTCTACTATTCAAGTAATAATTACTGCCTCTTTATTTATTCGTGATATTTGTATAATATGATCGTTGTATTGAACGATTTAACTTATTATTATTACCTTCTATACATATAAAAAGAATGTAAATCTAACGCGTCTGTACTTTTTAGATTTTTGTAATAAAAAAATTGTTGCAGGTATCTTGGAATAAGTAATAAAATACATTTCAATGATTTTTAGAAATGTCTGTCTGTCTGTCAGTTTGTGTGAACACGCATCACTGTTAAAGTACTGCGTTCATAATACAATTTCAAAGAAAATCATAAAGCATATCCTCGAGTAACATATGGTCTTTGTTTAATAAAAATCAGTTCACTCTATCAAAAGTTATTGTAATTTTAATGACGACACGACTTAAGTACGAGAGAAAAGTAGATAGGTAAATGGACTTAATATATTCTGATGATTTTATTAGTCACTGTTTTTTACATTAGGTTACACGCGGACGGAGTCGCGGACACAGCTAGTTTTCTATATATCCACATCCATGATCTATCGTTGTGCGCGCAACACTGAAAAACTACTTGGTATTGTTATTTATTATAAACAATGTAGACGAAGTCACTGCCATCAGCTAGTCGATACTAAGTGTTCTTTGTTTTGTGTGTTTAATTTGTACGTATATGACTAGCGAACCCGACATACGTTGACAGCGCTGAGAATTTTAAAAAACCTGTACAAATTATATACCAAAACCTTCCTCAGGAATCACTTTATCTACCGGTGAAAATAGCATGAAAATCCGTTCGATAGTTTTTAAATTTATGTCCGTGTCCGTGACATCGCAGACAAGCTGCAAGAGAGTCGACTCCGCTGGTACGGCCACATAAGTCGCAAGCCTCTAGACTACGTCGGAAATAGATGTCTTAACATCGCTGTACAAGGCCCAAGGTCTCGCGGCAGGCCCAAGAAACGCTGGTTGGACGTGGTAAAGGTGGGCTTAAGGGACAATCACACAGAAGGATGCCGAAGATCGGGCAAAGTGGAGGAAGTTTAGTAAGAAAGCGGACCCTGGTACCAGGCCGAGAAAACGCTAGGAAGAAGAAGAAGTGATATTGATAAACTTGAACACTGTTTGTCGAGTCATCATAAAAGTTAGCTCACTCGAGTGTTTCATCTTGGAAAAGGTTTCTACACTCTTTATTTAATTTATTACGCCTCTACTGCAGTATCTCAACTTCTGTGTCGTTCAATCGATCATCATGTAGATTTGTATACCTGGATATCTGGACACAGAGAATATTTTTGAGCTATCCGTTCTGCTATAGCTCCCCACGAGGTGTAACTGTAGAGTAATCAGTTTTATACTCTTTCTTTTTTCGATATAGGATAGGATAGGTGGATGGATATAGGAGTAGAGGAAGACCGAAAAAGGTGTGGATGGACTGAAGATGTGAATACTGAGATGACATCTGATAGAAGAGCGTGGAAAAGGAAAACATGTTGTACCGACCCTACTTAGGTGGGATAAGGGTGACTATTTCTTTGTCGCTACTATTCTACTCTTACATAAGAGATAGCAACAATACAACATAAACAAATTAATTAGTGGTCTGAATGTAGACCTATACAACACATGCTAACAGGAGTTCAAATATGCCATTTGTTTTGCCAAAATATCATATAGGTAACGTATCTTTAGCTATAATATTATTGTATATGATACTTTCAAAAGTTCTCCTCCTGTCAATAGGAGTTTCGTCACGATCGGTTTATTAGCCCGGACTTGAAATTAATTAAATCCGACGGAATAGGTTAAAATTTAATTATGAACAATTTTATTCAACTCACTGGGTAGACAGTTTAATCAGATGGAAAGAAATTACTTTACATTTATAAATGTATTCATTCCTTTACATTTTTAAATGTAACGATTCTTTTATATTATTAAACTAGGGGGCCCGGCAGACGTTGTCCCGCCCTGATTATGCAAAAATCCTGGACAAATTATATACTAAAACGTTCCTCATGAATCACCCTATCTATTGGTGAAAACCGCATGAAAATCCATTCGGTAGTTTTTGAGTTTATCGCAAACAGACAGACAGACAGACGCGATAGGGGACTTTGTTTTATACTATCTAATGATGTAACATAATTGGTTTCCTCTGTCTAAAGAACCAAGTGAGTGGAATAAAATTAATGATAAATGGGTTTAAGTCCAGGTGGTTACCCATCTTTACTCCATACAAATAATACATACTTCAATGTTGTTTATACGTTGCATAAATTAAATGAAAATTTACGATTATCTGACCAAGTGATATCAAATGTATCTTCTATCACCTTAAAATATAAGTACGCGAGCTGATCTTGTCAGTGGGCTCACCCAGTCATTGGAACCCGTATCTCTATGGGGAACAAGCAACTTGGTTGGGTTCAATGCCAAGAAAACACAGGTTTGCGTGTTCTCTTGTAAATAATCCCCGTTCTCTCCTCTTTTCACTCTTCAGAATGTATCGCTTACAAAACATGACCGCCTAAGCATCTTAGGGATCAACATCCGCAGCGACCTCAACCTCAGGGACCATATTGAAGTGTTATCTTTACAACATGTAAGAGACTGGGCGTCCTGAATAGAGTGAGACGGTTTTTCACGCCCGGCCAGCTATACCTTCTCTATAAGGCACAAGTTAGACTGTGCATGGAATACTGTTCACATCTCTGGGATGGCTCCGCCCAATTGCTTGCTTGCTTCTTGATACTCTAGACAGATTACAGCGACGGGCTGTCCGTATTGTGAATGGTATAGGCATCACTAACAACCTTGAAGCGCTTCAGTTGCGAAGAAACATCGCCTCACTGAGCGTGTTTTATCGTCTGTGTTATGAAGAGTTGTTTAACCTCATCCCATCTTCTCCTTTCCAATACAGAACTACACGGGCGGGTACGTGTCTCCACAAATTCACAGTGGCAATCATCCCAGCTAGAACAAAGAAGTTCGAAAGCTCTTATCTTTGTCGCACTGTGAAGATGTGGAATCGCCTCTCAGCCAGTGTGTTCCCTTCCATGAGGATCATATGAATGATATGGGGTCCTTCAAACGAGGCGTGAAGAGGCACTTTTGCAGGTCGGCATGATAGCGACGACTGCCGTTGCTTTTTAAGATCGACAGTCGCCGGTATTTCTAGACTGTACTGTACTTTCCATCAGGTACTGTGTAGTCACTTTATCGAACCAGTTTAAAAAATGTATCTGTGTACACAAATCAAGGCCTGCCTAGCAAAAAGGTAGATTAAATGACTCCTTTTTATAGATGTCTGTGGTCAATTGAATAGAAAATTTGATGTTCCACACTTAACATACTCGAGGATGGAACGCCGCACAATTATACAGAGAGTATGGGTCAAGAGGACCGTCCTCCAACAGCTTTTGCAATTCTGAAGTGCCATTAACCCTTTTTATATTGAGATTTTCGATTATTTTTTAGGTCAAGACTACATAAAAAACGCTTTTTTTATCGCTTGACTATAGTGCCATCTGATCTTAAATGACGAAGTAGCTTAATATGGTAAAAACGCTTAAGTTAGTGGGGAACTGGCTCCCAAGTTTAGCTGCCGGAACATGCCAACGTGGTGACAGAATTTCAATTTGTGCATATCAACATCGTGCACCTGTAAATAATACAAAAGTATAACATATCTCTCTGCAATGGTAACTGTTTTAATAGGTGCGTTCCGGCAACTTCATTTGAAAGCCAGTCTCCCTTTATATTTAGCGTGTTTACCATCTCACACAACGTTATTATTAATTACTAGCTATGCTCGCGACTCCCTCCGCGTGGAACCTAATGTTTAAAAAAAGACAGTGACTAATAAAATCATCTGAATTTATTAAGTTCATTTACTTATCTCAGTTTCTTTCGAACTTAAGTCGCGGCGTCATTAAAATTATAATAACTTTTGATAGTGTAGACCGATTCTAATGAAACCAGGATTAAATTTTACTCGAGGATATGCTTTATGATTTATGATATCGTGAATGCAGTACTTTAGCAGTGATACGTGTTCAAACAAACAGTCAGACAGACATAAGTTTGTAAAAATGATTGAAATGTATTTTATTACTTAAACGGAGACACCTGCAACAATTTTTTTCACCAAATTCTAAAAAGCACAGACATCTTGTATTTACATTCTTATTATATGCATACATCGGGTGAAATTATAGTCAAGTTGATCAAGTCAGATCAGTCGGGTTTATTGATATAAATGGTGAGACTTTTCATTCCGTATCAGATATCTTAATTAGTTTATGGAGGACACGTTACTGGAGATTGGTGTTTTTTCTCTTTTCGTTCCGTTCGTATGCCTGAATGTAGTTTAGGTCTACTTATACGGAAGTAAATTCAGTTCTATGTTTTGAAAAAAGTTAAATACTGTATGAATTTAACTGATTGTTATACTTAGAATTTGAACAAAAGAAGGTCTTTTGAGAATAATAATTTGTGATTGTTATACTTAGAATTTGAACAAAAGAAGGTCTTTTGAGAATAATAATTTGTGATTGTTATACTTAGAATTTGAACAAAAGAAGGTCTTTTGAGAATAATAATTTGTGATTGTTATACTTAGAATTTGAACAAAAGAAGGTCTTTTGAGAATAATAATTTGTTTATTTTTATGAATGTAAATACTTCATTATTTAACTAAATATTTCTTTCTAACATCAACAATTTATTAAAACAGATTTCTTGATTCTTAATTGTAACACCTATAATATCTAATGTTGCAAAGTATATCTTTAAAAAGAATTTATAATATACAGAATCCTATATACAAAATTTGTAGACTTTAAAAATATGGAACTAGGTATATTTATCTAAAATTGCTGGCAGATGGTACCGACATAAAACCACCCGAGTGTCTTCTTGTCTTGCGTTTAAAGACTTCAAAGATGTTAAATTTGAGCAACACAATCTACATCAATCGAAAAGTCCGAACCGCTAATCATAACTGTTATGCAAAGAGGATTTCTAATTTATACTTCATTCAACTTTCGTTTTAAGTTCGCAAAGTTAAAATCGACAATGTTGGATCTTCTCGGACTTCTGATATTACTAGATACTAAGTTATAAGGGTGACTTTTTCGGCGCGAGTTTATAATTTTTGAAAGTATGTATTTTATTTCCAAATATATATATATTTTTAAACACACTGCATGAGTTTAAATCATTTTCAATAGATTTACATCTTTTGACTCTTAGGATTACATTTTAAAGTCATATTCTATATACTTATATATAAGAATGTAAAACTAACGTGTCTGTACTTTTTCGATTTTCGTGACAAAAATTGTGGCAGCTGTCTAGGAATAAGTAACGAAATACGTTTCTATCATTTTCAGAAATGTCTGTCTGTCTGTCTGTTAGTATGAACACGCATCACTGCTAAAGTACCAAACCACATAATCATAAAGCATATCATCGAGAATAACTTAGTCTTTGTTACATTAAAATTGGTCTACTCTATCAAAAGTTATTGTAATTTTAATGACGATTCGGCGTAACTACGAGAAAAAAGTAGATAAGTAAATGGACGTTATACATTCAGATGATTTCATTAATCGCTGTTTTTTACACGAGGTCCACGCGGATGAAGTCGCGGGCACAGATAGTTTATAATATAATAATCAATAATGATATAAAAAAAAAGTAATCATTAATTCAGCTCAAATTTAAATTCTACATTATTTATCATAAACTTTTCTTGTGTTTTATTGTATTTTTAATAATTATCAATTATTGTGTGTGTAACGTATAAGTTATTCATTAATTTTTCCACTGCTATAAATATAAAACTGACGAATAATTCCATTATTTACGAATGTGTTCACATGAAATTTTATATAAAGTACATTATAATTCCGTAATGGGTACTATTCATAGAATAAGAATCTATGGCTTGAAATATTTACATTTAAGTAGAAGAAAACTAGTAACATAAGGGAAAGTGTCTTAAAAAATGTTATTAGTTCTTACCGATCCGATAAAATGTATGTCTGTTTAGCGAGCATAACGCAAAAACTACTAGAGAGATTTTGATCATTTCCTATGACCTGATATTGTCTGATACATCGGTGAACGCCGGCTGCACGCGCGAAAACGTATGACTCATTGTCACGTTCCGGCTGAGCCGAACGTGCAAGCGAGAGCGCGGAATAAGCGATAGAGAGGCGCGATCGGCCTAAGCGTTCGGCTTGTGACGTATCTAAATCTATCTATATATAGAAAAATTCAATTAAATTCATAAAAGTATGCAATTTTTCATAAATGTTTTTTTATGACGTTACCACGTAAAATTATCGTCCGTAAACCGACTTTATAGACAACCAATTTTTTTAATTGCACTTCTTACATACTTATACTTATCTAAAAATGAAGCTATTACTGGTTTCAGTATGAATGGGTCGGCTCGTCCGGGGTAGTACCACCCGACCCACAGAAAACCGACGTGAAGTAATAGTGCATGCACTGTTGCGTTTCGTTCGGTCAGTGAGAGCGCCGGATACCCACCTCCCTGGCCCCTCCCCCTCCCTCAAACACAGGCCGGCAACGCACTTACGACTCCCCTGGTGTTGCTAGTGTCTATGGACGGCGGTGATCACTTTCCATCAAGTGACCCGCCTGTTCGTTTGCCCCCTTTAATATATAAAAAATCTTTGTATAATATAATTATTTAAATTTTAAGATATTATAATCTCTTTAAGTACGCATTCAGAGTTCTTGCCGGTGAGATGTGGGTAAGCGGTGTAGAGCGTTCAAACAGTAGAGGGAAAAGTAAACGGTTAACATTGTGTTTACAATTTTTTAATCACATTTTCATTTTTTTTAAGTCTTTTCCTTTGTAAATAAAATACATTAATAAGTTAACATAAATAAACAACACAGGTAAAGTCGCGGGGATCAATTGGTGTCATATAAAATTAATCTGATTATTCAATCATGAGCTTAAATATATAATTGATATACAGTGTGTTCAAAAGCTTCCGCAATGTACAGAATGTGGTTCGATTCGTCACAGGATGCTGTTTTCCGATAATTATTATCTGGTTTCGTATATGGTTAAAATTCTGAATACATAATGTAAACAAGTAGACAACATGTTGAATACAAATTGAGTCAGAATTCTATATAACAGACAGCGTTGATCATTTCTTTGACTAGAAAGTCTCTATGATATTGATAAATTTAATTTGAATTTTGGAAAGTAAATACGTTTAATATTGTAGGTTTATGTCTTTTAGAATAATGTATATTTCTATTCCCGCTGAATTGAAACGATAGTCACTCACTTGTGTCGTTTTTTGACATAGATCAATGTAATTTCAAAACCTACAAGTCTGAGGAAAACATTTGAAATACCACTAGTATTAGGATATCTTTAGACTGTGAGATACCTATCTTTGGCATGTTGGTAGGGCTTTTTCCAAGTCCCCCTGGCTCGCTACCACTTTCAATTTCAAAACTGTCACCAAACACCTGTTGTAGTCTTCCAGCTGCTGCACTTGTGAGCCATCCTCCCTGATTTAGCGTGTTTATCATTTTAGACTACATTATCATTTCAAATCAGATGATATTGTGGTCAAACCCATACCTACGAAGCATAAAATAGGTGCCTCTCAAGCAAGGTATTTTCACCCTTCGGTTAAAAACCTGTTATTAGGTTCTACCAGTTGTATTTTAGAGTCAGCCCTTCTAGCCTTAGCGTGTTAACATTTTAAACAACATTGTAGTTTAATATCAGGTGAGATTATGACTAAATAATGAAGTACTCATTTTAGCTCACAGCTTCACTAAGAATCTATGAGAACAGTATATTCTTTATGAAATGTATCTTATGTCCTTTTCGGTACTAGGTGTATGTAAATAATAAACTCACTTTCGTATTTATAATATTAGTTGAGATAAAAAAAAATAATTTTGTGTACGCCTTTACTAGATATTTCTATGTCTATAATTCTGTCCACTTGATGTTTAATATTTAGATTCAAACGTCTCTTGACGACAGCCTTTAGTTCTTAGTAGATTGACTTCAAGAAAACATCTCTATATTCATGCTAAGTTCTCGTAACTACGAAATGAAGATTTTTTTTTTAAATTTATTTAGGAGCTTTATTTTTGACTATATCAGCTCCATAGTAACCTTAACTTAATTTACACGCTGAATATCTTAAATAAAACACATTATTAAAGCTAATTAAACTATTAGAGCGTCATTAATGACGACTCAACATCTTAAATAAATTCTTTCGTAGCGAAATAAGTCAAGTATTTTATAACACGGGATACAATGTATAATGTATTCTATATTCTAAAAAGATAATATATGTGTATAACAAGATCTAAAGATTCCATCATGTGTATTTTCCTGTAACGTTTCCTATAACATACCAACAATAGCTTTCCTGTATCTTGTTCCTTGATGAAATCGAAGTGATGGTGGCTTAGTTGTTTGGACGCCGTATCGATGGACGCAGATTCGTATCCTTGCAACTGATCCAAGCTTTCGATTAGGAAAACAATATGATGAAACCATAGCATAGTGGTAGAGTTTTATCTAAGTCCGTCTGGCTAGCTACCACTCTCAAGTGAAAAATGTGTCGTCAAGCACCTGTTGGTGTGTTCCGGCAGCTGTACTTGAGAGCCAGCACCCTCTAGTTTTAGCGTGCTTACCACTTTAGACCAGATCGTCTTTTAGCATCAGATGAAATTGTGGTCAAAAAATAAGACCTATACCGTGTTATTACAAAAAAGTTAAATACGTATTAAATACTTGCTTTAAAAGGGTTTCGTAATAAATGCACCGCGCTCGCCCGAGGCAAGTTCGCGTTATCCTTTTTCGCAAGTCTAACCTAACGTAACCAAAGCGAGGCAAAAGAGCAATATGGCGAACATTCAGCGACCGCGGTGCATTTAATACGAAACCTTTTTAAAGCCAGGATTCAATACGTATTTAACTTTTTTGTAATAACACCGAATAAGTTAAAACAAAAGATGAAATGAGTAGCTTTTACTTGCGTCTTCGTTCGCATTAATGTCAATCTGATCTATTCTTTGCGAACAGTCCACTTTTCATTGATTAAAGATATGGTATGTTCTCTGTAATCCTGTCAACGTTTATGCGAAGTTTCATGATGATCTTCTGAGTAGTTGAGAGGTGAAAGTGTAACAAAAAAGTTGACCTTCGCACTTGCAATATTAGTAAGGATTTATCAAAGTTCAATCAAGATTTACTTGGAGCGATGGAAGAATATTTTATACTAGCTACTGCCCGCGGACGTAGCTTGGAATAGTCACTTTGGGCTAACGATAGCACGCAGTGGAAGCTCTCAAAAGGAAAAAAAAAACGATCTTGAAAAATTCTTCATTAGTGCTCCGCTCCTATTGGTCTAGCCTATAGCCTTCGTCGATAAATGAGCAACCTAACACTGAAAGAATTTTTCATATCGGACCAGTAGTTCCTGAGATTAGCGCGTTCAACCAAACAAACAAACCTTCCAGCTTTACAATATAAGTATAGATATGATAGATTCTTCATGTATATGACATAACTAGCTGACCCGGCCACGCGTTGCTGTAGCTCAGTTATCATATCATTACATATTGATAATAATTCATAATTGTTGTTGATAATATGACCAATAAACATCACTTAAAGAACAACACGCAGCGGAAGCTCTTAAAAGGAAAAAAAAAAACAATTTCGAAACAGGCTTCATTGCTGTTCCACTCCTATTGATATTAACGTGATTATATATAGCCTATAGCCTTCATCGATAAATGAGCTCTCTAACACTGAGAGAATTTTTCAAAACTGACCAGTAGTTCCTGAGATTACCCCCTACAACCTCGCAAACCTACAAATTCACAAACTTTACCTCTTTATAATGTCATTATTATTACAATAATATAATATTAATTATATGAATACGATCTATATGACATAATAACGTAACTGGAAATCACTGAATATATCTAAAACTATAATATGAAGTTCTGTTAAGTCTTAAGATCGTGATTGACAATGTCATTAAATTATAGTATCTACTTTATGTCGTTTTCGTATTAAACGCTGAAAGTTATTTGTATGACTGATATTGCATTTTATGTCATATTTGTGTGGTTCAAGGCTGTCTGTGGCAGTATTGAGAAATGCTAACTGCTATACCAAGTTAGCCTGAAATTTCATGTTTAAATGTTTCCCAAGCAGGTAAATAATTCGCTGTTTCCCGAGCCGTTCAACGTTATTATACTTTCACGTGCTGCATTAATAAATACGTTAACGGAATTGCTGTACAGTTTATTCTGTATTACTGAAATTATATTTATTTTAACATATAGCATATTTATTACAGTTGCAATGTAGTCAATAAAATTACAAAACATAATGACTGTCCTAACCACCTCAAACTAGCCTCCTTAAGTAATCGAAGAATATTATTAGAATTTATGTTTTTATTTAATATATTTCATGACAAAATTGATTGTCCGCAAGTTACTAATCACTTCAAATTTAATATTCTTGCTAAGCTTCCGAGGTTTAATAAATTCGTACCATTTTATATTTCTTATTCATGTACTAATTTAGGCTTTTACTCTCCGGTCAACAGAATATCTAGGTCATATAACTCATTCTATAAAACGTGCGACATTTTCTCACCTAAACGAAATCATTTCTAACCAGCGATAGAGACATATCAGTCATGTGAATAGTCACAAAATACAGTTTTCATTGATTTACTATTTCTATCCTCTCTGTTAGTTTTCATAATATTTTATATAAAATATGGTTTTAGATTGTCAATTAGTTTTAGAATTTAATTTCACTTTCTGTTTCAATTTCCTTGTTTTCGGATTGTTATCTTAAATTTTTAAATATGTAAAAAAATATTTTTTTTATTATAATTTAATTTATTGTTGGAGCATGCTGTAGTTGTCTTTATATATGACTGCATTTATAATTAATCACAATATTACTACCTTTAATATATGTACTAGTGTGTTACCTACTGTCCCACCTACCTAACGTACTCTACTACCTAGAACCAGATAACACGGACTCAGATTACAGTGCAAGTTTCCATGTGAATCATCGAAAAGCGCTGACCATGTGAAATGGACACTTCGTGGGACAATGAAGCGATGACAAAAGGACAATCTCGCTCTATCGCTTGAGCTTGGAGGTTCACACATTAGTTTAGGTAATATATTGTAATCAATTAAATATATTATAAGTTTTTGTAAAGACTAAAAATTGCCTTTCTTTTAAAATCCTCCTACGGACGACCAACTACGTAATTAGTGTATCGTTATGTTGACGTCCCTAAAATAAATAAGCAATAATCTTCTTCTTCCTCTATTCTATCTTCTTCTATACATATAATAAAAATGAAGTGTCTGTATGTAATATCAAAATAACACTTTTTTACTGATTGGATGTGAAAGTATACACGCTACTGATAACAAAACTGCAATTTTTAAAATTTTTGTCTGTCTGTCTGTCTGTTTGTTCCGGGTAATCTTCGAAACGGCTGGACCGATTTTGACGGAAATTTCACTGGCAGATAGAAAAAATTACAGCGCGTTACTTAAGCTACTTTAAATTAGACTATCTGTTAACCGCGGCTTTGTCTGCCATGCTATCTTCAAAACGGTTAGACCGATTTCCACGGGACTTTCACTGACAGATAGCTGACCTTATGAAAAGTAATTTAAGTAATTTTAATTTAGACTAGATGTTAACCGTGGCTTCGCCTGCAGTATTATCTACGAAACAGTTTGACCGTTTTTACGGGACTTTCACCGGCAGATAGCGGACATTATAAAAATTAATTGAAGCAATTTTAGTTTATACTAGCTGTTAACCGTGGCTTCGCCTGCAGTGCTATCTTCAAAACGATTCGATCGATCTTCAGATAACTTTCACTGGCAAATAGCTGATCTTATAAAAAGTAATTCGAGCAATTTTAGTTTATACTAGCGGTCCCCTAAAAAAAATCCTAAAGTCATCCACCCCCTCCGGCCAATTTAATCTAAACCATTCTCAATCTCCACAACACACACAAAAAATTTCATCAAAATCGTCCAGTCGTTTAGGAGGAGTTCAGTCACATACACACGCACACAAGAAATATATATATTAAGATTAGCTGTTAACCGTGGTTTCGCCCACAATGCTATCTCCAAAACAGTTAGACCAGTTTTCACGAGACTTTCACTGGTAGATAGCTGACTTTACAAAAAGTAATTTAGGCAATTTTAGTTTATACTAGCTGTTAACCGTGGCTTCGCCCGCTGTGATATCACCAAAACGGTTACATTGATTTTCACGGGAATTGCACTGGTAGATAGCGAACCTAATAAAAAGTAATTGTGATTATTCTATTTTAGACTACCTGTTACCCGCGACTTTGTCTGCATGAAATTTAGCAAGATTTCAACTCATTCTTTATTTTTAATAAGATAAAAAATAATTATCAGCTTATTGTTTACAGTTCGACATTATTATTATTAATAACATTAATGATATAGAGGTCTTCCTAATAAGATCTTAGATTATAAATGTATTACGTAAAGAGTTCCATAATACAATTTGTTGCGGAACAGACAAGCGTTTATTTTTTGTATAGTCACAAAATCTTAATTATAATAATGGCAATGTATATTAAATGTAATGTAAATCTTTATAATAATATTTTAAGTTATTGTTTCAATAGTTCCTTATACCGTGTCAGTAAGCACTGAGGTAGTTATATGGTTGGTTATGGTTCCAAATGTGTTGCTGATGACAAACGTCATTTGGCACGCTCTTTGTATTTATATATCTTACTAGCGGGCCCGGCAGACGTTGTCCCACCCTGATTATAAAAAAATCATTGATAACTTATATACCAAAACGTTCCTCATGAATTACTTTATCCGCTGGCGAAAACTGTATGAAAATCCATTCAGTAGTTTTTAAGTTTATCGCGAACAGACAGACAGACAGACGCGGTAGGGGACTTTGTTTTATACTATGTAATGATGTACACGTTACATGTTACTTTTAGTGGCGTGCGCGTCGTACTTACAATTGTATTTAAAGAGCGTTTCTGTAATTGTACATAGTCTTACAATTCTATAATTCTTTAATAAGATTTAAAAAAACGCGTGCGGAGCTGCGGGTACAGCTAGTACATAAATAAAGTTCACAAGTTAAGAAATTAAACGAAATATGTATTTCTTTATATAGAATAAAAAGTCGACTTAATTTTTACTAATACGTCTGGTCACTGAACGTTATTAACCTTTCATAATAGATGGTAAGTGACTTAACAAAACTTACGAAGAAGCTTATTCGTTATCTTTTAGGTTATTCAAGGTTCGTTAAATATTTTCATAGAAATAAATAACCGCGTATTTATACGAACAAGGTATAAGTCGGAATATATTCCTAATCCAATAGTGAGACTAGAAGATGAGCCGAACTTCTCTATTACGTTTATTATTTAAATAAAACTGATAAACTCTTTGACAGTTCAGTAGAGATATAAACGATGTTCTTGTTTTTCTTCAAAGAAATTAAACACTTTTATCACTCGTTAAACTTCACGAAGTGTGTTTTAAAGTTAAAAAGGCTTTGCAAATATAAATTAATGAATGAGTGTTTTTAATTATCTACAGCTATTTAAAATCAGAATTTGAAATATTAAGAATTATATATAATCAAAATTATTAATTGGACTTGTTTTTCTGAATGTCTTTCGTGTGTTTTAATATTGAGATGGTATGCAAAAATTAAATAATTTGGACGTTCATCTATACTAATATTATAAAGAGGTAAAGTTTGTTAGATTGTAGGGGGTAATCTCAGGAACTACTGGTCCGATTTGAAAAGTTATTTCAGTGTTAGATATCTCATTTATCGAGGAAGGATACATGCTTGTCGGCGTTTTTTCCTTCTGAGAGCTTCCGCTGCGTATTAGCGATAGCCCAAAGTAACTACTCCACGCGGACGAAGTCGCGGGCAGAAGCTAGTATCTCATATAAAGCTTGTAATATCAAACAAAGAGGAAAATATATATGCATTCATTCAGTGTTATGTATAAAAAATAATAAAAAACAAAAGGCAATATAGTGTAAAAAAGTATTTCCATTCTCAGTATGTGAATATTACTATCCCGTTTCAAAATCAGAAAAACTACATGTAATGAACTAGAAAATTTTGAGATTCTCTTTTATCACCTCTTTCTCTTGAAATTGCTACTAAATTTAATGCTGCGTCGCAGATAAACGGGATGTAGTTAATTGAGCTAAGAGAAAATCGTTTTATGTTCGTCGTAAAATAAAAAAAAAATTAAACATTCTGGAAGAGTGTATACTAAATCGTTTCATATCTCATTACGTGGTAAAACAACATAGTCTCCTAAGACATAAAATGAGGAAGTAAAAGTTATAAAAAACATTAATACATTGCGCTAAACGAAAATTAATTTTCTCTGTGAAATGTGCACGTTTATTTAAAAGAATGTGGGGAAGCAAATGGGTTTCGCGATTAACCAGGGGCCCTTTATAAAAAGAGCATTTTCTAAGGCTCGTTCCGAAATAATATGCGAGCGGCTGTGGCAGTAAAGGAAATAACCTTAATTTTATTTCGATCATCGATTAAAGATACGTAGAAGATTTAAGATTCTTTTCTTACGACGTTATATTACCACGATTTTTACAACGTAAGTAGTTCGTACGTTAGTAGTAGTGCGTCTGAATTCAATCGTAATTTAATCGTACCTCTAGGTCGTGTTTGCAGTTCCAATTGTGTAAGGTTACAGTGGTGAACCAATTAAGTTACTACTAAGGTAGGAACTGTTAAGTGATTTTATTGTACCTCCCTCAAGGCGATCTCAAGAAACCTGCATCGGTTAACTAACATGTAATTAACTTCATTGTAGTTATTCTACCTTTATTTAACTTATGAGCGGTATTCATTGGTGAAACGTGACTGTTGTGCATTACATATATGCACATTCTTTGTATTTCTAATTACATTTTGATGTAAAACTATATTATAATATAACTATTCATATTTTATTGTAAATAGATATAATAGAATAATTAATTTCTTCATTATTATTAATCACTAGCGGGCCCGGCAGACGTTGTCCCGCCCTTATTATGAAAAAATCCTTGACAAATTATATACTAAAACGTTCCTCATCAATCACATGTATCCACCGGTGAAAACCGCATGAAAATCCGTTCGGTAGTTTTTGAGTTTATCGCAAACAGACAGACAGACAGACGCGGTAGGGGTCTTTGTTTTATACTATTTAATCATATTAAGATAGTTAATACATACCGTGTTTTTGATTTAAAAAATCACAGGTATTCAGTTTCAATTGAATTCAATATGTTTTCGTACCCTTTTTAATGCATTTTCTTATATTACTACTAGCCGTGCCCGCGACACCGTCCACGTGGAACCTATTATAAAGAAACAGTGACTAATAAAATTATCTGAATGTATTGTAGGTGGTAGAGCTACGTTGAGGCTATTAATAGTCCTACCTCCCCTCCCCTTCCTCCTTCTCTTACTCCCCCTCTCCCCCAAGACAGGTTGGCAACGCACTTGCGACTCCCTTGCTGTTGCAAGTGTCTATGGACGGTGGTGATCACTTAACATCAGGTGACCCATATGTCACTATGATATAAAAAAATAAGTCTATTTACTTACCTGCTTTTCTTCCGTACTTAAGTCGCGTTGTCATTAAAGTTACAATAACTTTTGATAGAGTGAACCGATTTTAATGAAACTAAGACTAAATGTTACTCAAGGACACGCTTTGTGATTGTCTTTTTGAGGTGTTATCGTGAACGCAGTACTTTTGCAGTGATTCGTATTCAAACAAACAGAGAGATAGACAAAAAGACATTTCTAAAAATGGTTGAAATGTATTTTATTACTTATTCCAAGACATCTGCAACAATTTTTTTCGTGAAAATCTAGAAGCACAGACACGTTAGATTTACATTCTTATTATATGTGTATATTCACTAATCAGCATTTCATTTAAAAATCTCAATCTATCTTTTGAGCTGCAGAATTATGTCCTGAGTACGTTTTGAGTTATTTTTATCTGTTCATTATTTATTTCTCAATCATGTGTGATAGAGGAGAAAAAATAATGATGAATTTAAAACTTTTCTTTTATATTGAAGTTATACTTCTTTTGGCGCGTTAGAGAAAAATGATGAGAGAAAATTTCTATGATGCGCGCGCACACCGTCACGAAAAATCGACACCCTGAAGTTATTAGGATGCGCGCGCACACAGTCACGAATAACCGACACCCCGAAGTTATTACGACGCGCGCGCATACTGTCACGAAAAATCGACACCCTGAAGTTATTAGGATGCGCGCGCACACAGTCACGAATAACCGACACCCCGAAGTTATTACGACGCGCGCGCATACTGTCACGAAAAATCGACACCCTGAAGTTAGCTATAGTCAACGTTTTGTGTCTTTGTATTTGTTGTTTGTATTTCTTTGTATTAAAACTTTCAATGTATTAAATACCTTTTATCTATTGTTAGTGTCGTTTTTTCTACAAACTTAGAATAAGGCGGAAGATAAAATTTTTGAAAAGATTTTTATCTTGTTACGCCAATGAAGTATAACTTCTAACGCGTGTACATAAGAACACACACATTTTTTTTTGACATCTGAAAATAACTATTTTCTTTTCAGCGGTGTACAATCATCCTGAAAATTAGTAGTCGAAAAGTATAATTTATATATACATATGGCAGACATATATACATACGTAGTGGTGTTTCCACAGTCGAAGCTTGCATGAGTTCTTACACACAATAAATATATACTAATGATGTCACGATCGGTAATGAAAGAAAAAAGTAAGAATGCACATTATTCTGTCAAAAACGATGCTGAACGGTCGGAATTTACCATTCCCATAGCACCTGAAAGCTATTTTTTTTTATATTTTATACAGGTATTTCAAAGTGAAAATAATGGGCAGACGATTGAGTGATGCAACAATTTAATTCAACTGAACTAAATAAACGTAGTATTAAAATCATTAAAATGGTACAAACAAGGCTACTAGGCTACCCTAGAAATTTCTTTAAAACGGGCACATAAGCGAAAGGCAAATCGACATTTGTAAATCCTCTGCGAGAGTACTACGATCGCGGCGCTGTGCGATCTCCAAACGGTCTGTAAATTTTATAATTGTGTGTATAATGTATTTCAAAACTAAATAACTGTAAAGGGAACGTACTTATGATGTTTGTGTTTGAAGTATAAATTGTTTCATCATTTTTAGTTATGAAAAAATATCTGTTTATCAAACACTACCGACCCGCCCCAGCTTCGTACGGGTGCAATATACATTTTAGTGAAATACTGTTAAGGACAGTTTTCATCTACATAACATGTACTGTATGTAATGTATTCAATTGGATAAGGAATAATACTGTATTTAATAAAATAGCTTGGTAAATAACACATAATTATTTTTGTAAAAAGATAAAAATGTTTACTATTGGTTATCCTTTACATATAAATATATACCATCACGGACTTTTTTATCGATCCTTTTAAGAAATACAATTCCGTAGCACATTAATTTGGTCTATCTCGTAAGGTTTAGCCAGCGTTTGCGATTTAATCGCACAAAAATATGTTTGTTACGACAACACCTTACAAATCTTTGGATTTGTCGGCTTTTCTGTATTATGCATATAAACCTTCCTCTTGAATCACTCTATTGCTGAAAACTGTATTATAATCCTTTTAATACTTCAAAAGATCTAAGAGAACAGACAGCGGAAGCGACTTCATTTTATACTATGTAAATATTTAATAAAATGTTCTATACTTTGACTAGAAAAAAGTATAAATTATTTAATCAAGCTTCCTCGTTCTTTAGAGAGACACGAGCTATCGATGGCTGCACTGACGGTAACTTAATATTAAATTCCTGGTGCTTTATTAAGGGTCAGAGACAGACGGGTTCGTATCTACATGTACCGTGCTCCCTCTCCGTACTTATTTCGTTGATATTATCGACTATTTTATAATAAATCATAACGATAATATTAAAAATATGGTATGAAGTACAACAATGTCAGTTCTAAAAAACCGTGAGTTTTTAAAATTGGTTCACGATATGATAATTTGTGTTAAAATCACAAATGAACATAAATGAAAATTAATCAGTACGTAATCCATTGCATTTATATAGTTATACTAAACTTCCATCTTCATCTTCGTTTAGACTGTAAGATTTTTTGTACAGTTTTTTAAATGTAATTAAATTTTTATATTGTCTCGGATTATTATAAAGTACCAAGCATTTGAAGTGGCATATCGGGTATAAGAGACGTCTGGCTAAGACCGGTTTCGATTTTGTAAATCGTTCTCTATATCGCACCACGCAGTGACTGAGAAAGACAATGCTATACG
Source organism: Antheraea yamamai (assembly GCA_036509395.1). Taxonomy (NCBI): domain Eukaryota; kingdom Metazoa; phylum Arthropoda; class Insecta; order Lepidoptera; family Saturniidae; genus Antheraea; species Antheraea yamamai. Next base: position 10,226,164 of record AP028442.1, on the reverse strand, counting down.
AAACCGAGCTCAGCCGACTATCTCATTCTTCTGCCCGACATACTAAATCAAATGTCGGGTACTATATTTTATTGTTTATTATTCGCTATGTTCACTCTATTCAAACGCTTAGGAATTAAATTTCGAGAATTTCGTTCCCAAATTTCAATTATGTCCTTACTAATTTGGCCTGGGTGAGTGGATAGAGTGGGGAAATATCTTTTAATATATTGACATGTTTTATTTTAACGGATAGCCATATAAGGGTACGTAAAAAGTAAGCCTTTTTAATAACATGCAGATTTCTTGTGGTGTTCAGATTTTTTTAACAACTAAATTATGGAAATATAATCTTTGAAATACGAGATACAGATAATAACGAAAAAATATTCATACATTATAGTATTTTTTTCTCAGCCATTAGCATACTTTCTATCTTAAGGTAATACCGATATTAATGGTTACATGTACAACAAATATAGACATTTTAATTATCACTACATATTATAAAAAAAGTTCTCTGCTACGTCTGTCTGTCCGTTTGTGATAAACTCAAAAACTACTGAACGGATTTTCATGTGATTTACACCAGTAAATAAAGAGATTCGTGAGGAAGGTTTAGGTATATAATTTGTCAAGTTTTTTTTATTATCTGGGTGGGACAAAGTCTGCCATGCCCGCTAGTATGAGATGAGTCAGTGCAAGTGCATATATAGGTATACATAATATATATTTTATTATTATATTCATCTGTTCATACATTTCATTATGAAAACTTCAAATTATAAAACAAAAAGAAAAATTACAAGTTAACACTGGCAGACATACATTAAACAAAAAATAAACAATAGAACGACAAGTTTTTATTACTTTGCTTCACACCCATATTATATATTAAAATTATAAGGATGGTGCACATCATTACATAGTATAAAACAAAGTCCCCTACCGCGTCTGTCTGTCTGTCTGTTCGCGATAAACTCAAAAACTACTGAACGGAATTTCATCCGGTTTTCACCAGTGGATAAAGTGATTCATGAGGAAGATTTTGGTATGTAATTTGTCAAAGATTTTTTTATAGTCAGGGCGGGACAACGTCTGCCGAGCCCGCTAGTATTATTATATTTGTTGCTTATATAGTAGTGGTAAAGAATGATAGAACTATTCTCAAAGTGCTAAATATAAATACAAAATGGTGTCCAAACAATTAGTACGGAATCGAGTCTAGTTTTTAAATCGAAATTTTACTTTCAGGCATTTTCTAGGGAAAAATTACAAGTTTGCTCGACTGTAACGTATTTTCATAATTAATGAAAAGGGTTCTGACGACTGCTTTAATAGTAAAATTATACTGAAATATAAAAGATAGAAATTGTTTTGTGTCTCTGAGTACAATAGTTAATGGAATTTAAAACAAAAACAACCTAATTGATTTTAAGATAGCCTATTGTTTGATTTCTAATGACTTTTAATAAGTATTTCGGAAATATTATTTTATGTGATAACGAGTTCAGTAATTACTCTGGATCTTGAAATATTAAGATCGCAGATTGAAGGATTGTTTATTTATCCATTTATAAATTACTTTATAGAGTTAAATTAAAATACTAGCTGTACCCGCAGCTCCGCACGCGTTTTAAACCATGTACAGTTATAGAAATGCTCTTTAAAAACAATTGTAAGTACGACACGCTTGCCACTTACAGTAACATGTAACGTATACATTAGATATATAAATACTAACAGTGTTTCAAATGAGGTTTATCATCAGCAACATATTTGGAACCCTAACGCACCATATAACTACCTCGGTTCTCACTTATACGGAATAAGGAACTAATTCAAGATTTAATTAAAGATGTTATTACAAAGAAGTAATATCGTCATATTGTCAATAAGTAATACGTTTATGGTCTAATATCTTATTAGAAATACCCCTTCTATCTTCAAAATTACTATTAATAATTGTAATGTTGAATTGTAAACATTGAATGTCTTGATCTTGCATAAATATAATTCAAGTTATAAAACTTTCTGTCTGTCTAAGCAGTTTTTAATATTGAACAGTTGAAATAGTACTCATTGAAGTTGATACAATATTTTTATATGTTACTATGGTTACTGAGTTATGGAAATGAAAGTGCGGTAAATAAAACAAAATGGCAGCCAAAATGACCAAAAAGACAATATAATTTAAGTTACATAGATAGATACAGATATATGAATTTCATTTATATTTATTCTTGGAGTCCCGTACAACGCACGTCTTACGCACATGTTTACAGTGAACACAATATTTTTGCCAAATTTCATGCGGACGAAGTAAAATAGAATAACCTAAATTACTTTCTATAAGGTCAGCTACCTGCCGGCTAACGTCCTGTCAAAATCGGATTAACCGTTTTGAAGATAACCTGCGGACGAAGTTGCAGGTAACAGCTAGTCTAAAATAGAATAACTTAAATTACTTCCTATAAGGTCAGCTATCTGCCAATATAAATCCCGTAAAAACCGGTCCACCCGTTAGGAGATAGCACTGCGGGCGAAGCCACGGTTAACAGCTAGTATAAATTAAAATTGGCTAAATTACTTTTTATAAGGTCAGCTAACTGACAATTAAAGTCTCGTAAAGATCGATCAAACCGTTTTGGAGATAGCACTGCGGGCGAAGCCACGATTAACAGCTAGTCTAAATAAAAATAAACTAAATTACTTTTTCTAATATACGCTATTTGCCGGTGAATGTCCTGTAAAAATCGGTAGAACCATTTTGGGGATAGCATTGTGGGCAAAGCCACGGATAACATCTAGTCTAAATTAAAATAGACAAAATTACTTGTTATGATGTCCACTCTCTGCCGGTGAAAGTCCCGTGATAATCGGTTTAACCGCTTTGGAGATAGCATTATGAACAAAGCCGCGGTTAACAGCTACTCTAATTTAGAGTAGTCGAAGTAACCCGCTGTAACTTCAGCTATCTGCCAGTGAAATTCCCGTCAAAATCGGTCCAGCCGTTTCGTAGATTACCCGGAACGAACAAACACACAGACAGACAGACCGACAAAAATGTTAAAAATTGCATTTTTGTTATCAGTAGCGTGTATACTTTCATACCTAATCAGTAAAAAATTTGATATTACATACTGACACCTCATTTTTATTATATAAAAAGATAAGAGATAAAAAATTGTGGAACTTGGCAACCTCCCGCAGATTGGATCTAAAGGTCTTCCATTTTCAATTTTCATAGACTTATCAGTAAGATCTCTAGCAACTTAACCAAGATTTTATATCTCGTTTTAAATGATAAAAACGTTACAAATAAGAAATGTTTTAGGTTATACAATTAAAGATGTATGTACAAAATTAAAACACGAAATATGTTTAGTTTAGTAGTTTTTGAGTTTATTGCGAACAGACAGACAGCCAGACGCGGTAGGGGAATTTGTTTTACAGTATGTAATGATAGATATTATATTATTCGTACAATATCGAGGCAACTTAAAAGACAAATAAATGACAATTTTGTATTTCTACATTTATATTTTAACGTTCTATTAGACTCTGACTATTTTATGCGCAAACCCCAACATATTTTTGAAGTGAAACTTCTAATGCGACTTCCAACAAGGTTGCGTTAAACGTTTAACGCTACCGTGGAGGGGGTATGAAAGTACTGTTGCGTTAAACGTTTAACGCTCCTGGGGAGATGGAATAGAGAAGAGGCAGAGCAAGAAAAATAATCAAACATTTCGTATCTTACTTTAGTTATCATAATCCCTATCGATTTGGATATTTCTCAACTCGAAAATGATAAATAAAAGATGCAATTAATTTGTAAGCAATGTTAATAAAGTTTATCTTAAAGAAACAATATGATTTCACTAAAAATCAAATTCTACCCCTTCCTATTTTCATTTCCACTATACGAAGTTTCACTACTTCTGCGCGGAGGGACTCCACGCACTATTTTGTTTTCTAAATTATTATCCGATAAATTAAATTATCGCTATATTCAGAGCAGCCAATAATATTGCCGGAGACTCTACATGGAATTTTGTTTTTTTGATCTAGCAATACCGATAGTTACTTTTTACTTTTCCTTTTATCTTGCACTGCTTGACTACATATGATACGTTTATTTCAGTAGTAAAGTATATGATTATACAAAATATAATACATTGATTGCCTTCTGAGGTTTTTTACACATTTTTCACGAGTGATTTAAACGTAGCAGGCAAATTGTTTATAGCAAATTGTTATTTTAGTTATCTATATATATAATTGTAAGCATTTTTAACATGAAAGCTAGGATGAATTCTATGAGTACTTTTATACCTTGATCAGAACAGTATCTGAACTGCGTCATAGCGTCTATAATTATCTGTTCTAGGTCCTTTAATGTGTCCGCTCAAATGGGTGCACTCGATTTTCGTGGTTCGTTGGTTTGTGCATAAAACGCAACGCCTGATAATTTTATATAGACGTAGTTGATTATTGAATATCACAATTATTAACCTAACGAGTTTGAATTATATTAAGATGGGATCGATTTTTTTTTGTCTTGTTAAAAGAATGTCAGTAATCATTACATAGTATAAAACAAAGTCCTCTACCGCGTCTGTCTGTCTGTCTGTTCGCGATAAACTCAAAAACTACTGAACGGATTTTCAAGCGGTTTTTACCAGTGGATAAAGTGATTCATGAGGAAGGTTTTGGTATATAAATTTGTCAAGGATTTTTTTTATAATCAGGGCGGGACAACGTCTGTCGGGCCCGCTAGTATTTAATAATTAATTTAATTAGCATGTTACCTTTTAAAGAATCTGAATCTATGTTTATCTAGCTGATACTCGCGACTTTGTCTGCGTTGTTTGTTATCTTATCAATACATTTTATGTACAGAGACAAAAACGTAAAAAAAATGGAAGGAAAAATATACTTTGCTTATAAAATAAACAGTGTTAGCCCGTTTATTATATACCTCTCCTGCGCATAAGTACCATCACACCGCTAGCCCCACTCTTCTACGGCAAGAAAACACACATCTGAATGCGTAGTGCTTATCAAAATCGTAGTTTCTTAAAAGTTGTATAACTTTATATTAAGATTTAGGTAAGGACAAAGTGTTTAAGAGATAAAACCAAAAAGTTTGATCAAAACGTAGCGTAGCGTGTGCGTGATACAAGCACAATGGAATGTCTCTATCATTTTATTTACATACATTTCATTTATAGTAATACTAGCGGGCCCGGCTGACGTTGTCCCGCCCTGATTACCCCCCCCGCAGCCCCCCTTGTGGGTGGAATTTCGTAAAATCCGTTCTTAGCTGACCTCTACTCGGCGAAAGGAATATTCCTACCATATTTCAAGTCGCTACGCCTTATGGTTCCAGAGATATCGTGATGAGTCAATATATAGGTGGGAATCTCTAATATATATATAGATAGATGACAATTTAATAAAACACTTTCAAACAAGCAAGTTTCATGTTTATGACTAGCTGTGCCCGCGACTTCGTCGGCGTAAAACTTTATATAAAAAACAGCAAATAATAAAGTCGTCTGAATTTATTAATTCCATTTACTTATCTACTGTTCTCTTGTACTTAAGTCACGTCGTCATTAAAAGTACAATAACTTTTGATAGACCGAACCGATTTTAATTAAACAAAGACAAATGTTACCTACTCGAAGATTTGCCTTATGACTTTCTTGGAAAGATCATGTCGTTAACGCAGTACTTTAGCCGTGATGCGTGTTCATACAAACAGACAGAAGTTTAAAAATAAAAAAAATGATTGAAATGTAATTTATTACTTATTTCTAGATACTTGCAACATTTTTTTTCACGAAAATCGAAAAAGTACAGACACGTTACATTTAGATTCTTATTATATGTGTAGACTAGCGGGCCCGGCAGACGATGTCTCGCCTGATTATAAAAAAATCCTAGATAAATTATATACTAAAACCTTCCTCGAGAATCACTTTATCCATTGTTGAAAACCGCATAAAAATCCGTTCAGTAGTTTTTGAGTTTATCGCGAACAGACAGACAGACAGACGCGGTAGGGGACTTTGTTTTATACTATGTAATGAAGATATAACCCATATATTTCTTTTTCTTTATTAAATGATTTTTGGTGCCTACATGCATCTGCATCTTCATCTATAAACACATTAAAATTCATTGTTCATCCACGTTTAGGCAATAACTTATTTATAACATTTGTTATTAAAAAAAACCAGTTATAATTATATAATTTGTAAGTGAAAAAACGCATTATAATTTCGATAGGACTGTATTATCAAGTCATAAAGTTCTTAAGATGCGTGGTTTGGATGTTCCCAATATTATTACGTGACAATAATGTAATCACAGTTTTGGTACGACTTTGGAATCCTAATTCAAACATTCCTGACTTATATTATAAATGTAAATGTTAGTGCGTTTGTTTGCTTATTTGTTACGCTTTTACGTCTTAACTACTCGACCAATAAGCATGTAAATTTGTATACAACAGAAATACAGGAAAGAAGGAACTTTCGTTAAAAAACGAGTACTGCTCCAGAGGGATCGGTCAAAACTGAATTAATCCGAACGAAGCCGAAAGCAAAAGTTAATATGAGATAAAACCAATTTTAAGTAAGCTTTAATTTTGATAAGGACGTACACCATTTATCCATTGTCATATAAAAACTCAAGACACAGACTCTCTAATAAAAGTAGCGCTCAAAACCGGCCGCAAAACTCCCCAATATACATACGTGGTTATAGTTATGCGATAAACTTATGATTTTGTAAATTCAACCTTATCTGAATGATTTAAAGTTGTTTTTACAAGGACGCGAGCGACGCGAGACTATTTGAAATGACTTTAAGATTTCCAGTTTTTATACAACGAGACCGAAGTTCAGATATTGTCGTACATAAGGTTTTTTTTTTTAATAATCTTTATAATTTAAGTGGAATTTAAAAGGAACAGTTAAATTGGATTTAGCTCGGTTTGAAATGTAATGACCCATAAATTGATGACTCAATTTTGACCGCTGCGTTTTTTTGCTTTGTATTATGTTATTTTCAGTACCCCTTACGACGCGATGTTTATGCTAAATTCCATGGTTTTTTTTTTCGAACAGACTATACCTTTAGCCTGACAAGGCCTTTAAAGATTCACGGGACTACTAAGGCGAGCGCTTAAGGCACTCAGCCGATTTTATATAAACAACTAGCTCAAGGGTGCGCGGCACACCTCGGCTTGGGCCGGTGTCTATACCGCGGATCTAACCTAGCTAAACTATTCTAAGATATTTTAAGCGATTGAGTAGTTAAGGCGTGAAAGAGTAACAAACAAACAAATAATGTAGGTGGTAGAGCCACGCTGAAGCTGTCACTGGTGTCAGCATGAATGGGTCGGCTCGCCCGGGCTATTACCAGCCGACCCACAGAAACACCGACGTGAAGTAACAGTGCTTCCATTGTTGCGTTTCGTTCGCTCAGTGAGAGCGCCGGAGGCCCACCTCCCCTGCCGCTCTTCCCCTTCCCCGTCTCCTTTCCCCCCAAACACAGGCTGGCAACGCACTTGCAAATCCTCTGGTGTTGCTAGTATCTATGGACGGCAATGATCACTTAACATCGGTGACCCACCTGTTCGTTTGTCTCCTATAATATAAAAAAGTAAGAGTAACAAATAAACTAACATTCATATTTATAATATTAGTAAGGACGATTAAAGTTACATAGTCGGACTAAAACGTAGCCAGAATATCTTATGGGAAGATTTCGTCAAATATTCATTTAAACAGGGAACTGAAAGCACGGGAGATGAAATGAAAATTTTATTTATTCCACTGTTTGTATCCGTTATGAATTATGTAATTTGATTTCTATTGTCTAAGTTTTCTTTTGTTTTGAATTATTCGTTGAATCCAAGACGGTTGAATGTTATATAACAAGTCGCTTTGAGGAAATTTACAAAATCTCTAGAGTTGCGAGAACAGATACGATTGCTTATTTAGGACTACCAAACAAAATTTGTATAGAGTGATTTCATTAGTTGAGAATTAATTATATATTATCGCGTGAAAGATCTTTAACGCAGTGAATTATCGACGGTCTTTCAGATTAATTTAAGTATTTCTCGATTGTTTATAGTAAAAAAAAAAATACAAAAAAAATAAACCGCCTTCGATGTGAAAAACTAATAAGGCACTAAAAAGCGAAAAATAACTGAATTATTAAATTAACCAAATTAAATAAAAAATATTGATATTTGCGCTACTTAATAATATATTTGAAGTCAATGCCAACCTAAATTCATATCATCTATATACAAAGTTTTATCAATATTTTTTATTTAATTTGGTTAATTTAATAATTCAGTTGTTTTTCGCTTTTTAGTGCCTTATTAGTTTTTCACATCGAAGGCGGTTTATTTTTTTTGTAAAAAAATTTTATTTTTCCATTTTTAGTGTGCATAAATATATCTGGTTTCTAATGGGTATAATAAATCGGTTCCAATTTCACGAAAATACGTAGAGACGGAGTGGGTGAAAATCAAATAAACGACTTTTCACCCCCTTAGGGGTTGAATATTTTCTTTAAATATGGGACTACCTCTGAATATAACTAATTCAAATAAAAAAAGAATCATTAAAATCGGTTCATAATTGACGGAGATATCGATTAACATACATAAAAAAAAATACAAACAACCGAACGTAGTAACCTCCTCTTTTTTCGAAGTCGGTTAAAAAATAGGTAGCGATCCGTACTGCAGAAAACGTATAAATAATAATGGAAATAAACCGATTCTGATATCTCATAATCCTGTCAGAAATCCACTGCAGGGCCACAAGCCTATTTCCCAAGGAAGGTATGGGCATAATCACCATGAATAGCAGCAAACGACGTATTGGCGATTTCAAAGTTCGAGAAATCCATACTTCTATATTTTTCCCACATACAGTGGTACTACAAGAACATATCTCGGGTTCAGGTTTCCTCGCGATGTTTTCGTTCACCGTCAGCCGATAGTGTTACCAATTTAAATTGTAAATGTACGCGATTTCCCAAAAAATTCGTTGGTATATACCCGGTATCGAACCTGCGGACATCGGTTTGATATTTCAAAGGTCAAACCACCAAATCGCTACGACTTTTTTTATTTATTTTATATTCTGATATCGTAATTGTTTCTGAAATGTGTATTTTCATAAGATTATAAAAACATTTACCTATTTTAAATTATCACCACTAAGTTTCTTAATACAGTCAAGCAGCAGTGTTCGTGTTCTTATGTTGAAGCCTAGAGCAGCGGTTCTCAACTTTTTTTTCTCAGCGACGTACTAAAATTCTCTTTACAAATTAGCAACACCCTTAAATATTTACATGCAAAATTTTTGATAGTACAAAGTGAATGAAAGTATGTAAATCTCGCGACACGCTTGACAAGTGCCTAGGACACAGCAATGTGTAGCGACATGGTGATTGAGAACTGCTGGTCTAGTGAGTATGGTTAGCAATATGTGTTGGAATACGAGACGTGTGTGCTTAGTTGTCTTCTGTCGTAATGCATATAAGTAATACCAATACGAAATAAAAGAATGTTAATGTAACGAAATATTCCCGACAAATTTCAAGATAATTTCTGTGTTATGTTCGTTTTTGGGTTTAATACTGTATGATGCAGTCAGCTGTTTTGTTAAATAAGTGAATCAAAAAAATATTGCACGCATCTTAATGAAAAGTAAATGTACAAAATATAATTATGTAATAGGCTATTTTATACACTGAAAAATAATGTTCTAACTATTGATATTCTTATAGATTATTATATTCTTATAGATATGGGCTTAAAAGTAATTTGAATAAAAGATGTTGATTACTTATAAAAAAATGGAAAACAAAATATTTATTTGTTAACTGTCGCTAAGTGATCAAAAACGTTTTGGATTGGTGGAATTGATGATATAATGTTTGTCTGTACTATGTTTTGATTGGAAATTGACATGTGACGTCACATGAATCTAATGCGATATCAGATGGTGACCTTTTTACATGGTGTATTTTTATTGTTTTTTTTTAAATATATTATAGAAGGCAAACGAAAAGGTGGGTCACCTTATGTTAAATGATCAACATCGTTCACAGACACTAGCAACACCAAGGGAGTCGCAAGTGCGTTACCGGCCTTTGTTTGGCGGGAGAGGGGATGGGGAGGGGGAGCATGAAGGGGAAGGGGAGGGAAGGTGGACTTTCGGCGCTCTCACTGACCGAACGAAACGCAACAATGCAAGCACTGTTACTTTACGCCGGTGTTTCTGTGGGTCGAGTGGTACTACCCCGGGAGAGCCCACCCATTCATGTTGTTACCCAGTGACCCAGTAATACCTTCAGCGTGGTTCTACCAACACAAAATTTTTATTATATTAAAAAAAATCAAAAGCAATAATTTTCCATGTGCTTGATAAACACCACTTAATAATCTCCAACAAGGTTTCCATAAACCCTTCAAATAACCAATAGGCATTTAATAAACACCCAATTTAGTAGGAATAGCAGTCATGAACAACGTAATATTATTTAAACTGTTAAGTGTATATACTCATGACTTTAATCTCTTTGTCTGACGTCATATTAAATAAAGGTCAGCCATTATTTATCCGACGCTCATTTCATTTACATGGAAACCGAAGGACTTTATTTTTAAAAGGTACATGTATTTTATTCGCTCATTCACACATCACAAACATTGTTTATTCGTGAGTGTTGCGCCTTAAGAGTGGCGGATGACGCGCGTTGTAGACATAATAAAAGAAAATCAAAGCCATTGTGCGTTTTATTGGTCCTAAATTTGTTTTATTGCCGAGCTTAAGGCGATTCGCTCCTATATCGAAACGAATAAAGTGAACACATCGTGTTTTGGTGTTTTTAACATTGAGGTATATACATTACATTGAGGTATATACATATACATAAAACTGAAGTGCCATGTTCTTTGTCCGAGTCGAACTCCGAAATAGCTGAATCAATTTTGCCGAGACTGTTACAGGCACATGAGAACTTTTTAGAGTGTTAAGTCTTTCAATAGGGGTAGGCAGTAATGATAAAATGTAACAGAGGTGACATAAAATCCGATAAAAGCATTTTAAAACGATAAAAGATCAACTTATGAGAAAAGTACAATATTAAAAAAAAAACCTACAATGGTTCCAGATAAATCAAGTAGTTCCCATATGAAAACAAAACAAATTTTATGAGAACAAATTCACGAGAAACAACTAGCTTATCGAAAAAATCTATATATATGAAAGTATATACGGTACACATAACAAAAAAAAAAAATTAAATCTTAGTCTGTCTGTCTGTTTATTCAGGCTAATCTCGGTTCGACCGATTTTGATGGCACTTTCACAGACATCTAGCTAATGTTATAAGGAATAACTTTGGTTACGTTTACTTTAGAAAAAAATTGGGTTCCGCGTAAATATATTACATACTCTACAAAGATACAAACACCGATGGAGTCGCGGACGACTGATAGTTGAATGATGTAGATCAATTACTCGTGAGATCGTTAGTTTTGTTTAAACATTCATTTGAATTAACCATTTCTGTGCAGTCGAATCTACTATATTAATTTATGTTCATGGTTTAGGTTATTTTTTAATTACTCTATTATGTTGATACAGTTTGGTAAACGATATCCTGGATTTTGTAGGCATACAAATATATATATATTGTTTTCTTAAATAATAATGCCTAGTGAATATCGGTGGTAGGGCCACTTGTTATACTTAATTACATGTCATGAAATGTAGCGTAATAAAAGTAATTACTTATTCTAAAACTTATTAATTACCTTGATAAATAGTTAAAAACAAAACGAGTTTGTGTAAAAGTTAATTTCAGTAAATATACATTATTCATACTTATACAATACTAACAACTTTAAACTTCGTCAGCAGCATCAAATTATAATAAAAACTAAATAACAAAAAAACTATAGTTTAGCGCCACCTAGTGGAGAGGTCTACCTTTGTACAGAAAAATATATGTAGTAAGTAAAAAAGTAAAAATAATTCAAGGCGAAAAATTTAAATATAATTTCTCAGATATACGTAACAAAGATATGTCGATATTCTTATTTCACCTTTTTTTATCTATATTGCCCACAGTAATTCAATATCATTCTCTCAAAATACTCTTACTCCTTTAACAAGATTTATAAGATGTTTATATCCAGTGGCAGTAATAAAATTTCGTATTTCGCATCAACTGAAAATAGCTTTTAACTAAAATATACGTTAAATATGCCTTTCTAACGTTATACCCGCACATTTTGTACTGAAATTCAATTAAGCATTCATAACTCCGTCGGATACTCTCGAGCAAATGAATACATATTACTAGCTAGTATGCGAAGTCGTGTTATAAATGTTGCAGTTAACTTCAAAGTGAACGTTTTAAATGATTATTATCTATAGTTTTAATTAAAACCACTTAGAATAATATTCACATTAGTTAGTAATCAATTTTATTACGTTGCAGGAATTTCAATTTGTTTCATTATTTAGATTCTATTGCATGTTCAATTTAGTTACTAGTTACTTATCATTTCGACGAACTAGATGGCGGTGACGGGTAGCTGATGACCTCCGGCCGCCGTAGATGGGGCCTGGGGGCGATGGACACGGGTATGCTCGTCGCCCTGGCAGTTTAAACTGCACAGGCCTATGTGGTGGAGGCGCATTGTGCCAATACGACTCCCACAGTTCGTTAGGGAGGGTCTAACAGCCACTCCCACTTTGAGGGGTCTACCATTTGTGACCACTCAGACCGCAGTCAGGGCCCCTCGGAGGGCCAACACCTGTCAAGAAAGCAAACGCAGTGCTACTCGGCAGTTCTGCTAATTTGAAAATGTCGTCAAACTTCGAATTCCTTGAATGATGCATTAACCCAAGTGATTTTCCCTATGAGGCTGGGATAGTCATCAAGGATGTACAGAAGTCTCGTCAAAATAAAGAGAAAAAAAAGTGTGAGTCTTACATTTTTGATGTCTATGGGTAAAATCGATTGTACACTTCGTTACGGTCAGCTTTATTTCAACGGCATTTATTCGTTTAATCTTTGTACCACATTGTTATACAGTACACTTGAAATATTTCATCAGTGTACATTTGCATTACATAGAATGTTCAATCGAATAATTAATTAACTTATTATCATTATGCCATATGAATATTGTAAGTATGCTACTTGTCTTGTGTTATGTATGTTACTTATCAATGACATGAGAAAATAAATATATCTTAATATATATATTTCTTGTGTGCGTGTGTATGTGACTGAACTCCTCCTAAACGACTGGACCGATTTTGATGAAATTTTTTGTGTGTGTTCGTGGAGATTCGAGAATGGTTTAGATTCACAATTGGACCCGGCAGGTGGCGCTGCGATCGACTTTTAGGATTTTTTTTGTTTTCAAGACAGGACAACGTCCGCCCGGTCCGCTAGTATATACATATATCATTACATAGTATAAAACAAAGTTCCCTACCGCGTCTGTCTGTCTGTCTGTTCGCGATAAACTCAAAAACTACTGAACGGATTTTCAAGCGGTTTTCACCAGTGGATAAAGTGATTCTTGAGGAAGGTTTTAGTATATAATTTATCACGGATTTTTTTATAATAAGGGCGGGTCAACATCTGCCGGGCCCGCTAGTATATATATATATATTTTAACGATATCTCTAAGATTCGTCAATTGTTACTAAACAAAAAATAAAACGTGCGTGTATCAGTGTGTATACGCGGAGAAATTGAAACTTCTTTGGATTATATGTACTAAATTGTATGTATATATATGAGAATGCTCATAAACTATATACTATATGAAGTCCCGTAGTATAAATACTTAATTATACATTTACTCATTTTTTTATACCACTAGCCCCAGACAGACGCTTATATATACTAACATAATCGCATAAATACATACCTACCTTACATTTAACGCGTAACTCGTGATGCAAGTTTTTCCCTGCCGTGCCATTACAAGTTTCATTTCAAAAGAAAAAATAAAGAAAATCGATGGACAAACAGAAGAGAAGAAGATACTGAATTGTGTTGTCCTCTTCTGTATATGTAGATATATGTAAAAGTCTACACCTAGTAAAGACAATATTACAATAAAAATAGACAACAATGAATCCATATAAAACGCGTAATTCCAATGAACTAGACTGAATTCGCGGGGACCAGCAAATTATTAACATAATAGCGTATAATGAGGCATATCTGCAACATTCGTATTTATTTCATAATGTGAATATGAAAGCCATTCAGAGAATAATTTGCACTAAAATTGTATGCAGCGTCTGCGAATGGCGTTTTATTTGTAAAAGAGCTACTGCGGGTATTTCGCGATGTATATATTATTCAAAGTTTCAGTCGTTGTTTAAAATGAGTCGTATTTTAAAGACGAATCTACATTCATCATATAGATTGAAAACAATTTACTGAGTTTTATTTAGTAATATATTTATGGTGGTAGAGCCACGCTGTAGCTATTACTGGTTTCAGCATGAATGGGTCGGCTCGCTCGGGGTAGTACCACCCTTTCACAGAAAAACGACGTGAAGTAACACTGCTTGCGTTGTTTTCAAGGTCTTCCACGGTGAGGTTCTGAAGGTCATTTCTGCCTCTTTCTTCGACCCTGTGGAATCGACTCCCGGCGGCGGTGTTTCCAAACTATTACGAACTAACCTTCAAGAAACGAAGAAGAGTACTTCTTTGAAAGGCCAGTAACGCACTTGCAACTCCCCTGGTGTTGCCTAGTGTTTGGGGACGGCGGTGATCACTTACAATCAGGTGACCCGCCTGTTCGGTTGCCCCCTATAATATAAAACAAAATGCTAACCTATTACTCCTCAACATCTCTGTCACTTATGTAATACATACAGACATAGACCACACATATTTAATTATCGAATGTTAGCATATATTGGATATATCTGAGATTGATAAACTAAAAAAAAACGGTGTAAAGGTCGATCAAACGTCGATAACCTTGGATGTTGGCACGCATGATTTTCTCTTCATGAACTGAAAAAATTGTGAACCGCGTTGAGCGATAAAAAAAATATAAGGGAAAAATTGTAACTTCGCGTCACCGATTACCACGACCTTGACATGCTCGTGACGTATTGCGTTTGCGTCACACTAGCGACACGTAGTATAGCGGCCGGTGTCCATGTAATATTACTAATTTGTATTAAGCATGTGCAATCATCATATTATAATATGAAATTTAAATAATGTAGATCATAATTGATTCAAAAACAAACATAGTTGTTGTTCTATTGTACTTCTGTGGGCAGTAATTATGACTGCCTTAACTTTTTTTTTATCGACAAGGTATTTACCTCATCCGATTTACTAATGGCGATAGGCTAATGTAATACGAAGGAAGCGACATACGTTAAGTTTATTTAATTACTTATTGTCAATACGTGTGTAGTAAGTATACTTCGTATTTTAACATGCTGAAATTATGGTTTACATACGTTCACGGATTTTGTTTTATAATAAATGAAATATTAACTTTTTGTAGTAAAACTTCTTTAGGCGCGACTAGGAGGTAACTGGACGACAATGCAACGGAAGTCCGTTACGGCAATATGGCGTCGCGTTTCTGTATCTTCGGGCTAGATAATAATTAAACATAATCAAAACTTCTATTAAATCATAATTAATTTAATTCATTACTTATCATAGTAATCTGTTCGTACTTTTCTATATTTTATTTACTTTATAACAAAAAGTTGCTAATAATATTATTCCTGTGCTATTTAAGTTCCGAATTACCTGATAGATGGCACAAGAGATGATGAAGCTTTGATTTCATTTGTTACTTATTTACATTGAAATCAGATGGCAGAACGGTCTCGCGCTCATATAATTATCATTACATAGTACAAAACAAAGTCCCCTACCGCGTCTGTCTGTCTGTCTGTTCGCGATAAACTCAAAAACTACCGACCGGATTTTCATGCAGTTTTCATGTGGGTAGAGTGATTCGTGAGGAACGTTTTAGTGTATAATTTATCAAGGATTTATCAAGGGCGAAACAACGTCTGCCGGGACCGCTAGTTAATATACATAATTAATTCTATTGTATGATTTTTATTATTATTCAACTTAATATATATTTTTTTAAATTCTTGAGTGTTTTCTTTATAAACTATTTATTGACAAAATCAAAAATATTTAGAAAGTTTTACTTCAATCGCCTGTGACGGTTACATGCACTCATTTTTAGAAATATACCCACCTTTTATGTCAGGTCGTTTATCTGACAAAAGCTTAATATAAAAGCCACGGAAATCGTTTCCAAACTTAGTAATTCTAAACCCGAGTAATATACATAAACTGGTGACTCGCGGTAGAAATACACGAACAATGCCGAGAGGTCGGGATATTTCAAAAATCCCTTTTGAATATTCATCCTAAATCGTCGTAGACACAGATACGCACTGGAGCGTTAAATCCACTTCGCGGTTTATTGTAGGCATATGTCGTATGGTATAAGGTTATATTGAGAATAAATTTATATACCTGTTCGGGCATAAATTGGTTGAGGGGTAGTCAATGTTTTTTGGAGTGAAAACTTCCTTAGGCGCGTTGAGCGATATTTTTGGCATAAGATAAATTTATAATTTCGCGTTATGTTATGCTACGTAAGCATGACCGGCCGTATTATATAATCGGCTGAGTGCCTTAAGCGCTCGCCTTAGTAGTCCGGTGAAGCTGTTAAGACCTTCCTAGGTCAATAGCGTAGTCAGTTCGAAAAAACCGTATTATGCTTGCGAGGCTTGCGTCAGACTGCCGACGCGTAGTTTAGTGGCCTGTGTACATGTAATATTGATATTTTGCAGCTCATCATACGTTTGATTGATTAATAAACTTTATAAAAAACCACACTATGTTAATAATTTCAATAAGCAAATTCTGAAATTTAAATATTGTCATATGTGAAAATTCAAAAGAAAACACATTTATTTCATTGCTTTGTGTTTTCCCTGCTGTCGGCAGTTCTTTTTTTTTTTTTTCACCCCCCCCCCCCCCCCCCCCCCCCCCCCCCCCCCCCCCCCCCCCCCCCCCCCCCCCCCCCCCCCCCCACCCCCCCCCCCACCACCCCCCCCCACCCTCTTATGACTGCTTTGACTTTTTTGTACACATTATAGTATATATATATAAAAAATCGGAGATAATCGGTTACTTGCCCATAACCCGCTCTCATACTAGGATTCGCTTTCGACACTATCAGCGCGGCACGAGAATCGGTTTTCAATTTGTGGTATGCATTATTAAGAAAGCTGGTGCTTCCTTAACATCGGCAACGGCGGTTTCAATACGGTGACTGAACACACTAACCACAGAGCCATGATGATGGCCTTCAAGCCCTAGGCGGATACAGATCCCTACCAACCCGCATATAAAGAACTAAGGTGTAATACCTTCTGTTTGGTAGCTGTATTGCGTACGGATACAATTCTCTGGTCATATTTAACCGAGATACAATTCTCGTGTCTTATTGACCGACAAAAAGAATATTAGATGTTATTATTAGAAGACATTATTTAAAGATATCATTAGACTGATTGTAAGTTATCTTCCAGCCTAACTGTAACTATACACGTAGGTAGGTAACACTCAGATATATTTAGAGGTTCAGGTAGCCGAATTCTGGGACCCCAGAGAAAACTGATGTAAGATTATTATTATTAACTCGTTAGGGTATTACATATTATTTAGTTATGAGAGCTTTGGGCTATTCTGGAAAAATATTATATATAAAAATAACTTACGAGCCCATTATTATGACTTGTTATATTGTATTTATACATTAATGAATCAATTTGGTTATTTAAATATCTTGTAAGAAAAGATCAGAGAGAGGTTGCAAAAATTGTTTAAAAATCATATAGAGAGTTCGTTGTCTGACTGTTGGTTTTTAAAATGCCATCAAAAATGTTGAAACAAATTTATTTGTACTCGCAAATACAAAAATGAAATAGGCTTACGATCGCATAGTTACGCTGTGGTCAAATTTACACCTTATAATGCTGTGGTTGAATTCCGCTTGCAGATCTCTTCCTTTTGTTTAATGTCCTTAATGTACAAAAAGAACTGTCCTCGGACTCCCTCTTGCTCACTTATATGCCTTATAAGGGAAGGGTGAAAGCCACCTTAAGGCTGTACGGAAAGCTTTTATAATTCTCCTATTGTTTGCTTCCAATAGTTTGAGTGATAAAGTTTTCCCACGTCTTGTTGACTCACCGTTTTGTTTATTTGTAACACAACGAGCTTATTTGTGATATCTCAGGACAACTCTCCAATGGTATATGCGTAGTTCATGTATTGTTTAATTATATAAATAAATGAAACCATGTGTCTGGGTACGGTTCTAGGTGTACCGAAAAGAGTACTGGATAATCTGCGGAGCGCACGCAAAGCTTCACAGAATCGATTAATCTTGTTTGTGCCTGATGTTCTTTGATAACCTGAGGAAAACCCAAGTAATTTTTCTTTTTTGAATAACGCGAGTTTTATTAATGGTTCACTATTTGATGACGAGGGAGGCTGGTTTAATGTGACTGACTCAAATAAAATAAAATAGATTTAAATAGAATAATGAAGTCTTTTGTAATATAATTAAATTAATAATAAGTTATGTGTATAAATTAATTCGATATAGATATGATACGATAAATGTCTGTCATACTTTTTAGTAGACATTTTCCAACAGGCTACTTTTTAATGATAGGTACAATAAACAGAAAACTGATATGAAAAAATAAAAGTGAAAATATTTTATTGAACTAGTTATCTGTATCGATCTACATATAATAAGGATGTAAATCTAAGGTGTCTGTACTTATTCGATTTTTGTGAAAAAAATTGTGCAGATGTCTAGGAATGAGTGATAAAATACATTTCAATCATTTGATTGTATGAAATGTCTGTCTGTTTGTATGAACACGCATCACATATAAAGTACTGGATTTCCAATAAAGCCTCAACAAGAAAATCATAAAGCGTATCCTCGAGAGTATCTTAGTCTTTGTTTAAAAAAAACCGGTCCACTCTATCAAAAGTAATTGTTGTTTGAATGGCGGCTCGAGTTAAGTACAAGAGAAGAGTAGTAATCTATACTAATATATACTATAAAGTTGGAGGGTTTGTTTGTTTGGTTGAATGCGCTAATCTCAGGAACTACTGGTTCAATATGAAACATTCTTTCAGTGTTAGATAGTTCATTTACATCGAGGATGGCTATAGGCTATATATCATCACGTTAAGACCAATAGGAGCGGAGCACCAATGAAAAATGTTACAAAATCATGATTTTTTCCTTTTGAGAGCTTCCGCTCTGTTAGTAAAGTAAAGCAATTATTCCACGCCGACGAAGTCGCGGGCAGAATTAAGTGTCTAATATAACGTGACGACATTTACGGGAAAAAACATTCTAAGGCTAAATCGGTAATACTATTTAAAATAACTGGATCAAAACTGATCATTCATAATTTAATTTTCTTATCTTATACCCTTTCCCCCCCTTTAAAATCCTTAATTTTCTAATTCTCCCTTTCCTTTTTTTCTGTAACCTAAAAATTCCTTTAGTTGTTTTTAGTTTATCGCGAACAGACAGACAGATAGACGCGGTAGGGGACTTTGTTTTATACTATGATATGTATAAATAGCATATTGTTGTGCGCGTATCACTCAAGAACTAATATATAAATTTCGATATATATTTTTTTGTATTACTTCTTAGACACTTGCCGTGTTATTACAAAAAAGTTATGTACGTATTGAATACTTGCTACGGATACTTACGTATTAAATGTACCACACTTGCTGACGGCTGCCGCGGCAAGATCGTGTTATCCTTTTTCGCAAGTCTAACGTGACCTAACGTTCGTCGAGCGCGGTGCATTTAATACGTAAGTATTCAAACTCTTTTAAAGCGAGTATTCAATACGTGTTTAACTTTTTTTTAATAACACCCTTGGTGTCAATATCTCAAAAAGCGATTATGGCGATAGCTTCATTAAAATCATAGTTCCATTTTGAATCAGTACGGACGGTGCTGACATCTGTAATACAGCCCAGTACTAGTACGGATGTCACCAATCATTGTTACCGGTACTCAATACAATTTGTACCTTTCTTGGTATTATTATACTTTGCATTCTCAATTTTATGATTTTCATATAGAGCACTCCCGGTGCTTAAGACCTAATTTTCCATGCCTTTTCTTTGCGTGTACGCTTTTCTTTTTTTTCCTCCAGCCGCTCTCATTGCTCGGACAGTTCGTTTTTAAATTTGAACTGCGCACATTCCGTGATTAGATAATTTAATTATCCGTCTGTCTGTTCGCGATAAACTCAAAAACTACTGAACGGATTTTCATGCGGTTTTCACCAGTGGATAAAGTGATTCCTTAGGAACGTTTTGGTATATAATTTGTCACGGATTTATTTTTAATCAGGGCGGGACAACGTCTGCCGGGCCCGCTAGTCTTTTATATTTTAACAAGTGAAAGTTGCATTATGAATGCTGCTATAGTTTTGAAGGTTTCGCAAACTTCTTATAAGCAGTATTCCAGTGAGTTATTTTGACCCTGTAGCCATCATTATCGTTGAGTTTTTGTAATCTATCTAGGAAGGTGGTACGAATAAAAACGGATATTTATTTTTTTGGAAAATAAAATGAACCAATGTTACCGGTATATTTTATTAGCATTTCAATATCTAATAGCCAGCACGTGTCGCTTATACAACAATGTCAGAAGACGTCGAACTTTTGTAATATAAATAATTTATATTTTGTAATAGTTTATAATATGTAACGTTTGCTTTTATTAATAAACTGCCTGATTTCTACCCGCTTTTTTTACTCCTATACCGATACGTTCAATAGTTATAAAGTGATTGAGCCTCAAAAGAATCGTATTTTCATTATATATATATATATATATGCTTCGCCGAGGCACGGTATACTAGAAGGTTATGAGTCCTTAAAATTATTTTATGACTTATACAGTGTTGTAATATTAATATTAACATCCAATGGATACCATCATATATCGGAGTTCTAAATAACGATATTGTGGATAAGTTTGTGAATAGAGTCATAGTTAGTGGTAAGGACGTGCTACGTAAGCCCCTGCCTACAGAGTTCTTACCTCTAGCGAGGCGTGTTGTTTCCACCATGTGGAAAGAACTCATGGATAGGATTTCTGTAGACAGGGATATTTGGTATAAAACGTTCGAAGATAAGCGATGGGAGTCTCCTTGGTTACACCATGCCAGAATTTCTACAAGGGAACTCATTGCTGCGTAAAGTATTCGGTACGGTCACATGCCCTATAATAAATATCTTTTTATGATAGGGAATTAATGATCTCCGCTTTGTGACGTTTACCAGTCTACGGTTGATTTTTATCATATGTTGTGGGAATGTGGACGAACCAAAGAATTACGCCAAAAAATACTTTTCCTGAGGAGATTTTGGAGAGGTGAATATTGTATTGGGAAATCCTGTATGTAACGTGGCTAGAGTATTTTATAAATTTGTTTCTTTAGTCTCAAATTGTGAGAATCAAGTTTTATGATACATTAACCCAAGTGAGTTACCCTATGAGGCTAGCATAGTCATCAAGGATATACTGAAGGCTTGTTAAATAAAGAGACAATATATATATATATATAGGTATATGGATAGATCTATGTATTTGGTAGTGTATTGGGTTTCGCATTGGTTTGTGGCATACTATGTCACAGATGGGACCAACAACTTACAATCCTAATAAATCGCTGTTCTTGTATTCGCCGGCTATTTTGCCACCTCCTGCGCGGCAATCGATCGAACGAGCGGCGTCCGCGCACCCTCACCCGCCTACTCGCGGAGTTGTGTAATTGTAAGCGTCGATAATAGAGTAAGTCAATTACCCTAAGTCAGATAAACACAGCACACAATGGAGATACTCCATAACAAGCTGTAAAAAGATTTATTGAATTCCAAAAACTTTAATTTTTTTTCCTCATTCTGTTATTGTTTTCTTCAAACATAATGATATAACATCAGTTTCATAATCATCATCAGTCATCGCGGAGACTGGAGGTTACACGTATCGCGCGCTCTTAATATTGTATTTACGGTACTGTTATACATACTTGTAAACTGTATTTCTGTTTATACTTTTATAAAGATTAAAACATATTTTGGCACGTCATTATTTTAATGTCGGTTGTGTACACCACGCGGCCCACAGGTTGGTTGATTGAAACACTCTTTGAACTACGTTTTTGTGTTGGCCGTTAAATGGAACACGTAGCTCAAAGAACACTGTTATTTTATGAAATTAGAAATGTAAATATAATATTAAATTTGAGAGATTTATAAAATGTATTTAGAGGAATAATATTATAAACTTTGTACAGATTTCGCTTTAGGCTGTTATCTGCTGTGTGATATATCTCCAACCATAATACGTCGCTAAAATTTCTTTGAAATGTTCAATTTTTATAATAAATGTCATACGATACTTGATGGACGAGCTCGCTGTATAAAATAATAAAAATAAGGCTGCCTGGTAATGAAATATGTTTACCTTTTACAGTCACGATTCGCTCCTCTATTTCATGAAGCCCTTTGAACTTTATGTATATTAGGCAAATTGTTGTGGTTTGGGGAAATTTGATATATAATTAATTTATGAGTAAGCATTTAATTTTATATGTACACGTCTATATGTCTTTTTATTTTTGCAAAATTTGTTATACTTACAAATAAGTATATAATTATTTGTGTAAAAATGTGGTAATTTTGGTATAACATTCTCTAAGATCTTCGGTGATCTAAATGTTTTTGTCTACTCCTAAGCATATTAAGTTATAACGATTGTTAGAAGACTTCATTCTCACAGTCTATTGCTCCTCCTTTAGTATGCATGTGCTAATTGCCATTGACTGGTGACAAAGGCAATTCAGCCGCCTATATTTACAATATATAAATGCAAGTGGTCTGGGTTTCAGTTTATCACGCTCGTTGTGAATATAGAAGATATTAATCTGCTAGTTTCTTATAAGTGAATTCCCAATGATAGGGCTTAATTTCAAGAGCTTTCATGTGGCCGCTACGTTTTCACCTGTCCTCTTAAAAGTTCTTCGAAACACGTGACTACACTAACAAAGTTTCGTCCCAGATATGCATCTATGCCACATACATTATTAGCTTGCCGTTTCGTGGTCGGGCGGGCAACTTCGCTATCGCACACCTACCGCGGACTCTCTCGGCAGCATCTCAAGCCTAGGCTCGATGCCCGGATGGGTGCCCTCGAGATGCTGCTAGCGCGATACAGTGACACCACATTCACTAGTTTCCTGCACAAACCACACTGTACTCCGCACACGTACATACTCACACGGTGCGTACAGTGATTCTGTAAGGGACCCTTTTTTGTTTTTAGTTAGTTAGCCTTATTCAAAATCACCAGCCTCTATATACATTTACACTTTAGTGTGACACGTATAAAGATATGCATATGTGTCTCACTAAAGTATGCATGTACGATTAGCTTAGCTCAAACGGTTAGTTTAGTTCGATCCGCGTTGTATCCAAGGCAACAGCCGAAGCCGAGGTTCTGCCACTCTGGCACCCGTGATCTTGTTGCCCTTAGCGTTCGCTCCAAAAGCCAGTGAAGCTGTGAAGGCACATCGGCCCAGCAGAGTGGTAAGCCAATTCGAAAAAACAGACTTTCAAAGCACTCTCATAGAGATTTCACTTAAAGAATACACCTGACAACGTGTATGCAAATTTTCATGGTGATTGGTCGAATAGTTAAGGCACGAAAGTGTAACAAAGAACAAAACAAACAAACTCACATTCGCAGTTATAATATTAGTAAGGGTAGATCGAAATGGGAACGTAAAATTATTAGCAGTAGAGTAGAGTATTCCAAAAACTTTAGAGCAAATAATATACAAAACAAAATAATAAACTAAAACCGAAATTAATATAAAAGCATTATCTATTTAAATGTTTACATCAAACTTTTATTTATACTTTTGTTATTGCAATCTAAAATGTAAATTAAATGAAGTTTCGAAATTTATAACATCTAGACTGCATAGAACCCACGCGCGTAGTAACGTGTTGCTGGAATATTGAATATGAAATTCAAAGCACAATGAATATGAAATTTGAAGAACGATAAACGAGAAAAGACAAGTTAAAGAAAGTAAATATATATAGCTATCTATTATCAGTTAAGGTCTTTGTTCACTTTTTGTAATTTTTTAATATGAAATTTAAGTACAATAGTAGGTAATATGTGAACCCCGCGTATGACATAAAATATGCTAATGTTTAGGGATTTAAAACTATATATTAGAAGATAGTTCATAACAATACCTTTTTGTACATTTGTGTTGTTCTGAAGAGTACAGTCTACGTACTACGGTGCTCAAAACAGAGTCATAGGTCTGTGTTGGGGCGAAGTGTTGGCGCGGCGAAGCGTACTCTTTTGGGAATAACAAAGGATGATGGGAAGGGTAAGTCTGTCCGAGTGTGTTGCGACCACATGAATGCACATGAATACGTTCGCGGAAAGTTTGACTGTAGAAGAATGATTTCCGCATACTTATTTCTCCTACAAGAAGCACAGCTGTATTTCGGTCCGCGGGTGTACGTAGTTCGCAATATGCACAGCTACACTAAAAGCTTAAAAGACTCTAGGAGAAGAAAGTACTATTGCTTTTTTAAATAGATTATACGTAGCTATAAGCGGCAATGAGTCCATATCATACTATAATTAACAATATATTTATTGAAAGAGAGAGAGGTGACCGCAATTTTATACGAATTCACTTCTCTTACTCTGAACGCGTTAATAACATGATTATATATCATACAATAAAAAATAAGGTTCATATCTTGCCATAGTATATTAAACTAAATTGTTGTTTAATGTGTTAGGTAGTCCGGTGAAGCTGTGAAGGCCCGTCAGGCAATAGCGTAGTCAGTAAAAAAAAATGTGTTATTTGTAGGCTGATATGCTGACTACGACTGTTTTTGAAATCTTTCTATAACGGTGGACACTGCTGGTTGTAAGTTTTACTTCGTTTAGCAATATTGTTTTTCTGAGCTCATTATAAACATTCTTAGGTGATACTTTTTATGCAATATAACAATATCATATGTTAGTGATTTTTTTGTGGATTATGTAACGATTTTCACACGCATATAACAAACACTACTTATTTGTAAAAAGGGGATTATGATGTAACTATAACTTTATACTATCATTATTTCATTACATAGTATAAAACAAAGTCCCCCACCGCGTCTGTCTGTCTTTCTGTTCGCGATAAACTCAAAAACTACCAGACGGATTTTCATGCGGTTTTCAGCAGTAGATAAATTGACTCCTGAGGATTCCTTAGTTATATTATTTGTCAAAGTTTTTTCTTATCAGGGCGAGACAACGTCTGCCGGGCCCGCTAGTATAAGATAAGAAAATTAAATTATGAATAATCAGTTTTGATCCAGTTATTTTAAATAGTATTACCGTCATATTATCACTCTATCACGTAGAACGAGTAGTTACCCTAGAGAGAGGAAGTTTATAAATCCTACACCGTGCGGGCGTCGAATCTATCTTATTGTAAAGCGATTAGTTCTGGGTAGTGCATTGTGACCCAAATGTATAAGGGCCCTTACCGACGCGCTTCGTCTCTCACGTTCACTGTTCGTTGCTTCTCTATCACGTAGAACGAAATTTAATCAAGTATTTGTGGAGACTATTTACCAAATATGGATTATCAAAATATATATATATAGAGACTTTAGACGTTACTTTGCGTTTCTCTCTGGAATTGATTAGCCGCTACCACGTGTAATTGCAACAAAAACTGCACCTCTTTTATTCCAGACGGACGTCCATTATAATATATAATGATGGATTTCCACAAAGTAACTCCTTATTCAATCAAATATTTAGAAAAAAGTCGACACACAAAGTTATATATAAATACTAGCGGGCCCGGCAGACGTTGTCCCGCCCTGATTATACAAAAATCCTTGACAAATTATATACTAAAACCTTCCTCAAGAATCACTTTATCCACTGGTAAAAACCGCATACAAATCTGTTCAGTAGTTTTTGAGTTTATCGCAAACAGACAGACAGACAGACGCGGTAGGGGACTTTGTTTTATACTATGTAATGATATATCAGTGTGCAAGAAACTTGGACGAGAAAATATCTAAACAATTTAGTAACTCATCGAAGTATTAAACCTAGTAAGCGCTACATATTTTATGATTATTCCTCATGGCAGGTGAGCTAATTAAGTGTGTAATAAATAATAGAGTGTTAATATTAATGTATGAATACGTCATCATATATCGTCCGATGTACACACTAACTTTTCCAAATTCTTATACTAACAGAATATAGTGCATTAATTACTGTGAAGAATTATTATGAGTATTAAAGGGTTACAAATGACTACTAGCAAATAATATTCATTACCCATGAATAAACGTAACACTAATTTAGTACACAATGAAGGTTTCAACATGAAAAAAAAAACATTGCTTATATCGGTATGTACACGTGGAGGAAGTGAAACTCCTTTGGGTTATATGTATTAAATTATATAAGTATATGAGAATGATCATATACTATATACTATACGAAGTCCCGTAGTATAAATACTTAGCTATACGTTTACTCATTTTTGTATTCTACTATACCCAGACAGAGACTTATGCATACTTATATATACATACAAATACAAACATTTAACGCATAACGATTTTTTTTCGCTACCGTTCTATAAGAAGTTTAATTTCAAAATATGTTACAAATTCTATTTTATTTCTACACTTACTTAAATTTAGATAAAATTATAAAACATCTTCTGAATGTAAAGAAATTGCTTCATCAAAGTTATACGAACGTACTCGAGCAAAGGTTTTGCTTGGAGCGTCGTTGTTACCGATGTAATGCTGAATCAGAGACTTTGAGAGGCCTCTCGTTCCCAAGGGCGCTATCGACAGTGAAGAGAGCAAAAACCGGAATAGATTATGTATACGGTAAAACCTTAAAGGCCGTTGTATTGCGGCAGATTAATTAATATTAATAACTTGAATAATTAATTATCTATAACTTGTAAACGCAATTCACATGAAATGCAAAAGTATTTTATCCTACGGATATATATACTTTTAGAACAAAGTTTCTTATGTAAAAATAATAATTTGAAAACAATAAAAGGTGTAACGTACAACATTATTCACTAAAATAAATGATGGTGGAATATAGAAATAAATGTTAAGCTTATTTTTCATACATTGTAATTTTTATAGCTAAAGATTGAAAGACGTTGGTATGTATTTTATCTAGCTAATCTGGAGATCAACTGATTTGCTCCATTGACGTATGGAACTGCTGACTCAGGCTTATTTTTATCACAAGTTCAACTTAACCTAGCACGTCATTATTGGGTTATGATAGGAATGCACATTACCTAGATAATCTATAGAATAACTGATCAATGTATTTTAACGATAACATTCTAACCCTATTACTGGCTCGAAAACTCATCAAATCTGAGAAGAGTGTATTGTTTCATCCATTTAAAAAGTACTGATATGTTAGTTAACTTCCAACATTTTGGCATTTTTGATTTTCTACATTTAAAAGCGAAATCGCACAAAGAGCTTATTTACTAGAATAATTGTTTAATCTTGTCTCAATATTTACAAAGCTGTAGATGTAGATAAGAACCATCAGCGAAAACTTTAACAGTGCTTTAGTATAAAATGTGAAAGATAGTCATATCATTGATACTTGTGTAACCTCAAAGATTATCCTGTCCGTACATACGTTTTTGTAATTTAAGAACATCTGTGCAGTAGGAAATATTATAACCATGTGAGATGGAAGGGTTCCTTTTGAAAGGGTCAATAATGCTGTCATTTAAATTCCACTCACTTAAGCCTAGCCGGGTTTGTGTAACTGTTTTTG